>CM064485.1:39569729-40017229 GCA_032716605.1 Paralithodes platypus
AGGATGCAGTCTTAAGGACATCGCTAGGCTACGAGCCTGTCTTGCTCAACCACAGTTTCTTACCTAGAGTATTCCAGCTAGACATTATTAATCGAGTAGAGACTTATTAGTATTTAATATAAGCTCTTTGATATGTACGCATTATTAATAACAGCATTTATTAGTCTAGGTTGTTGTTGAGTTGCACAACCATAGCAGACTGTTTCGTTGATGAGGAAGTACTTCTTTTAGTGTCGAGCATTGCTACCGTTGCGCATTTATAGTATTCTCGTGTCAGTTAACATTATATGTCCTATCTTTTAGTGTATTCCATTTACACGTGTGGTGTCCTGCCTCCTGCCTTTATATAGTTTAAGATACGAGCATCTTATGAGCATCAGACTTTCTTCAGAAGTTTCCAGGTCTATGCTTTATTAGCGTTATTAGTGCAAGGTAGGGATTATTACGAATTAATGGGACCAAGGATAGTCAATATAATGTCTTTGTGGGGACCCTCCCCTCCCATTGTCCTTTGTGATCGAGCTGCCATCTCTCGAACGCGCGGATCCCTATTTACAGATTTGTGGCGTCTTCTTTAGCCTCTAGGTCATAATGTACTCTATGTACTGTACCACTCCTCTCCTTTATTTCCCCCACCGCCCCCCCCCCCCTCCCTTCCCATCCATACCCCTCTTCTCTGTGTCCCCTATAATTTCATAGCTTGCCCGCTTTAATCTGCACAACATTTTATTTACACTTGCCGGGAGGCCTGTATAATAATAGTATAGTTAACAAAATGTATTCGGCTACCTATTGCATAAGTAAGAACATTACATTATTTGTATTATGATATTGTAAAGTAATGTGAAGTGAATTGCCAAGGGGTAATTACAAGTAAACAAATAAATAATACAAAATACAGCAGTTAAACACTGAACAATGATTTCAGAAGGATTTTACAACTTGAGTCTTTCTGTCCATCCATTGCCATTATTCATTAGAACATTGACATCCTTACGTTATACAAATTACATCACAGAATGCATTCGTGAACTGTGCCTGCCCCCCCCCCCATTTCTCTCTCTCTCTCTCTCTCTCTCTCTCTCTCTCTCTCTCTCTCTCTCTCTCTCTCTCTCTCTCTCTGAAGATATGTAAATCAGGTTTGTTACAATTAATGTTGTGTATTTATATTTAGAGCATCTATGTCCGATTCACGGTCCCAACATGATATACAATATTCGAAATCTTCCATATGAATAAAGGTTGAAGACATTAAGCTTACATTCGTTTGAGAGACGAAAAGTTAGAGGGGATATGATAGAGGTGTTCAAGTTGGACATAACATATGTACTGAAGCTCAATGATAGCGAGAGAGAACGCGAACAAATTGTTTTAAATTGGATTAATTCCTTTAAAATAAAGAGATAGGCAAATACTGGTTTTGTAACAGGTGTAGATATGTGGAATAGGCTACCGAGTGCTATAGTAGGATTAGGAACGATAAAGAGCTTCAGGATATAATTAGATAGTCACATGAACAACACGGTTTGGGTTTGAAAGGGATCTGCCTTGTGTAGGCCAATCGGCTATCTGCAGACTCCCATATTCTTATGTTAAACAATTGTGTGAAAATGAGCCTATGCATGATTTGACGAGACAAAGCCTTTAGATACAGACCATAAGCGAAAATCAGTAGGGGTCAAATGTCGAAAATGAGAAAAGGGCGTGGTTGTCTAGGAAGGGTAGATAGTGATGATGATTGTACGACGTTCAGCTGAATTATAGTAGGCTATATATATATACTGTTGGCATATATATATATATATATATATATATGCAATATATAATTATATATATATATATATCTATATATAGATATATATATATATATATATATATATATATAATATATATGATATATATATATTATACTGTATATATATATATATATACTATATATATATATATATATATATATATATATATATATACAGTATATATATATATATATACAGTATATATATATATATATATATATATATTAGGAATATCTACTAAATCTTGATGGGTGGATGCATAAGAGCTATCATTCATTGGTAACAGAATGTAGAGTTAAATGTATGTTACTATATCACTAAATATATTGTAGATTTAGGGCGAATTAATACCACTCCCCTTACGATGAACCATTGATAGACAGATAGACACAAATTCATTGTTAGGTAGACAGATAACACTCATTTGAGATAACATTCAAATGTCAATGCTGTTTTCTGTCAAAGGCTTGAGTAGCAGCTACATTTTTGTATAAACAGTAAACCGCCTTACGATAATAGTTGAAGCTAAAA
Source organism: Paralithodes platypus (assembly GCA_032716605.1). Taxonomy (NCBI): domain Eukaryota; kingdom Metazoa; phylum Arthropoda; class Malacostraca; order Decapoda; family Lithodidae; genus Paralithodes; species Paralithodes platypus. The sequence continues at coordinate 39,572,057 of CM064485.1, forward strand.
ACTGCTTCCCAACACCTAGCAATAGTGAATTTTTCCCAATCCACTACTCAATGACCCATATAATTCCCTTGACTAAACCAACGGATAACAAACTGATAAATTGCAAAAGATCTAATTTTATAAAGTCACTCTCCATTAAAAAAATAATATAAAAATTAAGTAAACTACCGGTAATACTTAATGAATGTTGATAGAAAACAATGCTCAAGATAATGAGTTTCAGAAAGTTTGGGAAAAAACAGATTTACAACGCCAACATTAATTAATTTTGGCTTTGTGTCTGTGCGTGCGTGTGTGTGAGAGAGAGAGAGAGAGAGAGAGAGAGAGAGAGAGAGAGAGAGAGAGGTTAGTATCTCAGAGACCTTGCGGTCCATTCCGAGGAGATACTCGAAGTGAAAGAAGAGAGACTGTTTATTGCACTACACTCTTTACAGAGTGTGCAAGATACTATCTACTCTCTTCATGAACTGCTCTACTGAAGAACTGTTTACAACTTTGAAGGGAAGATTGTTCCAGGTAGAACAGATCTTATATGTGAAAAAGTTTCCACAAAGACTAGTGCTGAACCTTTTCAATTCTAATGTCCAGCCATGGTTGCGTGTTGTATTCATATTTAGGATAAACATTTTGCTATAATCCACATTGTCAAAACCATAAAGTGTTTTTAAAACATCATTGAGCTGACCTCGTAGTCTGCGTGTCTCCAATGGGAAGAGATCAAGAGCTCTCAACCGTTCCTCGTAGCTCATTCTTCTAAGCGATGGAATAAGCTTTGTAGCCCTAGCGTGTACTATTTCCAGTCGCTCTATACCGTTCCTGAGTGCTAGAGACTAGAATTGAACAGCATACTCCAGGAGAGGCCGTATCAGAGAGTTGTAAAGTGTGAGGATTATTTCCTTATTTCTATACTTAAATTGCCTATTAATATAGCCCAATAATTTCTGAGCTTTCTTCTCTACTTCAATGCACTGCTTGGAAAACTTTAGGTCACTGCTAATCAGAACACCCAAATCCTTTTACAAGTCAGTCACTTCCAGAGGCATTCCCAATAGTGAATAGCCTGAATTGGGGTTTGTTTGGCCGATATGCATCACCTTGCAGTTTTCCAAGCTAAGAGGCATCTGACATGTCTCCGACCATTCACCCAGTCTGTTTAGGTCCATCCTGAGTTGTTCAACTCCTTTTGGGGTCTTTCACATTCATTCCAAGCTTTAGGTCATCTGCAAACTTGAAGATCACACTCAACAGACCAATATCGATGTCATTGACATATATCATAAACAGTAGTGGGCCAAGGACAGATCCCTGTGGAACTCCAGAAGTGACTGAGTCCACTCAGAAGAAACACCATTGATTATCACTCATTTTTGTCTACTGTTAGCCAGCTTTCTATCCAATTTGTGACTTCTGTATTGATACCTAGTGCACTCACTTTTGACATTAGCCTGCAATGAGGCACTTTGTCAAAAGCACTTTTGAAAATCGAAGTAAAGGATATCTATGGCTCTACATTTGTTATACTCACTCAGCATTTCATGGAAAAATTCCAGCAAATTGGTAAGACATGATCAGTGTCGCCTGAATCCATGTTGGGAATTTGTAATTAAATTATGGATTTCTAGGTAGTCAACTATCTTGTCTACTAGTATCCCTTCTAAGAGTTTTACTATGATAGAAGTCAAGCTAATTGGCCAATAATTCTTGGGACGCTCGTGAATAAAAATTTGGGGTCACATTGGCCAGTATCCAGTCTTCAGGGACCTCTCCATTTTCTAGTGATTTATTGAAGATGTCTGCCAAGAAAGGTGCGATTTCATCTCGCACTTCTCGTACAATTCGGAGAAGAAAGCTATCTGGGCCGGATGACTTGAACCTATTTAACTTATCTATTTGTTTTGCTACCTCCTCTGGAGTAAATCTAATTCTGCTAAGAACTTCACCCTCATGCACTAGTCCTGGACTTCGCATGTCACTGGTATTTTCCCTTGTGAATACTGAGGCAAAATAGTCGTTTAGGGATTTAGCTATATCAGTGTCAGAATTTTGAAGTTGGCCTGTTGGATCCTTTAGAGGTTCAATGATACTTTTGAATGGCTTCCTACTGTTCACATAGCTGAAGAACTCTTTAGGATTCTCTTTGCAGAGGGCTGCAACCCTTAGTTCTTCATTCTGCTTTGCTTCCTTTATAAGAAATTTCTCTCTTCTACACACATTTTTGAAGGAATCTAAATCTCTTTGGTCTTGACTTCTTTCGGCCTTTCTGTATGCAACCGTTCTCTTTCTAATTGCTGAAGCTATATCACTTGTGAACCATTTTGGTTGGGTTCAGCCTGATTTGGTAAGTTTAGTAGGAACGAATGCAGCTTGTCGATCCATAAACTGCTCTTTGAATGAGCACCAAATCGCATTAAAGTTCTCAGCCTCAAGTCTGATCTGGGATAAGCTTCCCCGAAGGCCTTCAAAACTTGCACGACGGAAATCTAGTTCTGCACTCTGAGGATTGGTGGGTCTGCTGCTAAAGATGCGAAGAGAGAACCTATCTAGATTGTGGTCACTACCTCCAAGTGATTCTCCAACAGATAAGCTGGTCACACTTTCATCTTCAGTGGTGAACACAAGATCTAGTATATTGTTCCCTCTAGTTGGCTCGTTCACCCACTGGGTCAAAAGTTATCATTAGTAAAGTCAACAAGACGCCTACCTTCAGCATCGGCAGTTCTTGCTTCCCAATTTACTAGGCAATTGATGTCACCCAAGATAACACCGAGAGAGAGAGAGAGAAAGAGAGAGAGAGAGAGATCCTGTGTTTTGTCACACTCGAATGTGCCGGTATTTGGTCACAAAGATGTTGTAGCTATATTTAATAAATGGACAACAAAAGTGTTAGTTCAAACGCTCCTGAATATATCTAATAAAAGACGCATAGTTAGAAAATGTAGACATATAGTATGACTTTGAAACATAACCTATTGTAATAAGCAAAATTGAAGTTATGTTTTATTTGCTAAACGTGTTTAACACGAACAGTGAAGGCCTTGTTTAATTGTAACTAAAGATTCACCATAACTGAACCTCTATATGAAATTAAATACTCAGAACTTAATTGGTCAATGTTCATATAGTATTAATTACCCTACCCTCCCGTTCCGTTCCGTATTACATGTCCCAGCCTGTTACCAATTCCGAACTTGCTCTCTACACTGCCAATCACACATTTTCTACCCATCTTTTCATCCCCCTTAACATATTTTATCTCCCATCACTCCCTTATTACTCTTGTCCCTGCCATAGAGGATAGATAGATAGAGTGGAAAGAGTTGAGTTCCGCGCGCGTCCTAGGGGTAGCACCACTGTCGTGGGGCATTATATTATAACCAAAAGATCTCAGTGATTACTCCTTATCAGATACTCCTTGATATCTGCGCGCCTGGCTTGTCTGCAGTGTTACCATAGTTAGGAAAAACTTCAGCATAATGAGGGGGTGTTAGATTAAAGAGGGAACGTCTTTAAGAGTGAATTAATATTGGTAAAAACAGATATATAGATATATATACTATATAAGCAAGAGAGCAAACAAGTAAATATACATATACAATATAAAATACTTATACATGATACAAGAATATAATATGATGCAACAAGCACCATAGACTACAGAAGATCTGGACTGGACACGAAAATAGAACTTTGCAGTAAGGGACCCAAAATCGGAAAACGAACCCCCAATTTCGAACCTCGAAATGGCGAAAATGTGATATTTTCGCGGTTTCGAGGTTCGAACTTGGGGGTTCGTTCTCCGATTTTGGGTCCCATACTGCAATGTTCCATTTGCGTGTCCAGTCCAGATCTACTGTAGTCTATGCAATCACAAAAATGTAATTTTTAATTTATATTATTAATTATATGTTATGTAGATGTTAAATTGTAAAGTTGTATTAAAACTGGACATTTTGACGAAATACTTAGGTAGGGTATACTTATGATATCTAGGGATATTCTGTCCCAGCCTTTTTGACGTTGGCAACTTCCGAGTCTCACAACAACAATGGCGGGGTAGAGGAGGCTTGCCTGTGAACCTTCTCATAATGACGACAATTTCAAGATTATCTGGCCTTTACAGTAGACTTTAGTTATGTTTATTGAACTCTGTCATGTTTACTGAGTGTGTGTATAATGTTGATTTGACTATTCATAGCGTTATTAGTACAAGGTAGGGATTATCTCAAATTAATAGGTACACTCCCATTGCGTTCGTGGTGCCATCTCTCGTGTGCGCGGATCACTATTATCAGAACAGTGACCTATCGCTTTCCCATCCTTTCTTAACCCACTGAACCCCAGCTAATTATAAATAAATGTACATCGAGGGACCGGCCGATTTGGCCAATTTTTTTCTTCTTCTAAAATGGCAGAAAAAGGTGAGAAATGAAGACAAAAAAACACTCACTTCGGTCATTTGGGGGTCGTATGGGGGGAGGGGGGGGGGGCAGCCTCATACATCAGCTGAGGCCGGGCGGCCTTCAAACTTCCTGCCCGGCCAACCACAGTTGAGCGCGGTGTGACGTCTACCAGCGTGGGCAGAATCGCCTCTCATTAGCCACTAGCGCTCGCCAGGGACATCGAAATGGGCTACAGTTATCCGAGAATGTTGTTCATTCTTTCCTTGTGCTCGCATTGTCACAGACAGTCCAGTGGTGGTCTTTGTTTTCGTCTGTGACAACGGGAAGTATTTTATATCATTAGTAGAATATAAGATGCATGGTGTAAAGTTAAGGAGAAAGAGCGATAGAGGCAGCGTGGTGGTAGTATGTGCGTGTGTATGTATGTGCTGCCTCCCTCGCTCGGTGGAGTTTTCCCGCTCGTGCGCGGGCTTTCCCGCGCCTTTGATTGGCTGGCGGATCCTGGCGCGTCCCAGGGGCCTGCTGCCTTGTGACGTCTCGGCCCGTGATTGGCCGACCATCGCGCCCTTGCGGGCTCCTGTGTAACTTGCCTCCTGCATGAGGGTCCACAGGAGCTGTTCTCCTCAGGACAGGCTAGGTGCGCGTGCTTCTAACATCCCTTTGTATACTCTCACCCGATCACCCCCTTTACCACTGTCTCTCTCTCTGACCTTCTTCTTTTCCATTGCTTCTCGTCTTTATTCAATTACTTATCCCCTTGGGTTTTGCATACGGTTTCTATAGCCGGCCCATTGTATTGCATGCGCCGTCCTCAGAGATATTTACATGTACTTAGAATAGGTTTTGAGGGTTCTTAGTTGGTAGAGGTTGGGAACTTAGTGTGTCTCCATTATTGATTTAGTGTTTCTGCTCTTTTATTTAATGCTAGTCTGGGATAAGGTAACTGTAGTCGTTGTCCCCGATGTGTGTATGGTTTGCTTATACCTACACGACTTCGACCGGTCCTGTGGTAGCCTGTGTTGTCTTTTCGCTTGCGTCTTTTACGAGTGCAGCATTGTGTTGACTGAGGATTTTGGCCTGTTCCAGTTCCACACTTTGCTGCCTCTTTGCTTGTCTTTAGAGGGTCGCCAGGGTAGAACCAGATACTTGTTATCTGGATCTATCAAGAGAGCACCCTAGTCAATTAACGTAACTTACAGGATGCAGTCTTAAGGACATCGCTAGGCTACGAGCCTGTCTTGCTCAACCACAGTTTCTTACCTAGAGTATTCCAGCTAGACATTATTAATCGAGTAGAGACTTATTAGTATTTAATATAAGCTCTTTGATATGTACACATTATTAATAACAGCATTTATTAGTCTAGGTTGTTGTTGAGTTGCACAACCATAGCAGACTGTTTCGTTGATGAGGAAGTACTTCTTTTAGTGTCGAGCATTGCTACCGTTGCGCATTTATAGTATTCTCGTGTCAGTTAACATTATATGTCCTATCTTTTAGTGTATTCCATTTACACGTGTGGTGTCCTGCCTCCTGCCTTTATATAGTTTAAGATACGAGCATCTTATGAGCATCAGACTTTCTTCAGAAGTTTCCAGGTCTATGCTGTAGGACTATACTTCACTTTCTTTCAGATAGGAGTGAAGAGTTTATTGTTATTTAGAGTAACTGTATTGAAGCATCTTTTTATTGTATTAAATTTTGCAGTGATTTAATTGATCTTTCCATAGATTCCTTTTTATGCATTTTAACGTAACTTGCATCTAGTTTGTTATCCGGCTATACCAGTGTAGGTTAGCCTGAAGTAGAGTACATTTATGCCCAGTTAAGGATACCCCGTTATCGCAGATTAACTCTGGAGGGTATAGGTGTTTTTGTTCGCCGGCATATAAGTTCGAGGGTTTGGATCTAGCGTACCGTTGTTGCATAGTGCCCTATTACTAGTCCAATCATTTAGTGCCCTTGTTTTATTCGTAGCCCCGGTCGTAACAAATGGCGACCTTGCCTAGTGTCTTATCTTAGTCGTCATACCAAATGAACTAAGAAATAATTGCAGGATTTTTGGACATTTGTTTTTGGAGGAATATTTTGGACACGTTGGAATTTTGTTTGGCAACTTAGTATAGCACTTGAGTTGTCTTCAAACATTTTTTGAGTGAATAGTGCTACATGAGAGTTTAGGTACTTTTTTTTTTTATAAACGTTGAGAATTTTCGGTGGACACTATGTCGAACGACGGATCAGTGCACAGTGAGGACACAGTACGGGAAGCAGACTCTGAGGTGCAGCAGCTGGGTTTGTTAGAAGGCATTAGCATAGTAACTAGTGAGGAGGATGCAAGAGAGTTTCTGGAGATGCCTATTACTGTTGACCGGGTGTCGGGGATTGATCGGTATGGTCTCCAGTGTTTGGCCACGGTCATGGGGCATGTTGGCACTAGCAGCATGACGAGAAGTGACCTGGTGGCCAGTGTGCTCGGTGGGGTGCGTGGGGCTTCGGGTGGAGTGGGAGCTGGGGCACCTTCGGCCCAGCCCCCATTCCACTCGACTCCTACCATGGCGCCCCCTCGGGCTCCGGAGCCTGGTACGTTCCCGCAGGCCGATAGTCACTGGCAGCGTGGTTTGCCCCTGGGTGGATCACTGGGTGGGTCTCCAATTGTTGCATCTCCTCCTCCTCAAGGTTTAACTCCAGATATGATCTTCCAGCTTGAGATGGCTAAGATGGCTAAGCAGCAGGAATACCAGATTGAGATGGCTAAGATTCAGCAGCAGCAGCAGGAAACTGAGCTTAAGATTCAGCAGCAGCAGCGGGAGGCGGAGCTCAGGATTCAGGCTGAGGAGAGAAAGACCATGTACTGTGCAGACATAGAGCTTGAGAAGTCTCGGGTGGAGTCGACAGGGCAGCGTCTCGGTTCTGGGAATCGAGGTCTTGATCAGTCTTTATCGCACCTTCTTAAGTTAGTCCCTGCATTTGACGAGTCGGGTGTCACCGAGTTTTTCCTGCGTTTTGAGAAGAAGTGCCGGGAGCACCAATGGCCCGAGGTTAAGTGGGCAGCCCTTGTTTCCTCTAGATTGGTTGGCAAAGGACTCAAGGCATATGATGCGTTGCCCTTGGAGTCTTGCATCGATTATGAGGTACTGAAGGAAGCTGTCCTGCGGGCGTACGAGTTACAACCAGAGACATATAGGTTGAAGTTTCGGGGTGTTACGAAGGGTCGTGAGTGCACTTTTCTAGAACATGCCCGGGAACTGTCTGATGCTTTGAGAAATTGGCTGGGGTCAGAGAAGGTGACGACGTTCGGAGAGCTTGAGCAGTTAGTCCTTCTAGAGCAATTTTTTAAGTCCACAGGCGGCGACCTGACTTTGAACCTCAAAGAGAAACGTCCTAAAACTCTACAAGAGGCAGCTGAGATGGCTGACCTGAGATTATCACTGATTCGTGGGTGCGGGTCTGCACAACGGATCGATGCAGTTAACAAGGGGCGCAACACTCCACCCCCCGAGTCAGTGATGCAACATTTAATAACAAAAGCAAGAGCAATGATACCAATTTTGATCACAAACCGAAAACCGTCCTGTTTAAGAAGGGTCAGGGCCCTTCCCCACCTCAGCGGAAGTCCAAGGGTGAAGTAGAATGTTTTAAGTGTCATAAAAAGGGGCATTTTGCACGTTCCTGCCCTAGTAACCAATCTACAGCAGTCGTGTCTTTGGCTAGCAACATTGGGGTGTCTCTGAGGTCTTCTGCATTTACCCGGGGTGATATGTCAGATGCGGGGGCACAGCCAGTGAAGGAGTGTCCGGAAGGCTCGAAATCTGTCCGCGATGCTTTTTGCGACCATAGAGGGCGTGGCTGCGTGAGTTGTGCTGGTTGCAAGCATGAGTTGGAGTTGTTGCGTGATACAGGTGCATCCCAGACTCTGATGAAAAACTTTACAGGCCAACCTATAAACGCGGCACGGGTAGTTGTGGTGCAGGGTATTAATGCTACACGGTCATACCCGTTGGTTCGAGTGGAGCTGGAGGTTGATGGTGTGACACGAGAGATAGATGTGGGAATCGTGGAGAAACTGCCAGTAGAGGGCGTCGACCTTCTTCTCGGCAACGACTTTGCGGTGCCTGCTTCTGAGGTTCCACCCTTAGTCGTTGCCGAGAGGGCGGCCGACGTGAGTAGGGAGGGGCAGGAGTTGGTCGAGAGGTGTCAACTACAGCAGATGGCGTGTGTTGTCACCCGATCTCGTGCATCTAAGGTGTCACAGCCTAATCCTCAGTCTCTAGACCAGCGGAGGAACGGTCGGAAGGAGAAAGCTAAAGTTGGGAAAAGTTTTGAGAGTTTTGATCCAGCGGCTCTTCTTGGCGACTCAGTATTAGCACCAATGTTAAGGTCCGGAGTGGCCCCAGAACCTGTCACACTTGGTGAATAGGTAGGGTGTGAGAAAACTCCGAGACAGCACCGTTACTCACGCAAGCAAGATAGGATCGAACAGTCCAGTACCGGGGGAGGCCATAAGTTGCTCCGGGAGCACCTCGATAAATTGGCTCCTTCGGATATCTGTCGGCTGCAGCTAGGTGATCCTGAGCTTCAGAAGTGTAGTAACGGTGCAATCGAACTTGAGGAGGACGGGGATGCAAAGCCGGGGGACTTCTTTCGTGTGGAGGGTATTTTGTACAGGCGTTTTCTAGATCCCAGACGGAGTTGGGAGGGTGGGTCGAGAGTGGTTGACCAGTTGGTAGTGCCTAGTGTGTGCCATGATAGCCTACTGAGGTTGGCGCATGATGTACCGTAGGCAGGGCATTTGGGTGTACGTAAGACGGTAGCAGCCTTGGCGAAATTGTTTTGGTGGCCAGGTATGAAGGCACATGTGGAGTCATGGGTGGCAATGTGCAGTACCTGCCAGACAGTAGGTAAACCAAACCAATGTATTCCCAAGGCTCCGTTACACCCTATTCCTGTAATCGGGCCACCATTCAGTAAGGTTATAATCGACATGGTTGGCCCTCTACCCGCAACTATTGCAGGCAACAAGTACTTCCTCACAATCATGGATGTTGCCACTCGTTATCCGGATGCATACCCCATGCGAAATGGTACTGCTAAGACTGTTGTTCGTAACTTGCTATTGTACTGTTCTAGGTACGGGTACCCGCAGGAATTGCAGTCAGACCAAGGGTCCAATTTTACTTCTAACCTTTTCAAACAGACCATGCAGCAGCACGGCATGAGTACAGTTGTCTCTTCAGCCTATCACCCAGAGAGTCAAGGGGTGTTGGAGAGGTGGCACTCGACTCTGAAAATCATGCTGCGTTGTTACTGTGTTGAAAATAGCAAGGATTGGGATCTTGGATTGCCCTATGTTTTATTCGCTGCTCGGGAGGTACCTGGTGAAAGCCTCGGGTTCAGTCCCAATGAGTTAGCCTTCGGACATCAGGTCAGGTCTAACATGGTTAGAGAAATCTGGGAGGGCACAGTGAAACCATGTTCCATGTTACAGTATGTCCTCGAGAGCAGAGAGAGAATGCTGAGAAGCCTAGAGTTGGCAGGTAGGAATTTGGTAGGGTCGCAAGCACTGATGAAGGACAGGTACGATGAGAAGACAAAACTCTGGGAGTTTAAGGTGGGGCAGGAGGTGTTGATTTTGTTACCTCTGCCAGGTCATCCGTTGTCTGCTAAGTACGCTGGTCCTTATAAGGTGGTAAAGAAGATCTCTGACCTAGACTATCTTGTGGCTACTCCAGATAGGCGTAAAAAGAATCAGCTGTGCCATGTGAATCTGGTGAAAGAGTTTGTGAGGCGACCCCCTGAGCCTCTCGCTGTCCCTGTGTTGACCTGCAGCGGTCATGGTGGAGAAGGAGTGAGGGACAGTGAAGCCCAGGTGGAAGATAACTGGGAGTGTCATGTCTCTGCTGACCAGTGGGCGGGGAACTCCAGACAGGTGGCTCACGATGCTCTAGTGCACCTGCCTGAGCAACAGCGTGTAGCCGTGCAGTGCCTGTTTGCTTCATACCCCACTGTGTTTGCAGAGCATCCAGGCCTCACAACTCGAGTGGTGCATGACGTGGACGTGGGAGATCACCCCCCCTTTAAATCAGTACCCTACAGAATTCCACCCATTAAACTCCCAGCCCTCAGAGCGGAGTTAGAGTATAAGTTAGAACGGGGGTTGATAGAGAAATGGGCAGTGAGGTGGACATCTCCTGTCACTCTGCAGCCCAAGCCTGACAGGAAAGTTCGCTTCTGCATTGACTTTCGGAGATTGAACGGGTTGACTCCCACCAATGCTTATCCCCTTCACCCATGTTGACGATAGTGTAGACAAGATTGGTAAGGCACAGTTTCTAACTAAGGTAGACCTCGTGAAAGGCTACTGGCAGGTGCCCTTGTTAGAGCGGGCGAAGGGGGTATGCGGGTTTGTGGTTGATGGGAACACCTACCGTTGCAATGTGATGCCGTATGGCCTTAAAAAATGCCCCAGCAACCTTCCAGAGTCTTATGAACGAGTTAGTAGCTGACATCCCTAACTGCACTGTCTACCTAGATGACGTTATAATCTACGATGACAACTTTGAGAGTCACTGTGATCACATAGAAGCCTTGTTTCGGAAGCTCAGTGAGGCCAGTTTGGTGGTCAATCTGGGCAAGTGTGACTTTGTCCGGGCAACTGTACAGTATCTTGGGTTTGTGGTCGGGTTAGGCCAGGTGTGCCCCCCCCCCAAAACAAGATACAGGCTATTAATCAGTTCCCCAGGCCGTCCACCAAGCGGCAGATCATGAGATTTTTGTGTATGATCGGTTACTATCACCGTTTCATTCAGGGTTATTCTACTGTGTTAGCTCCTCTGACAGATTTACTAGCAAAAGAAAAAAAGTTCAAGTGGGCACCTGAGTGTGAAAGGGCTTTTTCGCTGGTCAAGCACCTACTATGCACTCACCCCATCCTCAGGGCCCCTGACTTTGAAAGACCATTCCAGCTGGCAACAGATGCCAGCGGTGTAGGGGCTGGTGCCGTCTTAATGCAAACAGACGAGGAAGGTTTGGAGCATCCAGTCAGTTTCTTTTCCAAGAAGTTTAATTCCGCTCAGAAAAACTACTCTGTGGTGGAGAAAGAACTGCTGGCAATAGTGTTGGCGCTCAGGCACTTTGAAGTATATGTTCCTGCCTATGGGCCAGTCGTGGTGATTTACACCGACCACCACCCTCTTAAATTTCTGAACCAATTCCACAACCGGAATATGAGGCTGACACGTTGGTCACTCATGTTGCAAGAATACAATCTAGACATTCGTCATATTGCCGGTTGTGAGAATGTGATTGCAGACTGTTTGTCGAGGGTGGAGGATCCGGCGTAGATCACCACAGGTGTGTGGGTTTGAGTGGAGAAAAATCAGGCTTGCCCCTGTAGAGCAGCCGTCAAAAACAACATTAAAATTAAATCAAAAAATCACATAAAACTCTTTCTTTTTTATAGTTAATTGTAAGTTGCCAATGTTATAGCTAAAGTCCTAAGTAGAACCTGTCTTCCACTTAGTAGGCTGGGCTCTGTGAAGCTCTCTCAGGGAGCATAGCAGGCTAAAATTATACTATTGTGTTTGGGAGGGGTTATAAGATTTTCTTTATGTTAATATGTTGTTTTATTTAAGATTGAGCTTTGCATTTCATTTCTGGTGGAGTGGCTAGGTGTGGTGGGTCTTGTCGGCATTCTGCCTTGTCAGATATGGTGCTCGCCTAATGTTGAGCGCCCTATATCTTGGGCGGGGTGTGACGTCTACTAGCGTGGGCAGAATCGCCTCTCGTTAGCCACTAGCGCTCGCCAGGGACATCGAAATGGGCTACAGTTATCCGAGAATGTTGTTCTTTCTTTCCTTGTGCTCGCATTGTCACAGACAGTCCAGTGGTGGTCTTTGTTTTCGTCTGTGACAACGGGAAGTATTTTATATCATTAGTAGAATATAAGATGCATGGTGTAAAGTTAAGGAGAAAGAGCGATAGAGGCAGCGTGGTGGTAGTATGTGTGTGTGTATGTATGTGCTGCCTCCCTCGCTCGGTGGAGTTTTCCCGCTCGCGCGCGGGCTTTCCTGCGCCCTTGATTGGCTGGCGGATCCTAGCGCATCCCAGGGGCCTGCTGCCTTGTGACGTCTCGGCCCGTGATTGGCCGACCATCGCGCCCTTGCGGGCTCCTGTGTAACTTGCCTCCTGCATGAGGGTCCACAGGAGCTGTTCTCCTCAGGACAGGCTAGGTGCGCATGCTTCTAACATCCCTTTGCATACTCTCTCCCGATCACCCCCTTTTCCACTGTCTCTCTCTCTGACCTTCTTCTTTTCCATTGCTTCTCGTCTTTATTCAATTACTTATCCCCTTGGGTTCTGCATACGGTTTCCATAGTCGGCCCATTGTATTGCATGCGCCGTCCTCAGAGATATTTACATGTACTTAGAATAGGTTTTGAGGGTTCTTAGTTGGTAGAGGTTGGGAACTTAGTGTGTCTCCATTATTGATTTAGTGTTTCTGCTCTTTTATTTAATGCTAGACTGGGATAAGGTAACTGTAGTCGTTGTCCCCGATGTGTGTATGGTTTGCTTATACCTACACGACTTCGACCGGTTCTGTGGTAGCCTGTGTTGTCTTTTCGCTTGCGTCCTTTACGAGTGCAGCATTGTGTTGACTGAGGGTTTTGGCCTGTTCCAGTTCCACACTTTGCTGCCTCTTTGTTTGTCTTTAGAGGGTCGCCAGGGTAGAACCAGATACTTGTGATCTGGATCTATCAAGAGAGCACCCTAGTCAATTAATGTAACTTAAAGGATGCAGTCTTAAGGACATCGCTAGGCTACGAGCCTGTCTTGCTCAACCACAGTTCCTTACCTAGAGTATTCCAGCTAGACATTATTAATCGAGTAGAGACTTATTAGTATTTAATATAAGCTCTTTGATATGTACGCATTATTATTCACAGCATTTATTAGTCTAGGTTATTGTTGAGTTGCACAACCATAGCAGACTGTTTCGTTGATGAGGAAGTACTTCTTTTAGTGTCGAGCATTGCTACCGTTGTGCATTTATAGTATTCTCGTGTCAGTTAACATTATATGTCCTATCTTTTAGTGTATTCCATTTACACGTGTGGTGTCCTGCCTCCTGCCTTTATATAGTTTAAGATACGAGCATCTTATGAGCATCAGACTTTCTTCAGAAGTTTCCAGGTCTATGCTGTAGGACTATACTTCACTTTCTTTCAGATAGGAGTGAAGTGTTTATTGTTATTTAGAGTAACTGTATTGAAGTATCTTTTTATTGTATTAAATCTTGCAGTGATTTAATTGATCTTTCCATAGATTCCTTTTTATGCATTTTAACATAACTTGCATCTTGTTTGTTATCAGGCTATACCAGTGTAGGTTAGCCTGAAGTAGAGTACATTTATGCCCAGTTAAGGATACCCCGTTATCGCAGCTTAACTCTGGAGGGTATAGGTGTTTTTGTTCGCCGGCATATAAGTTCGAGGGTTTGGATCTAGCGTACCGTTGTTGCATAGTGCCCTATTACTAGTCCTATCATTAAGTGCCCTTGTTTTATTCGTAGCCCCGGTCGTAACATCGGCAGCATGGCAGATGTACGATGCGTCCAGTTTTCGAGTGACAGTTCTTTACTCCACCCGAGCATCATGTGTGCCTTCATAGTTCATATACTACCAACATGTATCACATAATGTCACCATAAGTGAAGTAATAGTGCGATAAGTGCTTAGATATAAGTTTGATAAGTGCTCACGAGTGGTAAGACCGGTGAGCATCCCTGTTGCCATGGAGACTGGCAGCCATCATGGTCTCGGACAATAACAAAACGCACGCACGTACACACACCCAGCTGACTGACACACGCCCCCAACACTTTCCCTTTTATTGCTTTCTCTCTTATTCCCCCGCTTTATTAAGTTTTCATGTCACTTCCCCTATTTATTCAGTTTATTACTTTATCATATGTTTTATAGTTATAAAATATGAGTTTCACACATTGTTTTACGCACTTTTGACTTAGAAATATGCTATATTTACACTTATTGGTGTCCGTCACTGTTTTACGTATATTTGAGTGTCAATATCACTTACATATTGTGTTCGGCACTTTGTATATATTTATTATTTACACTTGGTTTTTATACACACACTTCACATTTCATAGGGTCTTTTATTGCAGTCTTTGAGTACAGTTTTAGAAATGCTCAAGGGTGTGATACTCCCTGCAGCAGTCCGGGAGATACAGTCCAACATCACATTCTCTGCACATCCACCTGGTATCTGATCTCTCAGGCTCCCTCTGTGTCGTCTTGCGGCACACATGACACCTTCTTCGGGGTTTGTCTTTGTGTTCTGTGGGCGGCACATATTCAGGGAAGTGGCGTTGTGTCAGCCTGGCAATCCCTTCTGCTGCTGGCCGTCGATGGGTAAGGGGTTGCTGCAATTGGGGGCCAGTCATGTATTCCCTCAAGATCTCCCTGGACAACTCGATGCAGAAGTTCTCCATTGTTTCCTGCTTGCCGGTGATTGTTGCGTAGAGGATGTGGCTGTTATAGTGGGTGAGATCGAGGAGGTGGAAGAATAACTTCTTATACCACCTCATCGTCTTTCTCGCACACT
Organism: Paralithodes platypus; assembly: GCA_032716605.1. Taxonomy (NCBI): domain Eukaryota; kingdom Metazoa; phylum Arthropoda; class Malacostraca; order Decapoda; family Lithodidae; genus Paralithodes; species Paralithodes platypus. The sequence goes on from CM064485.1 coordinate 39,587,083, forward strand.
CACATGACGAGATGACAGCATCTGATTTGTCCACCAGCCGCATGTTGATGTTATAATCACAGATGGCCAAAGGTTTCTTGATAATTTTGCCAGTTGCTCTGTCACGACATCTGCTGTCTTGGAAGATGGGACGGTGGACTGATGTGAGGACGTTCACATCCCGGTTATCCATCCAGGACAACATGAGGACATTGTTAGCCTGCTTGTGGATGATGGAGCCCTTTTCCCGCCTGGGTGGTAGTTCGGGCATGAAGATCCGATTCCTCCTGACGGTGCCACAGACTCCTGTAGTGCGGCTATGCAGGAACTTGGCAAGGGAGGGGCTGGTGTACCAGTTGTCCAGGTACAGTATGTGGCCCCTGTCCAAGTAGCCCTGCAGCATGGTGATGACGACGGCCCCAGAAATTCCGTATGTCCTCGTTTCCACCAATTCTGTTTTCTTGCCCATATACAGAATTAGGTCCTCGATGTAACCGGTTTGACAGTCACACATCACGAAGGTCTTCAGGCCATATCGATGTCGTTTGCTGGGCATGTACTGCCGGATGCCAATATTCCCCCTCCACAGCAGCAAACTCTCATCAATAATTAGCTTCTGATGGGGTTTGAAGGCGGCAGCAAGCTTCACCTTCAGGTACTCGAAGATGGGTCTTATCCTCTCCATGGGGTCCTTCATAGCTCTGGGTTGATCCTGATTTCTGGTGTGGGCTGCCAGGCTGTCAATGAAATGTAGGTTCCCCATTAAGGCTGTGAACCTATTACTGCTCATTATTTGGCCAAAAATAGGGGTTCGGACGAGGGGATCCCAGGACCAGTACTTTTTTATGGAGTATTTCCTTGTGACCCCCATCAGGATGACAATGGCCAAGAATGTGTAAAACTCTGGGACATCTAGGGAGGACCATGACAGCCTTGCAGAGTATTTCCCCTGCTCCTTCCCAGCCATGAAATAATAATTGTACCAGTTGGTCTGGTCAACAATTAAAGCCACAAGATTTGTAGTGAAGAACTGCCTGAAGATTTCAAGTCTCGTGGTCTGCCGCCCCTGGTTTGGGAGCATAGGGCCGGCAATCCCAGCGCCCACAAAGTTGTAGTCGGTGGGCACAAAGTTGTCTCCATCAACCCAATCCCACACGTCGGGTTGAGCGGCACCTTCGTCGCCAGAGTCGTCAGGAGGGGAGTCACCATCAGGGCGGCGGTAGGGCCCTGCCCTGCCTCTTGCCCCTGCCCTCAACCTCGGCCTTGGTCGAGCCGACCCAGCCCTTGCTCTCGCACCGCCAGGGGTGGGGCGTATTAGGGTCACCTTAGAAGCCCTTCGGCCATGCCCACGCACAGGACCACGGGCACGCCCACGTATGTTGATAGGGCGTTGCGCACGATCAGGGCATTGCGCATGATCAGGACGTTGTGGCGACGCAGGCGGTGATGGTGTCTGGGTGTCGTGTCTGTGGGAGGTCCAAGGCTGAGGAGAAGGTACAGGTGAGTATGGTAGTGGTCCCAGAGGTGATGGTGGGGGGCGAGTCAATCTGGGGTGATGAGGAAAACAGACGGCGTGCGGGGCGGTGTGGGTGGCGTGGTGGAGATGATTCTAAGGCAGGCATAACCTCATCTGTTGCTTCTGAAGAAGTCAATGGCTGCGCTGCTAAGATGGCTGCACCCCTGCGCAACCCATAGAAAGTGTTAGGGGTTGGCACTTTTAGTGGAGAGGGAATGCGGGATGGTGGGGAAGGCAAACGCAGCGGGGGAGCACCACGGCGAGGCACGTGGGGTGTTGGAGCTTGACCCACCTCATCCTCCTCCTCCCCCTCCTCATCCTCACCTCTTCTCTTCTCAGCCCTACGATGAAAATGTGGAATGTTAAGGAAGGCCATGGAGTCTGGGTCATCTGTCTCATCCTCATGTCCACTATGTCACGGGGAGCGGGGGAACGATAGCTACTCTCCTCCCTTTCTTGTAACATGGCGTACTGTTCAGAGATGGGGAGATAGGGTTCCTCCTCATGCATGTCATCTATCTCGGCCAAAGTGGGACTATATTCGTTCTCTGAATCGTCATTTGATGATCCAGTGTCACTATCAGGCACATCACTCTCGTCAAGTATGGCCATGGCATCGGCCAGGGATATTCCCCTGCGTGGGTAACGGCGTGGTAAATCCGACATGGTGTTGCACTCGCGAGATGTATGGGTAAACTGACTTTCCTTTGTCATGCACGTCCCTTGTCCCAACACACCTAGATTTAGGGGTTGCCATACATTGCTTACATCCTAAGGAATATCCCATACAAATACCAAGCCTATAGCTGCCATAGGACAAGAGTAAATTAGGTCGAAAGTCGTTGGGAGATAAGTGGGTACAGTGTTTTTTCATCACCTCCCCCGCATGACCACCCGCCCGGCAGGACTTGGGGGACAGCTGAGCATGGTCAATAATGCGTACATCCTAAGGTGTGTCTCACACAAATTTCAAGCCTATAGCTACCATAGGACAAAAGTAAATGAGGTCGAAAGTCGTTGGGAGATAAGTGGGTACAGTGTTTTTCATCACCTCCCCCGCACAACCACCCGCTCGGCAGCACTTGGGTGACAACTGAGTATGGCATTGTAATGCGTACATCCTAAGGTGTATCTCACACAAATATCAAGAGTCTAGCTCCCATACGACAGGAGTAAATAAGGTCCAAACTCGTGGTGAAATAAGTGGGTAAAGTGGCGCCACTAATCCGACCACCACCACCCGCGCGACCTGGCTGGCCGGTTCCTGCGTACCACCCCTGTTCGGCAACACTCTACGGTACCTCCCCTACCATTCTCAAGCCATTTGCTACCATACGAGCCTAATAATAGAGGTTTTAGTGGCTGACGCAATGTTGTCGTCACTGGGGTTTAGCGTTACATACATTGCCGACGACAAAGTGTCGTCGCTGGGGCTCAGTGGGTTAAGGAGTCCTTGCTCCCTACCTTCCCCAGCTTCCTCTCTCCTTACTCCTCTACCACCCACCTACCTATCGCCGCCACACATGCCAATCCCTCCCTCAATCCCCCTTACCATCCCTATGTCTCTCCTCTCACTCCCCACTAGGTCCGTCACTGCCTTCCCTACTTTCCCAGCATAGAATAAGAATACACTAGAGTGGCGTGCTGGGAAATAAGCCGTGTTAATATTAGTTGGCCATTTTTAACAGATTTAGCTGGAACCCTGCAATAGGTGGCGGTACCGCATTGCTCCTCCCTATCGCAGGAAAATAACTTCTGTCGTCTGTTTATTGACAGTTCCTTTCTCTTGGCTGCTATGGTGTACACGTGTCTCGTGTAGAGTCTGTAGACACACATGTAACTTGTTTGCTATCACCATATCAACCATAGTCATTCTGATTACAATGATTACAGAATACACTGATATGCAAAAGCACTCCAAAGTAGGCTACACTGAAATGTGAACAATACTCCATTAATTCTTCTGTAACGGCGACGTATGTTATATTTTATTCTAGCAATATTTAGACGATTTTATGCAGCTTAGAAAGGATCTGTGGTAGTTAAAAGGGTTGATTGAGATATTTTGAAGCCTTATAATTGCTAAAGATCCTTCCTAAAGTGAATAAAATCGATTAGTAGGAGCCAGAATAAAATTAAAAGACGTTGCCGGTATAGAAGGGGTTAATTACACACCTTACCAAGCTGAACTAAGCCTCCGTGATGAGGTAAGGAGGCCGTGGTTGCCCTTGAGGATAAGGAGATGGTTTGCAATGGATCATAAAGGTTGTTGATGATTATTTGATATTGACTGTAAATATATTAACAATTAATGTATATGAATAACAGTAATCTCAACTGAATCTCGGCCTGTATCGCCGATTTTGACCATCCAAACGCTGTTTTCACTCGTTTTATTGTTGTAACAGGTTAATAACTTTATAATCAACCTATAATAGGCGCATATGGATAAGTATTAATGCTATTTATGGTAAAATGAATATTTTAGTGATGGAAACAGCTCAAATACGTCAGCACGGGCAGACGTTTCTAATTACCCACATGCGCAGTTCAGAGGTTAACGGTACTTAGTACGGTGATACTATTGTTTCATATTAGTAATATCGCCTTAGACTAACATGGCTGTTTTAATGTTACTTCTAGTGATTTCCTAAGCTGAAGAAAATTCTTTTAGCTACAAAATATTATTTTTGCTTTTCATATTATTTGAGTGAGACCTGAATCGAATCTATGAAGCGATCCTGTAACTTAATTTACTCATAATCAAACCCCAATGTTACGTGGTTAAGAAATACATTTATCTAATTATTAAATATATATCTAACTTTTTATGTGACTTTGATATTAATCTAATAATATAATACTATTAACGTAAAACAAGAACCAAGAAAAATAACTACATTAAATATAAATAAAAGGACATGATATAAGAAAACTAGCTATTCATTTAAAAAAGGGTAAGAGACAGAAATATTCTTACTTTAATATTTTTCTTTCAAGACTTTTTATAGAATTAATAGTCCTTCTTTAGATATAACTTATTCGGTTCATAACCATAGCCTACTAAGCTTCGGTTAAATAATTCTTATACTACATGACTTTAATTAGTTTCAGTATTTGTCCATAATTAAAGAGTATCAGTCCATAAAGGATACCAAGTCCTAAGATCCAAAAGGAAAGGAAGCAACAACAGGAAATAATTTTATTACTTTTGTTTTGCCTTCAGCTGACTGATACCTTAATATATATCTCTGTGCTATCTAGATTCATCAAGTTAACCACTTGAGGATCAAGATACATAACAATATATATATATATATATATATATATATATATATATATAGAGAGAGAGAGAGGTACATAATAAAAATAAACAAAGAATGGAGGATACATCCGTAGATTTAATCACTTTGAGTAGTTCTGGAACTCTCCAATAGATGGCGCTGAAAAAATATGTCGAAAAAGGGTAGTTTGCAACGTTTAGACTTTAGAATCACCTTTTTTTTAACAGAATACATAGGAAGACTCCCCTCTCTTATACACTCTCTCTGTTTCCCAGTCTTCTCACTTCTCTCACCCCCTACTCTCCATGCTCCTCCCATAACCCTATCTTGTTTGAATTCCTAGGTATTAGTATTAAACACATTATTTTTTTCATTCTCCTTATGTTTACTCACTTTACTATGATGAATATTATGCACCGATTAAAACAACAGTTTGCGTCTTGCACCTAGAAAGGTAAATGATATCATACAACTCGATAACTGTTGTGGTTCCAAAGCACTGTAGTTATTGCAAGATCAAATATCTCTCTCTCTATATATACATATCTATCTGTCTCTGCAAATTAATTGACTGATTAGTCAACTGTACTTCCTTAAAAGAAAATATGGTATTAGGCATAAGTGAGAGGGAGGGGGTTAGAGATGGAGGAATAGCACTTGAATCATCCAAGGTGGAATTTGTAGAGAAAGTTAGAGCAAAGAGTTAAGCTTTGTCAGAGGAAGACGTTCACACTCTGGCTGACAAATGTTCTTGCTGCCCCACTCTCCTACGTATCTCTTCATTCCTCAATCTGTCTCTACGAGTAACTCCACACATACTCCTCAAGCAGCTCATCTCCATCACATCCAGCCCTCTTTTCTCCTTTTTCTTCAGAGCCCATGTCTCAGCCCCATACATCACTGTTGGCACAACAATTCCTTGATACAGTGCACTTTTTACTCTCACTCCGAGATTTCTCGTCTTCCACATACTTCCCATTGCTCCGAAAACCTTCCTTCCTTCACACACTCTCTGTTTTACCTCCACTTCCATACCTCCACTCCTGCTTATCGTTCCTCCTAGATATTTAAAACACTCTACTTGTTCCAATATTTCCCCATCCAGCCTCACATCTAGATTCACCCTATGCTCTCCCCTATTACACACCATTACTTTACTTTTATTGACGTTCACCTTCAGTTTCCTCCTTCCACAAACCACACCAAACTCTTTGACTACCCGCTGCAGTTTCTCATCAGAATCCGCCACCAATGCTGTGTCATCAGCGAACAGCAACTGATTCAACTCCCAATCTCTACCATTCTTTCCTACTAAACCCAATCCTCTTCCCATAGTTCTCCTTTTCACCTCCCTCACCACACCATCCATAAACATATTAAACAGCCATGGTGACATTACACAACCCTGTCGCAAACCTACCTTTACCTCAAACCATTCACTCAACTCACCATTTCCTACTCTCACACATGCTTTGCTCCCTTCATACAAACTCTTAACTGATTCTAAAAAATTTCCTCCTATTTCATAAATCCTTAACACCTTCCACATTGCTTCACGGTCCACACGATCATACGCTTTTTCCAAGTCCATAAAAGCCCAAAATATCTCCTTATGCTTCTCTAAATACTTCTCGCATAACTGTCTTACTGCAAACATCTGATCCACGCACCCTCTTCCCCTCCTAAAACCGCACTGTTCTTCTCCTATTGCAACTTCCGGACACTTTATTATCCTCTCTATCAACACCCTGCCATACAGCTTTCCAACCACTGACAATAAACTAATACCTCTATAACTTGAAAACTCCTGCCGATCTCCCTTCCCCTTGTACAACGGCACAATACATGCACTCTTCCAGTCTATTGGTACCATTGACACAGCAAAGCACACATTGAAAAGTCTCACCAACCAATCTATTATCACATCTCCACCCTTCTTTATACACTCCACAGCAATACCATCCAAACCTTCTGCTTTTCCCGCTCTCATTTGTTTCACTGCTTCTTTCACCTCATTTTCCTCAATCCTTTCATTCATTCCCTGCCACCTGGGTGGCCTGGGTAACCTATCTCCATCCACCTCTGCTTCAATCACTGCTTCTCTTCCATCTCTTGTATTTAACAAAGATTCAAAATACTCGGCATATCTTTCCCTCACTTCAACTGGTTCCACTAGTAATTCTCCATTTTCATCTTTCACTGACTCTTCCCTCTTTTGTCCTCCTTTCCTTACTTTATTTACCTCCTTCCAGAACATCTTCATTCGTTCTTCAAAATTCTCACTCAGCCTTTGGCCCCACCTTTCGTTTGCATCTTTTTTCGCTTCTCTAATTTTCCGTTTTGCCTCTCTCCTTTTCTCCTTGTACCTCTCCCATACCTCAACACTACCATCCTGTAAAACCCTCTCAAAACACTGTCTCTTCTCCTCAACTGCCTTTCTCACCGTATCATTCCACCACTCGCTTCCCTTCCTGATACCTCTGCCTCCTACTTTCCTTTTGCCGCATACTACCTCTGCACTTGCTTTCACTCCTTCCTTAAGTTGCCATTCAACCTCTACTTCTCTCTCTTCCATCTCTCTCACTTCCATCCACTTTTCATTTAGTCTTTCCTTGTACTCCCTCTCTTTTTCACTCTTCTCTAACTCACTAACTTTTATTACCTCTCTTACTTCACGCTTGTCTCTTATTCTCCTGTAACTCTTAGCTCTTAGCTTTCCCTCCACCAGGTAATGATCTGACATACCCTCCCCTCACCTCTCATCACATTCACATCCAGCAGTCTACACAATCTTTCCCTTGTCACCAGCACATAATCCATCAATGCCCTCTCTACAATCTCTCCCCTCACAAGTCTATGCCAGGTGTACTTGTGTATACGCCTTTTTTTTAAGAACGTATTACCTACACTCAATCTACACTCTTCACATACATTTTTCAGTCTTTCTCCACTCTCGTTTACACCATCCACACCAAAACTACCGATGACTCCCTCAACAGGCTCATTTTCTACCCTAGCATTTAGGTCCCCTAAAACTATAACATTTTCATTTTCATCAAACCCTTGTAGACAATCTCTCAAATCCTCCCAGAAACCCTCTACCTCGTCTAACTCTCTTTCACTTCCTGGAGGAGCCTAATGGAGAGAAAAGATTTACAGCATAAGCAGAAGGATTAGAGGTTAGAAATAGGTCAAGGATGATAGACCGATCTAAAAGGTGATCAGGAATACGGGTAAGGTGCCGGACTAACTGCTGTGGATCATTTAGGATAGAACAAAATGTAGGCTTGTTCACCAGGTTGGTCAGTGAAATGAGAGATGAACCATTGACAGTGGTGAACATTGATATCTCCTAAGATGAAGATTTCATAGAATGGGGAGATTGATAGGATGTGTTCAATTTTATAGCATAGATATAAAAACACGGAAAATCAGTAGAGTTAGGGATTAGATAGACAACATAGAAATATTTGGTTTGAGAGTGACAGGAATGTTTGAGCTATAAAGTTGAGAATTCAGAAGAGTCAAAGAGATGAGCAAGTGATATTATTGGGCACATACACATAACATCCACCTTTGGCTTAGAAACTAAGATAGAGAATGTAGGAGGATACAGCAAATGGGATGCTGGCGGTTGTTTCAGGTACCTGAGTCTCGGTGAGGAAAAGAAGTTCAGAGGTGGTGCTCGACAGAGGGAAAGTTAGAGCAAAGGCCACAAATGTTACAGAAATTGATAGTAAAAGTGGTAGTCCGTGGTCCAGAGCTATAAAACCCTATGTATTGATGTTTTGTGCATTTCTTTTGTAAAATATAATTGTACTCGATACAGAGCCCAATGTGATTTCACTACGCACTGGAGTCCAACGCTGATTGCATTCCATTAATATTTACTGTTTTTGTATATATTATATTTTGTGTGTACCCAGTTTCTTATCCAGTCATAGGTTTGCCCTGTAGTAAAAACACTTTGAATGTTTGTAGCAGCTTGTTATGAGGAACATTGTCGAAGGCCGATTCAAAGTCCATGACTGTATACTATGTCAAGCCATTAATTTTAAATTGGCTGCCATACAATTCGATAAGGTTCATTAGGCATGACCTCTCTGACCTATGTTAATTATTATGTGTAAGATTTGTATTCTCAATGAAAAGTACAATTTCGTCTCTAATGGTTGATTCTAATATTTCAACAAGTACAGGTATTAAGCTTGTAATTACTAGCTAGTTCATTAATATATTTGTTTAAATATTGAAGATTATTCACTGTTTTCAAGTCGGTAAATAGTTGTTCATTTTGGAGTGACATTTTATATAATAGGGTTAGAATTGGAGCAACTTCATTTTCATATATTTGTTTTTATTTTGAGATGAAGAGAGTAGAACCTGGGAATTAATTTAGTTCCTGGGAAACAATCTTTCAAGACATCCGTTTTTCTTATTTCGATGTCGCCTTGAATTTCTTGAGTGTTTGAGTAATTCCATGATCACCTGTCTGGTGATGGGCTGGTCTATCAGAGTGAGAACTGAGCGATCTCTGCCATACCCATAGCTTACTCTGACTGTTCCTTTTAATTATATATTTTCTAGATATCAAGTGACGGCGTCTCTTCCGTGGATTGACCTCCCAATCTACCATGATTGGAAGCCAAAGCGTCACATTTTTCCTTTGCCCCTCAACTTTCTCTTCATAATTGCTGAGGGGCACAGGGCCCTGGGTGGGGCTTTGGTTTCCCGGGCGTTTCCGCACCCTCCTTAGCTCCCCGCCATGGAGTGGTTTCGGTCACGCAGGCTTTATTGTGGTCGGCAGGGAGGGTTCTTTGGGGGCGCTCGATTATGGCCTTGGCCTTATTCGGGGCCTTGGGGCTGTTCGGCCAGGCAGCTTGAGGAAAAACAACAACAACAACAACAACTTATTCCTGTTGCTAACATGCTGCTATCCCACTCTTTATGTGTACGTTTTTTTTGTTCTATATATATACAATAGCTCTGGAGGGAGAGTTACATAGAGTTACATATATACACAGACTACACAGACCTTCCGGTCCCTACTAGGTAGTCCGGACTTAATGATAAAATAAAATGTCCTACAAAGTGGAAGGCAAGGATTGCAAAGCAGAAGGTTCTCTCCCCACCCACCTCTCCCTCCGACCGTTGGTCGGCATGAAATTAAGTTGGGGAAAGAAGTGCCCCAGCAGAATGAGAAAAACTTCTACTGGTAAATTTATAGTAAAGAACGAAGTTGAGCAAAATTATATATAACTGATGCTTAACCTTTTTTTTTTTTTTTTTTTACCTATATTATTCCCACCTCAAAATTAATGTCTAGATGACCACAATGTAGGTTAGGAAGTGCTTTGTGACATCGAGATTCGCCCTCCTGGTTTTTAATTGCATTCCATTTCCCCGAGTTAATGAACTATTATCTATTTTGAAAAGTGAATCAACATCAATTTTGTCAAATCCCTTTAGTATCTTGAAACACTCGATTAATTGACCTCGCAATCTTCTTTTCTTAAGTGAAAACAAATGTAATTGTGTTAGTCTTTCATGATAAGATTTATTTCTTAGTGACGGAATCAACTTTGACGCTCTACGCTGCACCGACTCGAGTTTCTCAATGTCCTTGCTCAGATAAGGACACCAAAACTGCACGCCATATTCAAGATGGGGCCTCCCTATGCTTTTAAATAAAGATACTATAATGTTCGCATTTTTATAAGTAAAATTTATCTTAATATATCCCAATGCTCGATTGGCCTTGTTCGCAGCTGCTACACATTGATCTGAGGTCTTTAGGTTTTCAAATATAAGAACCCCCAATGCACTTGTCTTGATTGGCTGGCCTTTCATCTTGTATTGATATTTTTTGTTTTTATTACCTATTTGCAAGACTTGGCATTTGTCAACATTGAATGTCATCTGCCATTTCTCCGACCACTCTACTATTTTATTTAAATCAGATTGCAGTTTATTTCTGTCTTCTTCGGTTAATACTGATTTTCCTATCTTTGTGTCATCAGCGAACTTTTAGATAGTATTACTTAGTTCAACATCGATGTCATTTATATAGATTAGAAACAAAACTGGCCCCAGGACTGATCCCTGAGGCACTCCACTATAAACTGGCTCCCACCCAGATTCTACTCCATTTATCACAACTCTCTGCCTTCTGTTTGTCAGCCAGCTTTTTATCTATGCATGAATTTTCCCTCTAATGCCCAACATTTCCAATTTCTTCAATAAGTTTCCATGAGGTACGTACCTTATCGAACGCCTTTTGGAAATCTAAGTAAATATGTCTAATGATTTAGTAGAGTCATTATATGTAAATAATTTATTATAAAATTCAATCAAATTTGTTAGGCATGACTTACTGGATCTGAAGCTATGTTGGCTATCTCTGATTAACTTGTTTGATTCCAGATAATTTACTATCTTTTCTCTTAGAATTGTTTCCAGAATTTTTCCTATGGTTGACGTTAAACTGATTGGTCTATAATTACTTGCTTGGGTTTTATTTCCTTTTTTTAAATATTGGTGTAATATTTGCAGTTTTCCTATCATTAGGTACGGTTTCCTGGTTGAGCGACAAGTTAAATATGTTAGTCAAGGACTAAGCTATTTCTTCTTTCACGTTTTTCAGAATTCTTGGGTGAATATTATCCGGACCAGGAGTTTTATTAGTATTTAAATTGTTCAGCTTACATACCACTTCACTTTTGCTTATGGTAAAGTTTCCTATTTCATGCTTTGTTACGTTTGTTTCTGCAGTAGTGTAATTTTTGTCCTTAGTAAAGACAGAACAAAAATATTAATTAAGCAAATTAGCAATGTTTTAACTCCTGTTACTGTCTGGTCATTATTTATTAATGGCCCTATTCCGGTTTTAAATTTTCTATTACCATTAACATAACTATAAAATGGCTTTGGATTTTTTACACTTTCCTTTGCTATATAACTTTCGTAATTACGTTTCTCTGAGAGAGAGAGAGAGAGAGAGAGAGAGAGAGAGAGAGAGAGAGAGAGAGAGAGAGAGAGAGAGAGAGAGAGAGAGAGAGAGAGAGAGAGAGAGAGACGGAACGATAGAGAATGAGACTGATTGTGAGTGAGTGAGAGAGAAAGAAAATGCGAACTATAAATAGGTGGGTAAGAATGAGCGGAATGTGAATGGAAGGAAGAAAGTATGATTGATATATAATGGGTTAGAGGCAAGAGAAGTGAGAGGACTTTGGCAAGTAGAACTGGAGGACATTAATTGGAAATTACTTACCACGTGCTCAGAGAGAGATAAAGTAATAACTTTGTTTTATATAATTCAAGTATATTGTCAGTCATTATGTATATACACTACATAACATAACATAGCATAATTACAGATGACTAAAAGCCACTGGGGTCATTCGTGGTCATCTAGAATCTTAATCCAATGTAAATCATCTTCGTATCATGAGACATCGTCCATATTGAAAGAATACCTACATTAGATTTGTCTACTGTAATAATAAGTCACAAGTAGTAACATTAATGGTAATAACTCAAAGCTACTGAATATACACTACTATATCAACCAACTTAACTGGTACAGTAATCATCCAGGAGAGTGCGACAAGTTCTAAAATGCACTTCAACATACCCTGGTAGGTTGAACTGTGTCAAAAACTAACATCTAACCACACAGTGAAATACATTATATATACACCAGTACATGATAATATATACACGGAGAAGCATTAATGCCTACTGTAAAGTACTGTACCTACCCATGCTCTCTATATTCTAGTACTGTAATCTTTTCATACATGTAAGCTACATACTTGGTCCGGCTAGCCAAGTAGTGAGCCACGAGCCAAGTGTTCATGTGTGTTCCATGTGATCATCCAGTCTCCTTTTAAACATATTCATTGAGGTGCTATTTTAATTAACTATCACCATGGGCATCGAGTTCCAGAAATCTACAACCCTGTAACTGATAAAGTACTTATGTAAGTCTAGCCTACAGTTTCGTTTCTCGAATTTCCTATTATGGCCATTTGCCCTATTGCCTTCCTCTAACAAGAAAAACTTGTTAACATTTAAACTATTTATACCAGAGAACATTATAAATAACTGTATCATGTCTCCTCTTAAGCATCTCTTTTCAAATCAGTACATCTTGAACTCCTTCAGTCTATCCCTATATTCAAGTTGCCACAAGGAAGGAACAAGTTGGGTGGTTCTTCGCTCTACAACTTCTAAGAGATTGATATCTTGCCTATAGTGAAGTGACGATGCCTGAATACAATGCTCTTAGCTGGGCCTAACGTATGAGATTTACAGCTTAAGAATTACTTCCTTATTCTTGTAACTAACATACCTATTTATGAAGCCAAGTATCCGGTTTGCATTATTTCTTGCTTCCAAACATTGCTTTGAGACCTTCATAGATCTATCTATTACTACTCCCAAATCCTTTTCTTCTTCAACTGACTTCAACGCCTATGTTGCGGTGCCCATCATCAGACGGACACCGAAATCCACTTATTATGTAGTCTTGGAGCGAGGCAAGCTGTTGCAAGCAGCGTGGGACCTCTTCATCCGTCGCCCACCAAGTCTGGGCCAGCTCACTGCAGCATTACACATGGCGAAAACAGCTCGAAACCGCTCTTTTCTAGCAATTTTGGCCAACCTTTGATAGATCGGTGCAAGAAAAACAGACTTACAGAAATTATTCAAGTGTCATTGGAAAGCTCTATTACTGTAATTTAACGGATAAATCATTGTATTATGTTCTGGCTCTTGTTTATGCATGAAAATTGGCTCATTATAAGCCAAAATGGCCGCAATGAACAAGTTAACCAATTTCCTTCCATATCATACCTAAAATCCCCATTTTCCCTTCCTATGTGGAAAACCTTGCACTTCTCAAAATTGAATTTCATTTGCACTTCTCTGCCCATGCAACTACTGTAGTTTACCTAGGTCACTTTGTAGCCTACAACTGGCATGAAAATCTTTCACTGTGGCAGCAAATTTGGTGTTATCTGCAAATTTTGAAATTGTTTTAATCCCTACATCAAGGTCATTGATATACTGTACAATAAGAATAGTAGTGGACCTATAATTGAACCCTGAGCTACCCCACTATCCACATCCTTCCAGTGTGATTTCACCCCATTTTTAACTACTCTCTGCTTTCTATCTTTTAAATACTCTTCTATCCAATTTGTAACTGATCCTGAAATACTGTGTGCCGATTAAGGTAAAAAGGCCGCCAGCCCATCAACGCGCTCCCTTTAAACCAGCTGAGTTTGACACTCTGGACTCTGGAGGTAAACATGCCACGCCTTCCCGGCCGACCAATCAGAAGCCTCCGTTCTCGGAGCTGACAGCTACGTGTACAGCTTCACGTTTAAACTCGCTCTCGCTCTCTCCACAGGCCATTTCCTCTGGTTGCAATAGGTCTAATGCATCAGTGCCAGCCCTATACTCCCGTAAGCCACTAAAAGACATTCGCAAGCAGCTTCCAGGAACTTATTATAGAGAGAAAAGAGTTGAAGCGAAGGAAATAAATATTCAAGCCGCGCGGCCAGAACATCGACTGGCCGAGCGGGTGGCTCAGCCAATCACAGCGCCGAAAAGCGGAAGGCGGGACTATGTCAAGGGGGTGGGGGAGGCTGCAGGGGTCATTCACCTCTCGGACTCCACTGGGCTAACTTCTTGCAACCCCCATTCTCTCCCTCACTTGGGCACCCATGGAAACTTGGATCCACTTGTTCCAGCCTTCAAGCCCACACCACTTGTTCCAGTAAAGTCCACCTCGGGCCTAGCATCATTCTCTCCTACTAGGCGGATACACCTTCAGTATCCGGCCGCCTGTCGTCACATCGCTGGCTTGCACACCTACAGCCAAGCGATTCAAGAGGGACGACAAATAGTAGATGGGAGCGAAGATTTCCAGTTGAGCTATTGGCCGGCTCTGAGGTGATGAAGATGTTCCAGTAGATACCTAAGACTGTCTTATATTTTTAAAGGACCCATATTGGGCCCGAACCAGATTTCGAGAAAGAGAGAAAATGCTTGACAAACCCAGTGGTTCCAACCAATAATAATTGATGTGTTCTTATAGGACAAAATAAAGAGGAAGATACTAGACTTATGTAAATAAATAAAATGATGATGTGTTAATAGACTAATAGTTATTCTTGATAGAGAAGGCTCCATGCAGATTAGCTATTAATAGTATAGGATCTTGTAGGACTGCAAATAGATATTAACATTAACACCTTACGAGCGGCCTATGCGGTTTATTTATATGTACCGACAAGCGGGGTGTTTTTAGCCAAAATAGGGCTGTTTACGTGATCATTTTCATGCCTAAATAAGACCCAGAACGTAAAACAAGTACCTATCCCTGAAAGGGCATAAACAGAGCTTTCGAATGACACCATAACGATCCTTTTATGATGGCTAGTTTTCTTGCAATAACCGTGCAACGCGAGTGCAAAAAGCATGTAATTAGCCACTTTCCCGATATAATTCCTTATATAGCGAGTGAGAGAAGGGAGCTGGGATTCGTGTCAGTATGTTCGCCGCGGTGGTCTGGAGCAGTCATATGCTCGCTACTCTCCTGCCACCACTTGTCTCTCTCTCTCAGCAACATTACGTGCTGAAATTGCCACTCGAGTTATGTCGAGCGCCGCCACATAGTCCAGCTTTATTTAACTCGACTTATGTGGTGAGCCGCTAATTAAGGGTTAAAAAGTAAGAGGGGATAATTCATAAATAGATAAGCAACTATAGGGCTCAAGGGGATAAAGAATGGTTGCAATTAGATCAGCTTTAGTTTGAGAAATAGGTAAGGACACTAGTCCGTATGATCAACGATATAGTTTTGTTATAAAGGAAACATTATCAATCATATTGTTTGAAGGAATATTCCGTCAGTTCCGTGGTAAGCGTTACGAGTATTAATTAAGTCCAGGATAATATTGTAATCATAAAATATATGTAGAGGATTAAACGGTGAATATTGTTCATGTAGGGGTTTTGAGATACTGATAATATCAAGCCATTTGCTGAGATGTAATATTGAAATAGGTGGTATGCGTGACATATGGACTTATTGGTAATAGGGTTAAGAGAATATATAATCTAAGAGTATTCTAAATAGGTAGATCGAGGTCAAGTGTAGTAACGCCCTGGTCTTTTGAGTAAATATATTATATAGGGTTAAGAGAATATGTAATTATTATGTTCTCTCCACTAACCAACTCTACTCCTAAACTCGATTAATGAAATTAACAAACACATGTGGCAGTCCGGGGATTCGAACCTAGGATGCTCACACCGAAAATCAACACACTTATGCATTGCACCACGAAGACAGTTAAAGAATACTGCACAAGCCTACGATTTATTATGCAGTTTCGAATCCTGCATACCAATCTTAGCATGTACAATATCCCAACTGCACTATCGGAGGCTATGCATAGGTGAAAGGAAATAGTAATTAATGGGGCACTTAACCCTAGGGAAGGCCTCTCTATAAACTACTACTGAACCTGAATGAATTATTATGTTCTCTCCACTAACCAACTCTACTCCTAAACTCGATTAATGAAATTAACAAACACATGTGGCAGTCCGGGGATTCGAACCTAGGATGCTCACACCGAAAATCAACACACTTATGCATTGCACCACGAAGACAGTTAAAGAATACTGCACAAGCCTACGATTTATTATGCAGTTTCGAATCCTGCATACCAATCTTAGCATGTACAATATCCCAACTGCACTATCGGAGGCTATGCATAGGTGAAAGGAAATAGTAATTAATGGGGCACTTAACCCTAGGGAAGGCCTCTCTATAAACTACTACTGAACCTGAATGAATTATTATGTTCTCTCCACTAACCAACTCTACTCCTAAACTCGATTAATGAAATTAACAAACACATGTGGCAGTCCGGGGATTCGAACCTAGGATGCTCACACCGAAAATCAACACACTTATGCATTGCACCACGAAGACAGTTAAAGAATACTGCACAAGCCTACGATTTATTATGCAGTTTCGAATCCTGCATACCAATCTTAGCATGTACAATATCCCAACTGCACTATCGGAGGCTATGCATAGGTGAAAGGAAATAGTAATTAATGGGGCACTTAACCCTAGGGAAGGCCTCTCTATAAACTACTACTGAACCTGAATGAATTATTATGTTCTCTCCACTAACCAACTCTACTCCTAAACTCGATTAATGAAATTAACAAACACATGTGGCAGTCCGGGGATTCGAACCTAGGATGCTCACACCGAAAATCAACACACTTATGCATTGCACCACGAAGACAGTTAAAGAATACTGCACAAGCCTACGATTTATTATGCAGTTTCGAATCCTGCATACCAATCTTAGCATGTACAATATCCCAACTGCACTATCGGAGGCTATGCATAGGTGAAAGGAAATAGTAATTAATGGGGCACTTAACCCTAGGGAAGGCCTCTCTATAAACTACTACTGAACCTGAATGAATTATTATGTTCTCTCCACTAACCAACTCATATGTAGTAACGCCCTGGTCTCTTGAGTAGACATATTAGGGCCCGGTAAAGTTATATTATTTTGAAGTTTAGTTAAGAATATATCTCTTATTCTAGATAGGGAAATAAAGGTCGGATTTATTAATGCCCTGGTCTCTTGAGTAGACACAGTAGGGCCCGGTAAAACTATGTTATTTTGGAGACTAGCAACGTGCCTTTGGATCGAAGTCGAAGTGAGTCAATACCTGAATAGCGGGAACCCAAATAGTAGTAGTCCAGACTTGGCAGAGGAAGGACGTATGTTGGTGACCTCCCGCAAGGATTATAGTCAACAGTAGTGAAGGAGTGAAAGGGGAGAGGTGGGAAGATAATCAACAGAAAGGCGAAGACCAGGACATTCGACATTGAAAACAGGAAAGTGATTCTATAAATATATAATAGAATGCTGAGCAAAATTCAACTCTAAATTTATCAGTGAGCCTGCTTTGAAAGGGAAGGGCGCCCTTGGTCAAGCCCTGGCATACGAGGGGAACCGTTAAGGGTAGTGACCACAACCATAAAACAAAACGGTCACCAACCACCCAATACACCCTCCTCCCCTCACTTCACCCCACCCCTCCCCTCCCTTCCCCTACCCTGCCTTCCCAACTCCACCGCCCACCACCTACCTCCCACCGCCCACAGCCCAGCTCCACCATCGCTTCTCCACATTCGTTCCACATCGCCAGACAACCTTCACGCCACTCAAGAGACGGAATAAGAGCCAGTGAGTGATATAGAGAATACGGTAAAGGATAGTAAATATGCGGAAATCATATCCCGCCAACGAAATTTGTGAAAAACTATTATAGAAAGGGACCGGTGAGTGTGTCCTGAGTGTGTGGTGATACCATGGGAAAATAGAAAGATTTTCTTTACTACGTACTGCATATTAGTAACTTCCCCTAACCTCATCCCCCTAATGGTTTCTTTATAGCTATTGTCCATCCATCCATCCATCCATCCATCCCTCCCCTATCCCATCTCAATACCTCTTATCCTCCACCCCCACCTCTCCCCGTTCCCCCACGTGTACCACCCCCTCTCGCTCCCCCTTCATCCCCTCCCCCCTCCCCCACACCCAATCCACCCCTCCCATAAAACTGGAGGGAACACTTGACACCTCTCTCTCTCTCTCTCTCTCTCTCTCTCTCTCTCTCTCTCTCTCTCTCTCTCTCTCTCTCTCTCTCTCTCTCTCTCTCTCTCCATCTCAATAACGGAAGGCAATCATGCATCAGATACGTTTCTCTTACAATTAATCAATATAGATACTCATATATAAACCTATCATCTCTTTCTCGTTCTCGCTATCGTTCACTCTCCCTAAAATTAACATTAAAATAAGTAAAAATAAGAGCACACCTGTCGCACCTAATATCTCTCTCTCTCTCTCTCTCTCTCTCCCTCTCTCTCTCTAGGTCATAAAATAAAGGAGAGTGAATCTATGAGTCATAGTAGGGTACGGAAACAACAAGAAAAACAGTGACCGCAAGGGGATAATCTTACAGTCGAAAACTTCTGAGATATACAGGCTGGATAGGTAGGCTAAATAGGACTCTCTCTCTCTCTCTCTCTCTATTCTTTTGGATTAAGACAGCCTAAGCAGCGCTTATCTCTCTCTCTCTCTCTAGCTCTCTCTTTAGCTCTTTCTCGCTACCTATCTATCTATTCTTTCGCAGTAATCTCATTCTTAACTAATTCAATCTCCACAATACCTAATATCCTATCTTCTCATTAACCAAGGTCTAATCCTTATTGATAATACATCTTCTACAACTACCGCTGCTATTAGTACTGCTAACATTACGGTTTATAAAAGAAATAACGAACATCTTTATTAAAGCCAAAATCTGCCTAGTTGTCCTATCTAGCCACTTACTCAGTGTGTTTATGTCACGTAATAACACCAAATTGTTCACATACAACACAACCTAATATATACATCCCACCAGCCAGCCAGGGGGAATATCAAATATGGCATACAACAACACCGATAGGGAATACACACTCTAGTACAAAATAATCTAGGCACACATACCGAAAAATATTTGGTTGTTTTTACGGAAGTTACGGGCCGGTACTGTAAATAAGATAAATTAAGTTTTGGAGAAAAAAAGAAAACAGAAGCTAAATAGCCTTAGTGTAAAGCGTAAAAGACATTGCAAGAGAACAGATGGAAGTGTTATAAGGGTATAATGGAGGATGATGAAAGTTTAGATGAAACCCTATCACAAAGGTCAAAGACTAACAAGTGTTGCATCTGTACAAAGAATGAGCATACATGTACAAGATGCAAATGCGTGGAAAAAAAAAAAGGATGCATAAACTGAAATAAAGGTTCCCGGTGTCGCAACCCTTATAATAGTGTAATAACAGAGGGAGGGGCGGCAGCTAGTGCCCAGAGAGTGCGAAGGGATGAAGCTGACGGGACACAACACGGCGATGGGCAACAACCCGACAGAGCATGTGGAGGTGCGGGACCCTCAGGGGGCCCGAGAGAAGGGCGGCAACCACATGACATGGTGGGTGACGGTGAGCCCAGCGGAGTCCAAAGACCCGGAGACGAGCACCGAGATGCTGGAGAGGAGGGTGGTGTGCAAACAAGGCCAAATATAGCTGGTAGAAACGACGATATGCCACGCAACGAAGAGCCCCGAGAAGCACACAGGGAGGTGGGACCACAGAGGGAAGCAGCCCTGGAGAGACCCGCAGAAGTTGATGGCAGAGGAGGACCCCTTCAATGGAAAGGACTATGGGGAGAGGAGGTAAAAATGTGGACAGAGGCAGCTTACTCAGAAATTGTAGATTGGTCTGCACACAGTTTATTCAACCCACCTAAATGTGACGCCACCACCAAACTGTTGACAGAGATGAAAAAGCTCATTTATAACTATGTCTATGACAGACCTTTAGCCCCGTATGCTCTCAAGTTATTTTTCAGCATTCCACATCTCTTCTTGCAAAAAACTCACCGCAATTCTAGACAAGCGGAAAATGTAACAGCGCTAACAAATAGAGTGAAACTGTGGAATGATAACAAGATGGATGACTTACTCAGTGAAGCCAGAGCATTACAAGAGAGACAAGGCAGACGGCAACACAAAAGAGAAAACACTGAGGACAAGGCCAGGAGATTCGGCGACCAGATGAGACAAGGTAAAGTGGCACCTGCAATACGATCGCTGACAAAGGAGGCAGCTAGTGGGCTGTTGCCTATCACAAGAGATACCATCAAGCTGCTGGAAGAAAAACATCCGCAACCTAGTATATCCGAGAGTCAGAAGCTAGAGAGGGCTTATATATCACCGAACCCCGTCATCTACGAACAAATCACAGGCGAAAAGATTTGGAAAAAGGCTCTAGGGACACAAGGCAGTGCAGGACCCTCAGGGATGGATGCAAACGGTTGGAGAACAATCCTGAGCAGCACACTTTTCGGAGTTGCAGCGACCGACTTACGCAGGGCGCTGGCAGATCTTGCAAGAAAAATGGCCACTCAAGATTGTCAACACTTGGAGGCCTACACAGCTTGTCGTCTAATACCATTGGACAAGAATCCAGGGTGCAGACCTGTAGGGGTGGGTGAAGTGTTGAGAAGAATCATCGGAAAATGCATAATGGAGGTGGTGAAGGACGATGTGCGGTCAGCGGCTGGAAATCTCCAAGTGTGTGCTGGCCACCAAGCAGGGGGAGAGGCAGCAATTCATGCAATAAGAGAAATATATGAGCAAGAAGAATGTGAAGCCGTGCTGTTAGTGGATGCATCAAATGCCTTTAACACCATCAACAGAAAGACAGCAATTCACAACATCAAGGTAAAATGCCCCAGCTTAGCCACCTATGTAGAGAATACCTATAAACAGCCTGCAGACCTCTTCATAGTAAACAACCAAAACTCACGACGTGGAACGGCACTGAAATCAATGGAAGGAACCACACAAGGGGACCCAGTAGCAATGGCGATGTACGCATTAGGTCTCTCGGTGTTGCTATCATTAACAAGACATGAGACGACACATGTTAAGCAGGCGGCCTATGCAAATGATCTCACTGGAGCAGGGAAAGTCAATGATCTCAAGAGCTGGTGGGAGCAAGTATCACAAGTGGGACCAGAAATAGGATACTTTCCAAATGCTAGTAAGTCTATACTGATAGTAAAAGCAGAACATTACGAAAATGCCTTAGAAGCTTTCAACGGTAGTGAAGTGGTCGTATCAAAGGACGGACAGCGTCATCTAGGGGCAGTGATTGGCACAGAAGAGTTCAAGAAGCAATACATGGAAGAGAAGGTCAGAGAGTGGGTAAACGAAATAGAAATACTAGCCAAAATTGCAAAGACGGAACCACAGGCTGCATATTCGGCATTCACATATGGGGTCAAACACCGCTGGACCTACTTGATGCGTACCATTCCAAACGTGGGTCCACAACTTCAACCGCTAGAAGATGCCATCAGAGACAAACTCATCCCAGCTTGGATGAAGTCCCCACACCCCAAATGCTACAGAGAGGGAGTTGCTCGCACTTCCTCCTAGGTTAGGAGGGCTTGGAATCATCAATCCGGTGAGGAGGGCGACAACGGAACACGAGAACTCAGTAAAGATAACAGAATCTCTCACTGAACGCATCGTAGCGCAAGATCCTGACGGCGAAGTGGACCAGGCGGACATCTACAACATCAGAAAGACCATCACGTCAGAGAGGCAAAACTCACAGAAAAATGACCTGGCACAATTGATGCGACAACTTTCCCTGAGACTAACAAGAAAAGTACAAATAGCACAAGAAACGGGTGCTTCAAATTGGCTGACAACACTACCAATCAAGGCAAAAGGCTTCAATCTAAACAAACAAGAATTTAATGATGCTATTGCACTGAGGTATGATTGGCCGATTGAAGGACTGCCCGATCGATGCGTTTGTGGAATCAACAACGATGCAGACCACAGCATGATATGTAAGAAGGGAGGATTCATCAGCATCAGGCACGATGAAGTAAGAGATGTAACGGCGAACATGCTCAGGGAGGTGTGTCGAGATGTGGTGCGCGAACCATCACTCATTCCCTTGGAGGGAGAGATCTTGCAGCACAGGACGGCCAACACATCCAACGAAGCACGAGTGGACGTTAGTGCAAGAAGTTTTTGGACAAGAGCACAGCGAGCATTCTTTGACGTAAGAATATTCGACCCAATGGCCCATAGCTACAGCGGGCTGTCTCTGGAGGCTGCACACAAGAGGAATGAACAAGAGAAGGTCAGGGCATATGGGGAAAGGATCTTAAATATCGAACATGGCAGCTTTACCCCACTAGTCTTCACCACATCTGGAGGGATGGGACCTAGGGCCCAGTGCTTCTATTCAAGGCTTGCAGAGATCATCGCAGAGAAGAAGAAACAGCCCAGGAGCCACGTTGTAGCCTGGATGAGGTGCCGTCTATCTTTCTCGTTGCTCAGATCAGCACTACTATGCCTGCGGGGAACAAGACTGTCTGCACCACAACCAGCGACGGTGGCAGAAGTGGACTACGAGGCAGCAGTGGCAGAGGGTCGCATAGAAAGGAGACTGGATTGAAGTTGCATGGTGTTTGAATAGTAATATCTGATGCTTGTAAAATAAAATGTATGAACAATATTAAATAAAAACCAATGTAGTAGTAGTAATCCACGATGATGAGTCTGAGTGCTGACCCCGGAATAGTAAGTAGCTGAATGACTACCAAGTTGGACGCTTTGATGACTGTTCTGACCTGGTTTAGGGTCCAAAGAGGGGATGCACAGGCTGAGTGGTTTAAAAAAAACAAAAAAAAAAAAAAAAAAAAATAGGTGGTAACGGGAGCTCTCGAGTTCCAAAGTACTAACCTATGGTGGGTCGACGAAATATTCAATCTGTGTATTGAACTCATTTCGGCCCGAACAGAGAAATAGTTACTAGGTTAGCATAAAGTTAGTAGTAAGTTTTGTTAAATAAAGTATACAAACTTCTAAATGACTGTCGAATTATTCCCCACCTTAGTATTATATTTAGAATAAGAAAATAAGTACTACACCGATAATTATAAACTAGTCTTCTATTTGGTACTTTATCAAAAGACTTGCTAAAATTCAAGTAAATTACATCAATGCTCCCCCCTTCATCTACCTGGTTTGTAGCGAATTCCAGAAATTGCAACATATTAGCAATTTTATGAAGCCTCCTGTGAATCACCAATCAGACCATTTGTTCCTAGAATTTTACATACTAATAGAAACTAGACTAACTGACCTATAATTATTTACATCGTCTTTCATTCGTTTCATAAAAATGGGGACGTGCATGTTCGCATTTTTCCACTCTTCAGGGATTTCTGAAAATTTAAGGGATCTTGAATTTTTTTCCCCAAGAGCTCCCGAAATACTATCCACCCCTTCCTAGCGTAGATGTTATCCGGATCTGTGGCTTTATGGATATATAGTTAATTGATGTACTCTTTTAGGCTACCGTACTTGTTTCTATGCAAATGTTTTCTAAAATATTTGTGCTAACATTAGAGCAATAAAGACGCATGTTCATTACTTTCCCTGAGTAAATACAGACGATAAATGTAATGCCTATTTAACAAGTCAACCATATCCTCGTCGGTTTCCTTAATTATTATCTTCAGCCAAAGAGGTCCAATCCTATCCTAATTATTAGTGCTGATTTTGTAATAACTGAATTATTTCTTGGAAACTGTATTGCTATTTCTAGTAAAAACTATATCGAACTGCCTTTTACTTAACTACCTTGATAGTTATGTTCAATTCAGCCCTCACTACTTTGTATTGATATAAATCCTCTTCGCTATTGCTGTTTTAATATATTAAATACTATATTTTTCTCACAAATTTTCATACCGATCTCCTGGTTCCACCATAGTGGCTTTCTATTTGTGTTGTTTTTCTTGTGAACGTATCCCACATTTCACAAGCATTCTTATCTTTATTTTTTTCCCAGGCAATCAATCCTAATACATTTCGGAGTTTTTTATAATCCTCCTTATACCTAATTTCCCCCCTACATTTAAGTCCCTCACTAAGTGTTATCTACTCAAGAGGAGTAGTCTAATATATTTGTCTCCCTTGTTGGTCTATCAACCTTCTGTATCAAGAAATTGTAATGGAACCATTCAATGTACTCCTTACTAATTCTCTCATTGTCATAAGCTCATCTACTTCTGGAGATTGATTGGGTGGCCTGTAAAATGCTCCTACCCTTGTACATTTATTCTTATTTGTCCTAATTTCCACCCATAATGTTTCAATGTATTTATCCTTATTAATTTCGGTATTCACGCTGGATGGATTATCATTCCTGACATAAAGCATTAATGCCCAACCAATCGTATTTGTTCTTTGACCTAAATACATGAAATAAACATCTAATTCGTATTCTGTAGTAATCTTGTTAAATCATTTCTCATTAACCCTCCACTATGTAGCTAAGTAGGTCTCCTTTCTTCTTCATAGGACTACGAGCATTTGCGTAATAACTTTGTTACCCCTTACTTGTAGCCTTTTTCCTACCTTTACAAGTTTTTCTAACTTCCTTCTTGGTTTCAATGATTTGCCCTCACCCATATCTAGATCTAGTTTCCCTGGCACCTGATCCTAACTGCCCTCTCGAAGCAGTCACTCAGCATATTTACACCTTTACGACTCAGATGAAGCCCACTCATTGCATACAGATCATTTTCACACATAATGTTTACCCTTTCGTTCAAACCAATTGCTCTCGAGTGTCATATCCTTCCTATGCAGCACTCCTGACACGACACACTTCCTACCACTACCACGAACCCAACACCAGCAACTTCATGAACCTAGGTACCAGCTCCTCTGACCTACCAGTAACATTCGTCACATCATTCCCTCCCACATGCATAACCACCACTGCATCCCTCCTTGTCCCTTTCACCACCCTCTCATACCGCTCAGCCACATCTTTCACACCAGCACCAGGCATTATCTTCTATCGCTCCTTCTCCCAAAACGTCCAATCTAAGTACCTAACTTGTGAGTAACCCCCAACAACAACCTCAGGCGAATCAACCACACTCTTCCTACGAAAGGTCATGTAGACAGTGCCGGTGCTGGAGCGGTGCGACGATAGAAGAAGAAGAAGAAGAAGAAGAAGGTGCCGTGTGGATCTGAGCATGTGCGAAGACTTTGAATTTCTTCCCTTTAACCCATCCAATCCCAGCGACGGCTATAGCCGTCAGTAGATAAGTAACTCCCCAGTCCCAGCGACGGTTATAGCCGTCAGTAATGTACTTGTCTTGTAACTGCCTGTACAAGGCTAATTTTTTTTTAAAGTCCTGTAAAAAAAAAGGAAAAAAGGTGATAGATCCATTCTTGCCTCATCTCTTGAGGTGAAAAGGTGGTCTCTCCTGTCATTTTGGCCACATTGCTTGGGACTGCTGAGGACTTTTATTACTGTATCCTAGGGTACAGTATGGGTTAAATAGGCGTTTCATAACACGTCCAGCAGGCCGTCCCGGAAGCTCAGAGCTAGCAGCTAGTTAGTGTGTAGATCCTGAGCTAGGCCTCCCACCCAAGAGGTCGAGCGTCGGATCTCAGCACAATACAATATTTTTGTGCTTGTATTTTTGTTATAGAAAACACATTTAGGTTAGGTTATATTAGGATACGTATATTTAGTTAGGTTGGTCTAATAAATATAATTCCTACTATGGTCACTCACTACATTTACCTCAGTCACTTCAGACTCACCTCTCCCATCTTCTACCCCTCCCAGAACACAAAACCTGTTACATACAACAGGTTCAGTCCTATTACGCCTAGTAGCTGAACATACTCCAACCTCCCACTACCTTCCATACCTGTCTAGCATCCCTCTTCCCTCCCTCACGTACAATCTTCAAAGATCCAGCTGGCCCACCCTCAATTTGGGACTCTGTTTTATCTGGCAATACTTTCTGTAGTAAGGTGTTTCTTACAGGGATTGTGATTTCGGCTATATCAGTGGCAGAACATAATTATATTAATCAAGGCAAAGGAAACATTTAGCATAATGCATATGTACAGTATTCATCGCTATAAATGATCATGTAATGTCACTAATAGTTCGCAGATATGTTTAATTAATTAACAACAGCTGACATTAGGGTTATGGTAAAGTGGAAGAGAGAGAGAGAGAGAGAGAGAGAGAGAGAGAGAGAGTTACAAGGAATATCTAGCATCTCTGATACCCATAAACATAAAGTGATATTTGTAGATCTACGACGCAAAGCCAAAAAGTTAATCAAACAAAGTAAAAACACGCTATAATTATATGTTGCAAATCAAAGTAAGACAAACCCGAAATAATTTATAGTTACATCATGAAGAAGAAAGTAGTAACTACAACGATTGGACCGTTAGTCGATGAGAAAGGAGATTACACTAAAGATGAAGCAAAAATGAGTAACGCTCTCAACACCTTTGCATCAGTTTTTAAAACAGAAGACCTTAGTAATATCCCTACGGCATCACCGGTTCAGATAGATAATTATAACGTTCTAAGCAGTATCAGCATTACAGAAAGAGAGAAGTTTTTAAATGTTTAGATACACTCAAGGTAAATAAATCGCCTGGACCTGATACGATCTCGTCTAGAGTTCTAAAGGAAGTATGAGCTCTCCAACCTACTGACTATCTATCTATCTATTGCCTGACGCCGTGATCCCCGAAGGGGTGGACACGAACGAACTGCCCCCATGCACCTCTGTCCCCAGTCAGTCGACGCCCCTCCCCCCAACCAGCACCGCCTTCGTTCATGTAGTTCCTCACTCCATCCTTCCACCTCCATGTAACTCCGCACGCACTCCTTAAGTAATTCATTTCCACTGCTCTCACTCTTGGTCTGAGTCTCTCAACCAACGTCCATGCTTCGCTTCCGTAAGTCAGTGTCGGGATTACCACACTGTCATGCAAGGACTTCTTCACTTCCATACTGACCACCCTATTTCTTGTTACTGCTTTTAGCGTTCCTACAACCCTCTTCCCCTGTTGTACCCTCTCCCGCACCTCTTCATCCATAGTCCCATCTTTACTCAACACACTGCCCAGATACTTAAAAGAGTTGACGATCTCCATAGCCTGACCGTTCAGCTTCACCTCACACTCTGTGACTTCACCCCTTTCGAAGACCATAACCTTGCTCTTCCCCGTATTTACCTTCAAATTCCGTTTTTCGCACACTGTTCCAAACTCATTTACCAGACCCTGCAACTCCCATTCATTATCACTCATCAGAACTGTATCATCCGCAAACAGCAGTATAGGTAGCTTCCACTCAATTCCCTCCCTTTTCAGCGATACACCAACATCCACTGCTCTTGATAGTATTTCTTTCATGACTCCATCCAATATACAGTAAACAACCACGGGGACATCACACACCCCTGTTTCAAACCAACATTCAGGTCAAAGAACTCGCTCTGCTCACTCTCCACACGTACTGTCGCCTTTGCACCCTCATACATGCTCTTCACTGCTTTCAGCAACTTGCCCTCTACTCCGTATATTCTAAGTACTTTCCACAAACCTTCTCTATCCACTCTGTCATAGGCCTTCTCCAAGTCCATAAAGGCAACATACACCTTTTGTTTCTTCTCCAGATACTTCTCCACAACACAATTCAGGGTAAAAATCTGATCTACACATCCTCTTCCCTTTCTAAAATCTCCCTGCTCGTCGCCTATCCATTTCTCCGTTCTCACTCTCACTCTCTCAATCACTACCCTACTGTATACCTTCCCTACTACGCTTAGAAGACATATTCCTCGGTGGTTACCACACACTCCTCTTTCCCCTTTGCCCTTATATAGGGGGACTGTTATGCCAGTCTTCCAGTCATCGGGTGCACTCCCCTTCTCCCATGCTAGTTTGCACATTTTCCATACCCATTCTATCACTATCTCACCACCATACCTCAACATTTCCCCACACACTCCATCTGTTCCTGGTGCTTTCCCCAACTTCACTCTTTTCATGGCTTCCCACACTTCTGACCTCCTGATCCCCACCTCCTCCTCCACTACTTCTCTTCTTCTCCCTCCCATACCATATCCAGCTATGTTTGCTGGCTCTTCATTCCTTACATTTAGCAACTCACTGAAGTACTCCCTCCATCTTTCGACTCTCTCTTGCTTCTCGGCTAGCATTCTCCCATTCTTATCTTTCACACCCTTACTGTTTCCCTTGCTACCTTCCCTAACTTTCTTGACTTCTTTCCAGAACAGTTTCTTACTCTCCCTCCATTTTACACTCAGATTCCTTCCAAATTCCTCATCTACTCTTCTCTTACTTTCCTTCACTACTCTCTTCACCACCCTCTTACTCTCCACGTACCTTGCTCGTTTCTGTCTCTCGGAATCTTCATTCCCTCTACTACCCAACCACTCTCTATATGATTTCTTCTTTTCTTCCACAACTATTCTTACCTCTTCTGTCCACCATGCTGTACCTTTCACTCCCCTCCCTCTTCTCCTCACTCCACACACCTCCTCACATGCTGCACAGATCTCATCCTTAAACACCTTGCTCATCTCTTCCACTTCCTCCATAACTTCCAGGTCGAACCCACCTAGTCGTCTTTCCACTGCTCTCCTGTACTCCTCCCTGACTTCCTCCTCCTGCATCCTCTCCACCCTCCTCACCATTCCACCCTCCTCTCGCCTCCCTCCCGCTCTCCTCACCCACTTCTTTTGTATCCTAACCTTAGCTACCACTACATAATGATCAGACAGACCCCCTCCAATACCCCTATACACCCTAGCATCCATCACAGATTTCTTCATTTGTTCATCCACACATACATAATCAATCAATGACTTTCGTTCCACCACTGTCTTATCCTTCATCGTCAACATCCGTTTCCACGTGTACCTGTGGATCATTCTGTGTCGGAAGAAGGTGTTGGCTATCCACAGCCTCCTCCCCACACATACGTCCACAAGTGCACTACCATTCCCATTCACTACTGACATTGCTCTAAAATATATCCTTACAGTCTGGGACTATACCTGATCGATATTAAAAAAGGCAGTAAATCCTTACCTCGTAACTATCGTCCAATTAGCCTAACCTCAGTTGTAAGTAAAATACTAGAAACACTGATAAGAGACAAAATCGTAAATCACTTAGAGGAAAACATCATACTTAAGGGGAGGTTTTTAGTTCGTTCCCTAGAATTCCATCAATCTTAAAATTACACCCCCTAGACCCCCTTTCAAGATGAATTTGTACATTTTTCGGTAGAAAAATGTCCCGGCTCAAAGCCGGTTCCTCTTAAATTATAGGCTCGCTATCGCTCAGCAGGATAAAATCGACACCTGAATTGCACGAAAGGTCTTAAATATGGGGTGAAAGTTCTTAAAATTGCTAAACTAATGGGGCAAACGTTTAATAATATCAAAAGCAATGGGGCTAAACATGAGGGAGAAAGGGGTCAAGAAAAAAATCCCTCAAGTGGAGATCTCCCCTTAAAGATACTCAACACGGTTTTCCTAATAAACGCTCTTGCTTAACAAACCTCTTAGACTTCTTCCACGATATCCTCAACCTATATGATAAGAGTAAAGCTGTAGATATTATATACCTTGATTTTCAAAAGGCCTTTGACAAAGTTCCCCACAAACGTTTATTGATAAAACTAAAAGTGCATGGAATACAAGACGGTATGTTGAAATGGATAGAAAATTGGCTCTGTGACAGAAAGCAAAGAGTAGTCATAAACGGTAAAGCATCCAAATGGAGCAATGTAAGTTGCAGGGTACCTCAGGGATCGGTACTGGGGCCAGTTCTCTTCCTAGTTTACATTAACGAAATAGATGAGGGTCACACCTATACAATCTCAAAGTTTGCTGACGATACAAAAATTGCAAATAGCGTACACTCAAATGAACATGTTGAAGATATGCATCATAATCTAGATAAGTTGTCACATTGGATTAAAATTTGGCAAATGTGTTTCAATGCGGCTAAATGTACAGTACACCATATCGGAAACTGAAATGAGAAAGCAAACTATTCAATTAATGGCACCCAGCATAAGAGTGTAGACAGAGAAACTGATTTGGGAGTAACAATATCGAGTAACCTAACACCGAGTCAACAATGTTCAGAAGTTGTTAAGAAGGCAAACAAAATAATTGGCTTTATTGTCATGTCATTTGAGCATCAATCCAAAGATGTAACTAACTCTTTACAATTCCTTAATCGGGTCTCTCCTGGAATATTGTGTTCAATCCTGGTGCCCTTACTACCAAAAACATATAGACAAGCTAGAACAAGTTCAATGTAGCGCATTTGTAAATTAATAATTTTTGTTTTTTTCCTCTATTAAATTACTGTTATACCAGGTTTTTAGTTGGATTGATTGGATTGATTATGTAGATTCTTACTTGACTGGAGAAGTGGAATCCACATAAACACATGCACAAAGGTAATAGAGGATAAATATAACACAGAGTACAGACATAAATTGCATTGTTTAAGGCACATAAATATTACTTCAGACAAGATATAGGTAAATATATATATAGTTCATAACGCACGAACGAGGATCTACTAAGAGATTAATAAAAATAATATTATTAGTAGGTTTAGGGATATTTCTTAGAGAGGCCGGTCTATATGATCTGTGCCCCATGAATATTCTTTCCTCTCACTTAAACAGTAGGCTACCATAGTGCGGTTGGGAATATGAACATGATTAGATTAATATCCAGTATTCGAGAATGGATAATAAGTCGTAGGCGTGTGCATAAACTTTTAACCGTCATGGTGGTGTAATGGTTAAGGTGGCAAAAATATGTGTGTGATAACCCGGGTTCGAATCCCGGTGGATCATATATACTTTAATTAATTTAATTGGGGGTGTGGTGGTGAGATTAATAAAAATAATATTAATATCACAAAAGAATGACACTGCCTGTTATAATATCACACTGAGTATTTATATAATAAGATATCACACTGAGTACTTCCTTCGTTAAGGCATGTCACTAGTACTTCTTCGAGGTCACACTGAGTATTTATATAATCAAGGCAATTCTGTAGTATTCTGACTAGGGTCTTGGCCGTGGTGGTGGTCCTGACATGGATGGTTGACAGCGGATGGAAATCGATGGAGAGCTCTTGGGTGTTGGGTCTTAAATGACTATATTCCAATATACCAGTGTATACGTATACATATCATCGAGCTAACGTAAAGAGAAGTTATACCAGTATTGAACTATCTCTTTAACTACTCTGACCGTTATAAGAGTTTTGATGCAGAACCTTCCAGCACTCTTGGGTGTTGGGTCTTGAATGTTATGTTCCATTATACCAGTGCATACATATCAGACTAACGTAAGAGGGTTGGATTTACACAACGTCTCTTAACTGTCCTGACCGTTATACGAGTCTTTCAGGGACTGGTGGATGAGTTAATTTGGGCCTTTAACACATACTTGTCTTAATGCCAGTGCCTGGGATCACGTACCGTAAGGACGCTTATGCAAAGTGCCGTTATGCTTAAAGTTATGGTGTCTCGCAGAGCCCTACCTTTTAAAAGCCAATTGCCAGTGTGTGAACTTTTAAAAGGGTCCATAGGAGGTTGGTTTACTACCAATAAAGTGCATGTCAAAGCAACATTCTTTATTGACAATAATTTCTGGTAATCGAGGCAGGGGAACTAATATTAGGATGCCCCCAGTGGGATCTAATAATGAATTCCTTTGTTGAGCCAAGATCTAAAAATCCTGAATAAACCTTTTTGTGTCAGTGCTTTAATAGTTTATCCAGTATATATTCAAATCTTCCAGCTCTTAAATTATCTTCCAGTGAAGTATATTTTAAGAGCTTTCCAACTGTATAGATCTTAACTTTGCCTGTCATGGTCTTACTTCTTCTGGCGTTTCTCCCGGTGTCCCTTCTCTGGGTAAGAAGGACAGCTGTCCGGGGAGGAGGCCCTGGGGCGGCTGAGGTAGCCCCTCCGGATTCCCCTCTCGTGGTGGTGATGCGGTTTGGAGGAAGAAGGGCACATGGAGGTATAGTGCGTATGCAAGTTTTTGCTTGCCTTGCTTTCCTTTTCTTTTTAGCATCGTGGTTCTGTATGGTCACCATGATGTCCTTGCCTGGTGTTGGAGGGAGCGCAGGAGTTATTATGGCGACTCTGGCGTATCATGGTGGTGTGGTGGTTAGGGCTTCCTTTCTCGGGGGTGTGGTGGTGTGCGTGGGAAAACTGCTTGGCGGTAGTGGCGTGGTGCTGGGTTTCTCCATTATATTAATTACTAACAACTGTCCCGTACTAACATCTCCTAATCCTGCCACTAACATTTGACTGAGAGCAATCTTCCATTTCCATTTTTCGCTTACCCACTCTAAACCACTGTTTGGACACTTGACCATCAGTGTTTTGGAGGGCAAGTAGCCTTGATGGGTCGCTGGACCTGTTGTTGCTTGATTTCCTCTGTAATCCTTTGTTCTCATTTGTACCTTGCTGTCCATTCCGGGGAGATACTCGAAGTGAAATGAGAGAGACTGTTTAGTGCACTACACTCATTATAGAGTGTGCAAAATACTATCTACTCTCTTCTTGAACTGCTCTACTGAAGAACTGTTTACAACTTCTGAGGGCAGTTTGTTCCAGGCAGAACAGATCTTATATGTGAAAGATTTCCACATATACTAATGCTGAACCTTTTCAATTCTAATTTCCAGCCATGGCTGCGTGTTGTATTCGTATTGAGGCTAAACATTTTGCAATAATCCACGTTGTCAAACCCATTAAGTATTTTAAACACTTCAATGAGCTGACCTCATAGTCTGCGGAAAGAGATTATAAGAGCTCTCAACCGGTCCTCCTAGCTCAGTCTTCTAATTGATGAAATAAGTTTTGTAGCCCTAGCTTGTACTCTTTCTAGTAGCTCTATATATTTTCTGAGTGCTGGAGACCAGAATTAAACAGCATTCTCTAGGAGAGGCTGTATCAGAGTGTTGTAAAGTGTGAGGACTATTTCCTTATTTCTATACTTAACCCTCTCAGACATATGACGCGATTTTGAGCCTATTAGGGATACTTTAAAGCCTTTGTTACCATCAGGGGTATTTAGAAACCTTTAGTTTAGTTACTTCAACCTCTGCAGTTGTCTTTGAGTTAGCTGTGGGCAGAAAACTAAATTTGGAGAGTTAATTATAAGAGTGAGAGAACTCTACTTCTTATTGCTATCTGGCAACCTCTGAGTCATATGAGCGTGAAAGGGTTAAATTGCCTCTTAATATAGTCCAATAATTTCTGAGCTTTCTTCTCTACTTCAATACACTGCTTGGAAAACTTTAGGTCACTGCTAATCAGAACTCCCAAATCCTTTTCCAAGTCAGTCACTTCCAAAGGCTTTCCCCATAGTGAATAGCCTAACTTGCAGTTTGCTTGGCCGATATACATCACCTTGCACTTTTCCAAGTTTAGAGGTACCTGCCATGTCTCCGACCATTCACCCAGTCTGTTGAGGTCCATCCTGAGCTGTTCAACTCCTTTGAGGACCCTCACATTCATGCCAAGCTTTATATCGTCTGCAAATTTGGAGATCACACTCAACAGACCAATATCAATGTCATTGACATACAGTATATGCTAAAAAGAAGTGGGCCAAGGACAGATCCCTGTAGAACTCCAGAAGTGACTGAGTCCACTCAGAGGAAACACCATTCATTACTACTCGTTGTTATCTACCTGTTAGCCAACTTTCTATCCAATTTGTGACCTCTGAATTGATACCTAGTGCACTCACTTTTGACATTAGCCTGCAATAAGGCACTTTATCAAATGTTTTTTGAAAATCTAAGTAAAGGATGTCTATGGCTCTACTTTTGTCATACTCGCTCAGCATTTCATGGAAAAAGTCCAGCAAATTGATAAGACATGATCGGTGTCACCTGAATCCATGCTGGGAATCTGTAATTAAATTGTGGTTTTCTAGGTAGTCAACTATCTTGTCTACTAGTAACCCTTTAAGAGTTTTTACTATAATAGAAGTCAAGCTAATTGGTCGATAATTCATGGGACACTCATAATCCCTCTTCTTAAAGATTGGGGTCACATTGGCCAGTTTCCAGTCTTCAGGGACCTCTCCATTTTCTAGTGATTTATTGAAGATTTATGCCAAGAAAGTTGCGATTTCATCTTGCACTTCTCATACAACTCAGGGATGAAAGCTATCTGGGCTGGATGACTTGAACCTATTTAACTTATCTACCTCCTCTGGGGTACATATAATTCTGCTAAAAAAATCACCCTCATGCACTAATCCTGGACTTGGCATGTTACTGGTATTTTCCCTTGTAAATACCGAGGCAAAATAGTCGTTTAGGGATATAGCTATATCAGTGTCAGAGGTCTGTAGTTGGCCTGCTGGATCCATTAGAGGTTCAATGCTATTTTTGAATGGTTTCCTGCTGTTCACATAGCTGAAGAACTCTTAGGACTCTCTTTGCAGAGGGTTTCAACCCTGAGTTCATTATTCCGCTTTGCTTGCTTTATAAGAGATTTCACTCTCCTACACATATTTTTGAAGGAATCTAAATCTCCTTGGTCTTAACTTTTTTTGGCCTTTCTGTATGCAACATTTCTCTTTCTAATTTCTGAAGCTGTCACTTGTGAAGCATTTTGGTTGGGTTGAGCCTGATTTGGCAAGTTTAGTAGGAACGAATGCAGCTTGTCGATTCATAAACTGCTCTTTGAATGAGCACCAAATTGCATTTTACATCCTCACCCTCAAGTCTGATCTGGGATAAGCTTCCCCTAAAGCCTTCAAAATTTGCACAACGGAAATCTAGTTTTGCACTCTGAGGACTGGTGGGTCTGCTGCTAAATGTGCAAAGAGAGAACCTAACTAGATTGTGGTCCCTACCTCCGAGTGATTCTCCAACAAAAATTGATATGCTGGTTACACTTTCTTCTTCAGTTATGAACACTAAATCTAGTATATTATATCCTCTAGTTGGCTCGTTCACCCTCTGGGTAAAAAAGTTATCATTAGCAAAGTCCACGAGACGCCTAGCTTCAGCATCGGTAGTTCTTGCTTCCCTGTTTACTAGGCAATTGAAGTCACCTAAGATCACACTGGTTTTACCCTCAATAGCAGCACTCAGTCTTGTGTACAGAAATTCATCCTTTTCAACATTTTGTTGTGGAGTAACAATCCTATAGATAGAGTTACCTAGGTTGAGGTCTTCTCCAAGCAGTTCATGTTCTTACCTGATCTTGCAATCAATCAGATTTAGAAAATCTCTGATGTACAAGAGAATTCTACCTCCTTCATGCATGGTTCGGTCTTTGTGGAACATTATATATCCAGGTATTTCAAATTCCCCAACATAATCTCTGGTGTCACTGTGAATCCAGGATTCAGTGATAGCCACTACATCGAAGCATTCTGTAGACAACAATGCCCGAAGTTCAGAGAATTTATTCCTAATTGACCTGGCATTAAATAATACTACCTTAAGGGGATTAAGGTTTTTCTCTTAGAACCCCCTAGTTTACCCCATTTCCCGAAGAGAAAGGGGTCTCTGGGGGTAGTGCATTTTCCTACACACTATTTCTCTGTACACCATCAGAGGTATTGCAATTCCCTATATGGGGTGAATCCTCACCTGAGGTAGAAGAACCACTATCTAGTGGTTCAGAAACTGGCACCTGAGGTGGAGAGTCTAGAGGGAGTTGAGGGTCGCCTCTCAATCTGCTGGGGGATTCTGCCATTTGTTGAGAGGTATTCTTGCTCTCAGAGGGACTATCTCCTCTTTTTGTAAGTTTGAGATCAACTGCTGGAGAGGTTTTTCATTTTTCCTGTTGGGGGGCACTTTCTACACATTTGCTTGCCCTTGGAAAGATGTAAAGATGATGATTTAGGAAATCACCAAATTTAATTTTACTGTTAATGCTCAAGTGCACACCATCAAGGAAGTAGAGTTGCGTTTCCCATAGAACTCATCAAATGGGTCCACAAATTTCACCCCTTTCTGGGTGCACTGGTCAGCTAACTTACCATTTAAGCCTTTAATTTAAGGTTTGCTGGTAGCACAATCCCCTCTGTACATCCTGGGCAAAATACCAAGTATCATGCCTCTTTCTGTCTTGAGTCGGAGCTCATCAGCCAGAGTCATGACCTCTCCTATTATTGACTCTGTGGCACCGACTATATTTCTTTTAAGAATTAGGTAATTACCACTGACCTGGGCTATTATTGCTTTCCCCTTAGTCTTGGCCCAAACTTTTTCCACTTCTTTTGTGATCTGGGAAGTCCTTCCACCTCCGAGGCTCTTCACCTTTCTCACATCTTGGCGAAACTTAACAAAATGAGACTCTTGGCCTTTTACTTGAGAATCCCCAATCAAATTTGATTTTGCCTCTTTGTCACTAACAAGACAAAACCTGCTTGACATGTTAAGTTTAGTCCCTTTCTTGTTTGAATAATGCGTACTAGGCTTAACATTTCGCTGCCCACTCTGCACTTGACTAGCCTTTTTTCCTCTGTTCTGTGAGGACTTACGGAAGTCATGCTGACTTTGGCATATTCTAGAGGACTGAATCTATTTGAGGTGTTAACCTCATATTCTTATTTGGTCTTTTTCTTCATTTTGTGTTTGACCTCTCTCCAAGCATTAGCTGTAGCAGGAATAGCAGCCTCTTCTATTGTTGCTGCTTCAATTGTTGCCTCATTGACTGGCACTAGATTCATATTTTGGTAATTAGCACCTGCATGACTTGTGCTGGTGTTTGAATGAACCGGTGCCACTATCACATTAGCTTCACTTCTAAGGCTATCTATTACCTTTTTCGACTCTTCTATTTATTTTCTTCCTTCAGAAACTTTGTTATTTAGAATTGTATTTTCTGTGTCTCTTTGCTTTAGTTGTTCCTTAATCCCAGCTACCTCCTTCATGACTTTGCCTTCTATCTCACAAAAGAGACACAAACTATCATGGCGGATGCTGGTATATGCACCTTCTTTAGTCAATACACCACTTTAGCTTCTTGCACTTAGCACAAGTTGCTTTGAATTTTGTGTTACCTGAAGCTGACATGATTTAAAATTTGTTCTAACAGTTCAAATACTTTGTATAGGCCGACTGGGAGGCTCTTCGGCAGTACTTCTTTGATTTCCCATAGAATGATTTTTGTTTCTATGGCCGGGAACCCTCGGAGTGTGCTGAACACATTACCGAGAAAATAATCTCGGGCATGGAGGCATACATTCCATTTCCTTTCTCTTAGCCTAATGCAAAAAATCTTGGTTTACTCATGCTTGTTCTTCAGTCCGCAATAAGGAGGAATTATTCAAACCGTACTGTTTTTGGGCTCACCAAAAACTCTTTCCTCAATAACAAATGTCCTGAATTCTCTAACTCTAGATCTTCCCAAGCTAACTGGCATCTAGCTATATACCTCTCCAACAATTTCACTTCCTCGTCTTTCTCTCCTCATTTTCACTCTGATGCTACCACCGTCACTTCTTCCTTTGACAAAGCTGAACTCTTTTCTTAAACTTTTGCTTAAAACTCCACCTTGGATGATGCCGATGCTATTCCTCCCTCTTATCCCCACCCTCTCCTACTTATGCCTAATATCCTAATCTTTTCTAAAGATGTACTTTCTACCAACTCTGGGCTTAAAACACTAAGAATGTGTACAAACCGGATGGTGTTTCTCTTGTACTAAAAAACTGTTCTTTTGTCCCTGCCTAGCCCAATTCTTTTGTCTCTATCTTTCCTCTAAAGTCATTCCTTGTTGCTGGAATTTTGCTCTCATTCAACCTGTCACAAAGAAAGGTGACCGCTCTCAACCCTCAATCTATCATCCAATTGCTCTCATTTCTTGCATCTCTAAAGTAGTTTTTTTCTATTCTTAGTTCAAAGTTTCTTAAGTATGTGTTTTCCCATATTCTTTTTCAGATCGCCAGTACGATTTCCTTAACCCGGCAAGTGCAGCAAGACTGATATAAGTTTTACTGGTGGGCTGCGGGAAGCCTTATATAATCCAAGGCCTAAAATTATTATTTTTAAAAAATCAGCCCAGTATTTTTTTTGTTTTAATTGCCCCTTGGCCATGCCAAATATCACTCCTCCACATCCCCTCCTTCCACCCTTTTCCCCCCCCCCCCCTTCAATTATCACCTTTTCTCCCTGTTATTCCCTTATTCTTAGGTATATATTCGTGCTAACATTAGCGAGTTGCTAGCAGGGCGTGGTCATCTGTGTTACCAAGCGTGTGAAAGAGCGAGAGAGAGACTACCGTGCAACAGTGTCTCTCCAGCCATCTTCACGGCTGGCTGGCTGGCAAGCTGCCTGAGCCATACGTTATGTAACTCCCGGCCTCTATCGCCGATTTTGACCATCCAAACGCTGTTTCCACTTGTTTTATTGCTGTAACAGGTTATTACCTTTATAATCAATGTAAAATAGGCGCATATGGATAAGTATTAATGCTATTTATGGTACGATGACGATTTGAGTGTAGGAAACACTCTAAATACCTCCGCACAGGGAGGGGTGGACACTACCCCACCTACACAGCGGAGAGGTTAAGGGGCACTCTACTGAGGATTTCCTTACTCATCTTTTTAACTCTTGAGCATCCTCCCTTCGAGATTTCAGTGAGATTTCAGTGAGCACAAATCTATAATTTACCAAACTATCCTCCTTTAGTTTCTATCCCTCCAGCTGTGCTTTCATCTCTAATTTCTTTCTTGGCTGTTCCATAGCTGTGGTTGGGGATAACCATCATTTACTTCCTCAACCGATCAACTCCGGTGTTCCTCAGGGTTCTTTCCTATGTTCAATTCTCTTTCTAATATCCAATAATGATCTTCTCAACTGTACCTCCAGTCCTATCCATGCATATGCTGATGACTCTACCTTACACTATTCAACTAGTTCTGCAGAACGCCTCAGCATGCAATCAATCCAAAACTCACGTAACAGGGCCATGGCACGCCTCTCTTCCGATCTATCAACCATTTCAATTGGAACAGAGAAAATATTGTTGGTTTCAATTCTGCCACAATTCATTTTCTCCATTTATCTACCCGTAAAGAGGACTATCCCCTATACTTCAATACACAAATCAACCCTCATCTCTCAGTATTTTTGGTGTCTTATTTTCTTCTGATTTATCTTGGAAAAATCATATTACCAATCTTGCTAAAACGGCTTCCCAGAGGCTGAGTGTGCTCAACCGCCTCAGGGGGTTCTTTACCCCTGCACAGCTTTTTGCTTTGTGTTTGCACAGTGTGTCCATGTATTAAGTATTGTTCATATACGTAGGGAGGATCCTTTCACACAGCACTTCTAGACAAAGTAGAAAAGAAAGCCATTCGCCTCATTAACTCACGTCCAATCACCGATTCTCTGCAATCTCTCTCTCTCTTCACCCCAATGTTGCATCTCTCTCGCTATTCTACCACTATGACAATAATCAGTGCACTGCAGAGCTCTCTCAGTGTATACCACATCCTCTACGTAGAGCACGTACCAACCGTCTTACAACACAATCCCATCCCTATTCTGTGCAACTGTCCAACCCAAGAGTGAAGTTATATTCCCAATCTTTATTCTATTTAACATATGAGCTCTGGAACTCTCTCCCTGAATCGATATCTCCCTCATCCTATGACTTAAATTGTTTCACACTCTGTGTGTCTATGCATTATGGCTCGAACATTCCTTGATTTTGGCCCTGTCACTCTTTCAACTCTGGGGGAGGCACTTGTAACAGGCAGCTTTGAATATATCTCCCTCATCCACATAGAAACACATATAAACAAATTAACGTTTTCCACAATGACCCACCATGCATCACTCCAAAACTCATATAATGAGTCACTCCAAAACTCACATAATGAGGCCATAGCACGCATATCCCTTGATTTATCAACTATTTCCAATTGGGACAGAGAGAATATTGTTACTTTCAATGCCTCCAAGACCCAATTTTTCTTTCTATCTACCCATCGCTATCTTCCACAAGACTATCACTACTTCAACAATACACAAATCAACCCTTCATCTTCTCTCAATAATATTGGTGTATATTTTTCGTCTGATTTTTCTTGGAAATACCATATTACCACTCTTACTAAAACAGCTTCCCAGAATGTTGGTGTGTTCAACCGTCTCTGTTGGTTCTTCACCCCCGCACAACTTCCTGCTCTGTAGGGGCACTGTGCGCCGATGTATCGAGTATTGTTCGCATGTATTGGTAGGTTCAAGCTATACCGCACTTCTCTAATTTAGCTAATAGATATTCATTAAAACTTTGTAGATATTGTACTCAGGCCACTACTTCTGTAAAGCTATACTTGTTGGTGCACAAGTTTGTTATGATTTAATTAACTGTTCACCATATCAGAGGTACTGTTCAATACTGTATGTGTGAAAGTATGGGCAAAGAGAGCCATACTCTGGTAGTTACCGTATAGTTCGATCTCTGTCTTATATTTAATGAGTCAATTGCAATATTTCGGTCTGTGTAGGAAATTTAACACTATTAACATACCCAATTTGCTAATATTTACCAATGTTTTATCTAGCAAAAGAGTGTTCATTGCAGCTTAGATATGCTTCCATGAATTCTTGCAATACTTGTTGTATGCAATCATTAACCTTCTTTAAACTCATTCCCACAATCATCCAATCCCCATCTGATTACTAAAATGGTTACGACTTGTGCAAAGTGTGAAATATATTTGTCAAACTGTTACCAATTATCAACATTAATAAATCAACTCTGCGTAAGCAGAGTGGTATCGCCCCCCGTATAGTGGTACATGCTAATCGAAATGTCTGTCTGTCCGTCCGAGAACTCCTCCTAGACCATTTGACGGATTTTCACCAAAATTCACACGAACCTTCGGTGCGTGAATGCGACGGTAATTAAAAAAATATTTGTTGAATTTGTGCAACAGTTATGATTTTAGGTCCAACAAAAAAATCCCCCCCCCCCCCCCCCCCCTGTACCTATTCCCTGTGTGTGTGGGTGCCCCAGAAATCCACACATCATACACATGTCTCAGATGTGATAATAGTAGTGATGATGGTTGTAGTGATAATGATGACAGTAGTGTTGATGGTAGTGACGATGGTGACAGTAGTTCAATTCAATTCAATTCAATTGTCTTTATTTCATAATATATAAATTTTTTACATTCATGTACATATTACATATCCATTAAAATAATTTAGAAAAGTAAAATAGCTGAAAAGGTATACACATGAATTCCTACAACTCTTGTTTATTTACAGTATAGCCTATAATCAAATATATATTTTATTATATCATCTTTAGCAACCGCATTTAATTATGAATAATTATATGACATCCTAGATAGACCTAGGAAGCATCACCTTGTATTTGGATCATAAGACACGGGAGTCTGTCGTTCTTCGTGTCGCTGAACCCATAGGATTCTATAGTAGATTGTGTTAAGATAATACTTCCATACATCAATATTATATGTCTTATGAAATAGATTTTCAACATTGTTTATAAAAAGTCCAGACTGCAAGTATTGCCAATTAGTATTAATTATAAGATTATTAGACTTGGCTATTCTGTGAAAATATCTTGCCTGAATAAGAGCAACGTGATGCTTCGGCAGTAATTGTTCACATGACTCTGCCACCTCATGGTTACTGGTATAGAAAGGTACACCAAGGATCCGCTTCAGTGACTTGTTGATAGCTAAGGCAAAAGTTTTGAAGATACCTGTAGAAAAAGTCTTGCAATTGTTCCAGAGTGGAAGTCCAAAGTCTGGCTTACAATACGCATTGTATAAAAATAAGTGTTTTCTTATCAACATATGACAAATTTATAATTACTGTAGTAATGATGATGGTGAGTAGTATTGATTATGATGAAAGTTGTAGTGATTATACATCATACACATGACAGTAGTAGTGATGATGGTGAGTAGTATTGATTATGATGAAAGTTGTAGTGATTATACATCATACACATGACAGTAGTAGTGATGATGGTGAGTAGTATTGATTATGATGAAAGTTGTAGTGATTACACATCATACACATGACAGTAGTAGTGATGATGGTGAGTAGTATTGATTATGATGAAAGTTGTAGTGATTATACATCATACACATGACAGTAGTAGTGATGATGGTGAGTAGTATTGATTATGATGAAAGTTGTAGTGATTATACATCATACACATGACAGTAGTAGTGATGATGGTGAGTAGTATTGATTATGATGAAAGTTGTAGTGATTATACATCATACACATGACAGTAGTAGTGATGATGGTGAGTAGTATTGATTATGATGAAAGTTGTAGTGATTACACATCATACACATGACAGTAGTAGTGATGATGGTGAGTAGTATTGATTATGATGAAAGTTGTAGTGATTATACATCATACACATGACAGTAGTAGTGATGATGGTGAGTAGTATTGATTATGATGAAAGTTGTAGTGATTACACATCATACACATGACAGTAGTAGTGATGATGGTGAGTAGTATTGATTATGATGAAAGTTGTAGTGATTATACATCATACACATGACAGTAGTAGTGATGATGGTGAGTAGTATTGATTATGATGAAAGTTGTAGTGATTACACATCATACACATGACAGTAGTAGTGATGATGGTGAGTAGTATTGATTATGATGAAAGTTGTAGTGATTACACATCATACACATGACAGTAGTAGTGATGATGGTGAGTAGTATTGATTATGATGAAAGTTGTAGTGATTATACATCATACACATGACAGTAGTAGTGATGATGGTGAGTAGTATTGATTATGATGAAAGTTGTAGTGATTACACATCATACACATGA
The DNA here is from genome assembly GCA_032716605.1 of Paralithodes platypus. Taxonomy (NCBI): domain Eukaryota; kingdom Metazoa; phylum Arthropoda; class Malacostraca; order Decapoda; family Lithodidae; genus Paralithodes; species Paralithodes platypus. The sequence continues at coordinate 39,630,313 of CM064485.1, forward strand.
CAGTAGTAGTGATGATGGTGAGTAGTATTGATTATGATGAAAGTTGTAGTGATTACACATCATACACATGACAGTAGTAGTGATGATGGTGAGTAGTATTGATTATGATGAAAGTTGTAGTGATTATACATCATACAAATGTCTCAGATGTGATAATAGTAGTGATGATGGTTGTAGTGCTAATGATGACAGTAGTGTTGATGGTAGTGACGATGGTGACAGTAGTAGTGATGATGGTGAGTAGTATTGATTATGATGAAAGTTGTAGTGATTAAACATCATACAAATGTCTCAGATGTGACAATAGTAGTGATGATGGTGACAAGTAATGATGATGGTTGTAGTGATAATGATGACAGTAGTGTTGATGGTGACAGTAGTAGTGATGATGGTGAGTAGTATTGATTATGGTGAAAGTTGTAGTGATTAAACATCATACAAATGTCTTAGATGTGATAATAGTAGTGATGATGGTGACAAGTAATGATGATGGTTGTAGTGATAATGATGACAGTAGCGTTGATGGTGACAGTAGTAGTGATGATGGTGAGTAGTATTGATTATGATGAAAGTTGTAGTGATTATACAGTAGTAGTGATGATGAGAGTAGTAGTAATTATGGTGAGAGTAGTAGTGATGATTATAATAGAAGTAGTGCTGATGATATTAATGATGATAGTGACTAGTAGTGAAGATGGTGACCGATCGCAGAGTTGGGTATGCCGTTTTGATTTTGGGCAAAACGGCACGTCTACTTTATAATAGAAGTACTGCTGATGATATTAATGATGATAGTGACTAGTAGTGATGATGGTGACCGATCGCAGAGTTGGGTATGCCGTTTTGATTTTGGGCAAAACGGCACATCGACTTTATTAAAGTTTTGTTTTTATCATTAATATGTATCCACAACAAAAGTTTGAGGAAACTGCCAAGTTAAATTTGTGGGGGCCTTTGTCCCTAATCCCCCTTGTGTCAATACAAACCTGTCGAATTTGTATTGACACATTTAATTATAGCCACACAAATGTATAACAGACAGTTCCGAAAACAATTTGCAAATCATTATATAAATATTTGTGTTGGTAGGTAGAGGATAGTTAATTGCCTTTTCAGTATGATGGCGCCTTTCTTGAGATCATTTTGGCATTAATCAACTCTGTGTAAGCAGAGTGGTATCGCCCCCCGTATAGTGGTACATGCTAACCGAAATGTCTGTCTGTCTGTCTGTCCAAGAACTCCTCCTAGATCGTTTGACGGATTTTCACCAAACTTCACACGAACCTTCGATGCGTGAATGCGACGGTAATTAAAACAAGATTTTTTGAATTTGTGCAATAGTTATGATCTTTGGTCCAAAAACATGTCCCCCCCCCCCCCCCCCCCTCTTCAGGACGCCCACCCCCCACCCTGTACCTATTTCCAAGCAATGATTATGGCGTTCTGTGTGTGTGTGCCCCGTAGGGGCACACTCACACAGAACGTCATCGTTAAGGGGGAGAAAAAAACTCGCCCGCATTTGTTAAGTTAAGTTAGTTTAGCTGACATTAGAAGGTGACAATTGTAGAGATAATGATAGTAGTAGTGATGATGGTGGTAATATTAGTGATGATAGTAGTAGTGATGATGATAGTAGTAGTAATAATGGTGGTAATATTAGTGATGATGGTAACCCTTCGCATAGTTTGGCATGCCGTTTTGATTTTGGGCGAAACGGCACGTCTAGTTTAGTTTAGTTGACATTAGAAGTGATGGTAGTAATAGTGGGGATAATGTTGATAGTAGTGATGATGGTGATTATAGTAGTGATGATGGTTCTAGATTTAGTGATAATGATGACAGTAGTGATTGATGGTAGTGATGATGATAACATTAGTAGACATGATGGTGACAGTACTAGTAGTAGTGATGATGGTCATAATAGTATTTATGATGGTGACAGTAGTAATGATGATTGTAAGATGAAGGTGACAGTATTAGTGATGTTGGTAAGTAGTAGTGATGATGGTGAGAGTTGTAGTGATGATGAGAGTAGTAGTGATGATGAGAGTAGTAGTGATGATGGTGAGAGTAGTAGTGATGATGGTGAGAGTAGTAGTGATGATTATAATAGTAGTAGTGCTGATGATATTAACCCGTAAACGGCGGCAAAGCTCATAAGAGGTTTTACTGGGCGACGGCGGCAAAGCTCTTAAGAGGGCGGTTTTTAAACACGCACCAAAACCGCGGGCTTTAACCCAGGTGGCTGAAAATAGGTGCGTGAGTAGTACTACATGGCACCTCTCACCACCACCCCCACACACACCACAGTCTCGCGCGTACCGTCAGATACCAATTTTTTACCATGGAGCCTACACGTCCCTCTCCCGCGCACCCTTCTGACACGACCGGGCCTCCTTCAGGTGGTGTCAGTGCCCGTGGAAGGCGGAGAGTGGCTGCCCAAAAGGCCTCCTACCTCTACGACTACACTAGTGACTCGGAGGAAGATGTTCGTGCCCCCCAAAAGGCACGTAAGGCACGTAAAAGTGCTACGGTACGTGCCCAAAGATCACTGGCCTTTCCCGATGTCAGTGCGCCTTCTACTGCTACCAGTACCACCTCTACAGGAGGGCCTTCTGCATCGGGAGGAGGCCGCCCTAGGGACGCAGGACCTGCGGGGGCGACTGGATAGAAAGGGAAAGTGAAGGGGGTGGGCAAGAAAAGCAAGCCTGTCTCTACCACCATTGTGCCACCACTGGCCGCCCCTGCCCATGCCCCTGCCCCTGCAGCCGCCGCCGCCCCTGCCACTGCTCCTGCCCCTGCCACCGCAGGGACAAAAAGGAAGGTGAAGGGGAAGAAAAGCAAGCCTGCCTCTACCCCCATCGTGCCACCACAGGCCGCCCCTGCAGCCGCCGCCGCCACAGCTGGCCCTTCCACCTCTGCTGGCCACTCCGGGAGGGTGGGGTGGGGTGCGGTGGGGGGGGGGGGGGGTAAAACCATATTTTGGACCTAAACTCATAACTATTGCATAAATTCAAAAAATAATTTTTTGACTGACGTTCGCATTCACGCAACAAATGTCCGTGTGAAATTTGGTGAAAATCCATCCAACGGTCTAGGAGGAGTTTCGAGACAGACGGACAACGACGGCAGAATATTTTTCGGGTGGTACCCACTATATGGGGGGGGGGGGGGGGGGGCGATACCAAACTCTGTTTACGCAGAGTTGATAAAGCCGCTGTCACACGACCGTTTTTTCCGTCAATTTTCCATGAGCAAGTTTTTTCTCGTATTATTTCGGAACTTTTTCACACTTGTATCGGTAACTAGACTGAAGATAGATTATGTTAGGGGTTGAATTCTTATGAAGTGTAATTTTTGAAGCTTTCAGACCATAATTGCCCGTAAAAATTGCTCGAAAAAGGGCTCGTGTGGCTCCGGCATAACTTAACCTAGCATATACGTAGCGAGATGTTTTCGTCCCCAGAACAAATGCGTTCTTAGTGTGTGAGCCCCTTCGGGACTCACATACTAAGAACGACATCATTGCTGGGTGAGGGGGGGGCTTGGTAAAACCATATTTTGGACCTAAAATCATAACTATTGCATAAATTCAAAAAATCTTTTTTGACTGACGTTCGCATTCACAGACAGACGGACGACAACAACGACGACAGACATTTTTTTGTGTGCGGTACCCACTATACGGGGGGGCGATACCAAACTCTGCTTAGGCAGAGTTGATAAAGTTGTTACAACCGGGACTACGAATAAAACAAGGGCACTTAATGATTGGACTAGTAATAGGGCACTATGCAACAACGGTACGCTAGATCCAAACCCTCGAACTTACATGCCGGCGAACAAAACACCTATACCCTCCAGAGTTAATCTGCGATAGCGGGGTATCTTTAACTGGGCATAAATGTACTCTACTTCAGGCTAACCGGCACTGGTATAGCCTGATAACAAACAAGATGCAAGATACGTTAAAATGCATAAAAAGGAATCTATGGAAAGATCAATTTAATCACTGCAAGATTTAATACAATATAAAGATGCTTCAATACAGTTACTGTAAACAACAATAAACTCTTCACTCCTATCTGAAAGAAAGTGAAGTATAGTCCTACAGCATAGACCTGGAAACTTCTGAAGAAAGTCTGATGCTCATAAGATGCTCGTACTGATCTTGAACTATATAAAGGCAGGAGGCAGGACACCACACATGTAAATCGAATACACTAAAAGATAGGACATATAATGTTAACTGACACGAGAATACTATAAATGCGCAACGGTAGCAATGCTCGACACTAAAAGAAGTACTTCCTCATCAACGAAACAGTCTGCTATGGTTGTGCGGCTCAACAACACCCTAGACTAATAAATGCTGTGAATAATAATGCGTACATATCAAAGAGCTTATATTAAATACTAACAAGTGTCTACTCGATTAATAATGTCTAGCTGGGATACTCTAGGTAAGGAACTGGGGTTGAGCAAGACAGGCTCGTAGCCTAGCGATGTCCTTAGGACTGCATCCTTTAAGTTACGTTAATTGACTAGGGTGCTCTCTCGATAGATCCAGATCACAAGTATCTGGTTCTATCCTGGCGACCCTCTAAAGACAAGCAAAGAGGCAGCAAAGTGTGAAACTGGTACAGGCCAAAACCCTCAGTCAACACAATGCTGCACTCGCAAAGGACGCAACCGAAAAGACAACCCTGGCTACCACAGGACCGGTCGAAGTCGTGTAGGTATAAGCAAGCCGTACACACATCGGAGACAGCGACTACAGTTACCTTATCCCAGTCTAGCATTAAATAAAAGAGCAGAAACACTAAATCAATAATGGAGACACACACAAAGTTCTTAACCAATACTAACTAAGAACCCTCAAACCTATTCTAAGTACATGTAAATATCTCTGAGGACGGCGCATGCAATACAATGGGCCGGCTATGAAAACCGTATGCAGAACCCAAGGGGAGTGTTGTGCAGTTAATAAAGGTTAGAGTATTGAAAGCGAGAATCGAGTGAGAGAAACAGTGATAAAGGTGGTGATCGGGGGAGAGTATGCAAAGGGATGTTAGAAGCACGCGCGCCAAGCCTGTCCTGACGAGGACAGCTCCTGGGGACCCTCATGGAGGAGGTATGTTACACAGGAGCCCGCAAGGGCGCGATGGTCGGCCAATCACGGGCCGAGACGTCACAAGACAGCAGGTGTCACGTGACACAGCAAGACACGCCGTCCAATAGCGAGCGAGAGGCAGGAATGCACCCGTACACAAAGACACTCACTACCTCCTCGCTCTGAAAGTCTTTCTCATTCCCACGCTGGTACTATTATCACTACTGCTGATATAAAATATAACCCGTTGTCACAGACGAAAACAAAGACCACCACTGGACTGTCTGTGACAATGCGATTACTAGGAAAGAAAGAACAACATTCTCTGATAACTGTAGCCCATTTCGATGTCCCTGGCGAGCGCTAGTGGCTAACGAGAGGCGATTCTGCCAACGCTGGTAGACGTCACAAAGTAGATGTGCCGTTTCGCCCAAAATCAAAACGGCATACCCAACTCTGCGATCGGTCACCATCATCACTACCAGTCACTATCATCATTAACCCGGGAACGGCGAGGGGGGGGTAATGAACTCGATGCCCCTGGGCGAGCATATGACCATTTGGGCGACTATTCCAAATCGCGACGAAAACTACCTCAGCGTGTAGGAAATGTTCGAACGGACCGGGCCATATATATATTTACCACCAAAAAATGTGCGGGGGGGGGCGTCCCGTAGTTGGAAAATGTGGCGCGACCGGCATCGCGCGGCGAGAAAAACATCGAGCAGCGAGATTTACCCGCGCGTATATTCTGGCGTACGGGGGGTAGAACCAAGGGGAGGGGAGGGTGGGTTGGCCGTATTGTGGCTTATATACCGTATTGTGAGCACTTTCATGAATTATAATGTACATGTACGTATGTAGGGCACCTACATGATATTAGTAATGATGGTTGGTAGTTGTAGTATCAATGATGATAGTAGTGATTAAGATGCTAGTGACAATGGACAGTGATGATGGTGAGATTAGTAGTAATGATTGTAATTGTAGTAGTGATGATGATCATAGTAATGGTGATGATGACATTAATCGTGATGATTGTGGCAGTTGTAGTGATGATGGCAGAGTAGTAGTGATTATGTTGATTGTGATTGATGATGGTATTAGTAGTGATGATGGTAACCCATCGCAGAGTTGGGTATGCCGTTTTGATTTTGGGCAAAACGGCACGTCTACTTTAGTTTAGTTGGCAGTAATTGGCAAAATGGCACGTCTACTTTATATATTTAGTTAATCAACTCTGCGTAAGCAGAGTTTGGTAGCTCCCCCCCCCGTATAGTGGGTGCCACCGGAAAAAAATTATGTCGTCGTCGTCGTCGTCCGTCTGTCTCCAACTCCTCCTAGACCGTTGGATGGATTTTCACCCAATTTCACACAAACATTTGTTGGGTGAATGCGAATGTCAGTCAAAAAAGATTTTTTGAATTTGTGCAATAGCTATAATTTTAGGTCCAAAATATGGTCCCCCCCTGCAATGAAGGCGTTCTGCGTGTGTGTGCCCCGTAGGGGCACACACAGAACGCCTTCATTCGGGGGGTGAAAACATCTCGCCCCGCATTTGTTAGGATAAGTTAGTTTAGTTGACATTAGAAGTGATGGTGGTAATAGTGGGGATGATGGTAATTGTAGTGCTAATGGTGATAATATTGGTGATGATGGTAATTGCAGTGATAATGGTGATAATACAAGTGATGATGGTTGTAGTTGTAGTGATGATGACAGCAGTGATGATGATGACAGTAGTAGATATGATGGTGACAGTACTAGTAGTAGTGATGATGGTGACAAGTAATGATGATAGTTGTAGTGATAATGATGACATTAATGATGATGGTAGTGACGATGGTGACAGTAGTAGTGATTATGGTGAGTAGTAGTGATGATGGTGAAAGTTGTAGTGATGATGAGAGTAGTAGTGATGATGGTAAGAGTAGTGGTGATGACTATAATAGTAGTATTGTTGATGATAGTAATGGTGATAGTGACTATATAGTGATGATGTTGACCCATCGCAGAGTTGGGTATGCCCTTTTTGATTTTGGGCAAAACGGCACGTCTACTTTATCAACTCTGCGTAAGCAGAGTTTGGTATCGCACCCCCGTATAGTGGGTACCACCAGAAAAAAATGTCTGTTGTCGTCGTCATTGTCGTCCGTCTGTCCCGAAACTCCTCCTAGACCAGCGGTTCCCAAACTTTTCCAGTACGTGACCCCTTTCAATAGTACCAAACCTACCATGACCCCCACCTTTATAAGCCTTCCGAAAAAATACTAATTTCCAATGGCGCAGATACATTTTAAAGTTTAGTCACAGCAGAGAGAGCAATAACAACAACAATATTTTTTTATTAATGCATTAGGAACGTAAATAGTCGTACGACAAAACCTGAATATAAAAAAAAAAAAAAAAATCCCTAAATATCATACAAAATTTCCTCAAAATCTTGGACCCTCCATGACCCCCAGAAAAAGGCTCATGACCCATTTGGGGGTCATGACCCGCAGTTTGGGAACCGCTGTCCTAGACCGTTGGACGGATTTTCAGCAAATTTCACACAAACATTTGTTGGGTGAATGTGAACGTCAGTCAAAAAAGATTTTTTTGAATTTGTGCAATAATTATGATTATAGGTCCAAAATATGGTTCCCCCCCCCCCCCACACACACAGCAATGAATGCGTTCTGGGGGCGAAAACATCTCGGTCCGTATTTGCTAGGTTAAGTTAGTTTAATTGGCATTAGAAGTGATGGTAGTAATGGTGGGATTGATGGTGATAGTAGTGATGATGGTGATAATAGTAGTGATGATGGTTGTATTTGTATTGATGATTACAGTAGTGATGATGATGACAGTAGTAGATATGATGGTGACAGTAGTAGATATGATGGTGACAATACTTTTAGTAGTGATGATGGTCATAATAGTAGTAATGATGGTGACTATGGTGTGAGTATTAGTGATGATGGTGAAAGTTGTAGTGATGATGACAATAGTTGTGATGATGAAGATCATAGTAATGGCGATGATGGCAGTAGTAGTGATGATAGTGATAGTAGGATACATGATGGTAATACTTGTGACAGTAGTAATGATGATGGTTATAGTAGTAGTGATGATGTTAACTAGTAATGATGATTGTAAGATGGTGATGATAGTAGTAATGATGGTTGATAGGTGTAGTATCAATGATGATAGTAGTGATTAAGATGGCAGTGACAATGGTAACAGTAGTAGTGATGATGGTGAGAGTAGTAGTGATGATTGTATTTGTAGTAGTGATGATGATCATAGTAATGGTGATGATGACAGTAGTTGTGATGATTTTGGCAGTTGTAGTGATGATGGCAGTAGTAGTGATGATGGAGATTGTGATTGATGATGGTACTAGTAGTGATGATGGTAACCCATCGCAGAGTTGGGTATGCCGTTTTTATTTTGGCAAAACGGCACGTCTACTTTATTAGAAGATGTTATGGTGTTTAGAATGATCCTCTGTGAGTCAAAAAGGTTACTTGAAATAGTATTTAACTCTCATTCCTAGAGATAATCCCTAATCCCCACCGTTCTTTGAGCTGTATGTGTCTCGGGTATGTGTGTGTATATGAGTAGATGGATGTGCACGCGCGCTCGTGTGTATGTATGTGTGTGTGTAGATGTTTTAATATTTTTGCTAACACGTGAGCTGCACAGTGAGCATTGTAAACATCAATCGCTACCTAGTATATGATTTATCTATATATTAAGGGGAGTGGGGAGCAAAGGTGTGGTATGTTATTGATATGCTATCGACAATTAATCGTTTTTACTTAGGAGCTAGTGAAAGTTCTACTAGGTACTAATCAAACAGGTTCATACGCATATTGGTAATCCCACTAACAAACATAACACAAATAAAACATATATACATATAAGTAAATCCACAATATAGCTGATCACATAATTTTCGCAAATGTCATTGGTAGATATAATTATAGGTTTGAATCTCGGAGGGAAGAATGTAAACCTAATATTTAGTAGTGGCCCCAAAATCATTGACTATATGCCTATTACATAATAGGTCTCTTTCAAGTGCCCACGTCAGCCTGTTTGAAACAACCCGCCACAGGGAGAAAGAGTGCCTACGTCATAAGGGTACGCTCATTCTCTTACGGAATCGTCATTATAATTGTTTACTCACTACGAAAAAACTTTGTAAAAAAAAAAAAAAAATCTACTTAACAAATGCAATAATAAAGCTTCCCATCTTTTGTGGATATCTTGCTGTGGATTCTTATCCGGGACGACGCTGAACCGAGTCGCGTTATCCTGCCTTCAATGATAAGACATCAACGAATGGGAAGGGGATGGATGGGAGGGCCTGCTTCGTCAATGATTTCGGGGCCACTACTAAATATTAGGTTTTGATTCTTCCCTCCGGGACTCAAACCTATAATTTATTAGTGGCCCCTCCTTCATTGACGATATGCCTGATATCTCAAAACTGGAGGGGGACATTCGTGACAATCTCTAAACCACTAGTCAAACCTACTATAGGTCGATAAACACCCAAAATAGCATTCTTAATTTTATTGTATACATACAATATTTTTGGTATAAAAAATGGAAAGAGAAGCAGATTGCGCACTTCGAAGAAGTCTGCTTTGTACATAACCTTGCAGGTACATGTAGGTCATGAATATCACATTGAGATTCATAAAATAATGGTCAAGAATGTCCTTATTCTTGATGAAAATAAAGATAGTTCTCTGACTCTCCCAAGATGCCAGAGTTCTGTAGGAACAAACAAAATATTTGGTTACAAGGATTTGGTCCTTAAAATTAATTTGAACATATAGTTACTGTATAATGTTGTACAACTTATTGCATATATCTCATAGTTGCAACTATCATTGATATATATCCCTTAACATTAAAATTTGTACGGTAAAAACTAGTTCGACACTATTAAGTATCACAGCTCGTATACTCATCGCATTATCCGGCGGAGGGTCTAAGGGTCTTAGCTTACATTGCCCCCACCCCCCTCCTTTTTCATACTTAAAATTATTCTTAAAACTAATAGCACAAAGATCAATTAGACCCGTTGACATAATGCCACACAGGTAAATGTTGGTTTATCTAAGGCAACAGATAAATAGCGCGTCAGGAATGTATGATTAGATGACCATAAACGAGTGTTAGCTATGTCATCGACTGAAAAAATGTGTAAGAATCTTAATGAAACTGCCCACTTTCTAATATCGTGGACCCTACCCACTTAACTAGACCGGGGTTACTTTCCCTAATAACCTCTACAAGTAACGATGCTAATTTCCTTTTCGTGATACGCTTGCCTGTACTATTGACCCATAAAGCTCCCTGTTGTTGAGGGTTTGATAATCTCAAAAACTTAATAAGAGATTGTACTGGGCACAAGATGTGATGTGTATCCCTTTGCTTTAGCGCCGGGATCGTAAAATAGAGAACAAACATGATCACTATGCTAATTTTGAGCAATAACAGTGGGGTACGGCACAATTTGGACATTGATATTGCGTCTCCCAAACCTGAGGCAATTATGTTCGTTGCTCATCGCCACCAGCTCAGACACCCGGTTACCTGTGGCCAAAGCCATATGGAACACATCCTTCTTTAAGATTGAATCAAAATCCGGCGTGTGATTATACTTGCGCGAATGAAGTAAAGACAAAGCTTTGTCGAGTGACCAGGTAGGCATGAGCTGACGGGGTGGTGGGCGAAGGTTAAAACACGCCCTCATAAATCCCGTCTCCTCGGCCTGCGGTATGGATAGCCCTGTTAAATCATAAAAGGGGGTTTTGATAGCTGACAGATGGTTCTTTAGCGTTACTACGTAAAGGCATTTCTGTTCAAATAAGTATTCTAAGTATTTGAAAATTAGAGCTACTGATGCATCAGTTTGTGCAGTTTCCACTATCCAGGTTGTAAAAGATTTCCAATGTGACTGGTATTGTTGCCTGGTAGATACAGTGTACTGATTTAAAAATATATTAGTGACGCTTTCACCAAACGGAGTTAACCATTTTGCCTTCTGAATGTCCAAAAGGCAAAAGTCAGCGAGGTTTTTAGGTTGCCAATTGTCTCTAAGTGGAAGTACGAGATCGAGAGTGACACCGGGTTCTCGCACCACGTCTTCAATTGTTGGTACCACACCTGAGCCGACCACAGGGGCGCGATTATCGAGACTAAGCCCCGGTAATCCTGTAGTTTGCGAACTACTGGACACATGAGAGAAACGTCTGGAGGCAGAAACAGATAGATGGAATTCCACCTGTTCCAATCCTCCATCAATGCGTCTGGACCCCCCGCCAAAGTTACATCCTGGCGGGTTAGGTAGAGAGGAAGTTTGTGGTTTTCCTTGGATGTGAATAAATCCGCTTGTGGATAGTATGGCTCTGCAATCATCTGATTGAAGATGGTTTTCTTGAGAGACCATTCTACTCTGGTACTCTGTCTTCGTGATAGAGCGTCTACCCAGACGTTGGCTACGCCCGGCAAGTAAGATGCGTGAAGATGAATGTTCAGCTTATCCGCAAGAACCAAAATCTTTTACGACAACTCTAGCAACTTCAGAAACCTCGTTGACCTTTGCTTTTGAATGCACGATACTGAATTCAAATTGTCCATTCGAAAGGCTACTGATTTCCCTCGCAAGATGGAGCCGTGAGCCTGTAGGAAAAATAAGGGGACTATCAAGTCTTTCGCGTTTATGTGAACATTCTCGGATTGGGACCAAAGCCCTCGACTCTGATGGCCGAGGCTTGACTGATAACCGCAGCCTATTGTCCCTGATGCATCTGTATCTGCTAGAAACTCCACCTTGGATGATTCCGGTGCTATTCCTCCCTCTCCACCCTCCTCTCGCTTACTTATGTCTAATATAATTATTTATTTTTTCTATTGTTATTATTATTATTTTTTATTTTTTATAATTAATTATTCTTGTTAAAAGAGTTCTCTTTTGTTTAAATCTATTGTGCCTTCTTCATATTTTCAAATATTTTATTTATTATACTGTATGTATTCATTGTCGATAGTATCAATTGCTTGCTTTTGCGATTTCCTTAGTTTATTTGTACAATAAATGTAGGTTATTAGTAGGGTAGTAATTGTTAGGGGTCACTTGAAGCATGTTATGCTTACAGGTACCTACCCGATAGCAATATCGTTTGTGAGTGATGTATGTTTTTTGTACTTTTGTTGATAACTTGTCAAATTGCAAATTTAGCTTAATATAAAATTTGATATAAATTGTAGTTTCTTTATTCATACAGAATTTAGTAAAATTTACCATAACGTCCCGGACTTCTCAAATTGACTAATTACTTGAACATGACGAGGTGGTCCTGGAGTGGCGGCGTCTACGCCGTGGGACCACCTCCCGGAGCTGCCGACCATGGATGGCTGCCGACCCTTCCGTCCGCGGACAAGATCACCGATAGTGGAGGACAGCAGGCTGCCGACTGTGGGGAGTAGTTTCCGGGAGCCAAACCGCCACAACTATCCCCTGCCCCCTCCCTGGGGGCACGCGTCCTTGGAGCGGCTGCAGTCGCGCCGGGCAATTCTCACACCACACACACACACACAATACACAGTTTTTCCTACAGCGAGAAATGACTCTCCGGCTGTCATTTCTCGAAGACTCCTTCTAGCTGGAAACATTGAGAGCAACCCAGGACCCACCTACAAATACACATGTCCAACTTGCTCAAAACCCATTACTTCGAGCCGCCAAACTAAGGGTTCAGTTCTCTGCAACTCATGCAGGAACTGGACCCATTTCACCTGCACAACACTTGCCTCCATGAAACACTACACAAACACCTGGACATGTTTCTCATGCCCCTCCCTCTCCCAGTCAAATCCCTCCCCTAAAGCCCGTCCACCTCTCCTCCCCAACCCACAAAACCTTACCATACCATCCACTCCCTCTCCTAAAACCCATCCACCTCTCCTCCCCAACCCACATAACCTGCCCATAACATCCACTCCCACTCCTAAAACCCGTCCACCTCTCCTCCCCAACCCACCCAGCCCATCCACACCCCAACCTAATCCATTCCTACCCTCATCTCCTGCACCCTAATCCCCACCCCCACCCCCAGAATCACCCCCTCCCCCACCCCCACCCCATCCTCGTGCAGCAGCACCCAACATACACCGCACACACATTAACATCCTTCAACTACACATAGATGGCATCAACACAAAGAAACACGAACTCACACACTTCATCAAACAACACAACATACACATTGCCATCTTACAAAGGAGTACAAAGGAGTAGAAAGTAAATCAAGCAACAACAGTTCTAGTGACCCTTCTAGGTTGCTTGTCCTCCAAAACACTGAGGATCAAGTGTCCAAACAGTGGTTTAGAATGGGTAAGGGAACATTGGAAAGGGAACTACTGCCCTGGAACTAATGTCCGTGGCAGGACTAGGAAGTTAGTAGGGGACATATGGGTTAGTAACTGAGGGGAGGATACAATAAAGTTATTAATTTACAAATGCAGTCAGTCGTGGGTTTGATGCGAGATATTTGTCTAGGCGGAGTTTAAATGAATCAACGGTGCTGCAGTCTATAACGTCTCGGGTACAAGAAACAAAACTCCGTACAACACAAAAAACACCTACATTTCACAATTTCACCACCATACGACAAGACCGGGCCATCGGCATTGGCGGTGGACTCATCACCCTGGTACACAAAGATATAAGATAATAGACACCAGTGCACATACCAAATCCCTCCTCCCCCCAAACGATAACACAACAGAAATACAATCAATTAAAATACGCACTGGCAACAGCTCCAACATTACCATCATAAACACATACATCCCTCCCCAAACATCCCCTACAGTACCAAATGATTACAGACCACAAATACAACATATCACAAACACCCCACACATCATCCTGGGTGGTGATTTCAATGCAAAGACGTCGGCCTGGTTTGTCGACAACCCCGACACAGACAGAGGGCTGGTCCTACAACACCAATCAGACAACCTATATATCCTCAATAACATTCATCAGCATACCCATACTCCCCACCAAACCCTCTACACCCCATCATCTCCTGATATCACCTTTTGCTCCCCTGAACTCACCCCCACAACATCCTGGAGGGTGGTCAGAACCTTAGGCTCAGGCCACCTCCCGATCATTATCACCACCAAACCAAGACTCACCCCAGATAGCCACAGACACACTTACAATAACTATAAAAGAGCTAACTGGGAAGCTTTCACAAATGAGACAGAACAACACTTTGAAACCTTAAACAGTACACCCATCACTAACATCAACAATGCTGTACACACATCAACACGACTATCCAAAACGCCGACAAGAAACACATTCCAAGAGGTAACATAAAAAAACACAATCCCAACTTCTCACCAGAAATTCAAAACCTCATCATACAACGCGACACACTCAAACACTCCCCAGCACCCCACACACAAGACATCAATCAACAAATTCAAGCACTCAACATCCAGATTAACAACAAAATACAAGAACAACCAACACTAAATTGGAATAACTTCCTACAAACACTCGATCACAAAACAAACCCCAAAAAACTACAAAACACTAAACAGCATCACACTTTCCAACAGCAACACAACACAATCACATGATGCAATCACAACAACAGACTCTACTCCTTCACGTAAACAACAAGCAAACACTCTCATCAATCACTTCTCTCATGTCAGTCACCTAAAACCCCACAAAGACGACCGACGTGTCATCCAACGAAAAAGACAATTCCCCACAGACCCTGACTATACACCCTTCACCAACAACCAGACAAAGCATATCATCAACAATCTCAATCTCTCACCCGCCTGTGGCTTAGACAACATAAGCAACATTCACCTCAGACACCTGGGACCACAAGGCATACAAGCACTCACTAACATATCAAACTACAGCTACTCACACAACACAATACCAGACATCTGGAAGCATGGTATCATCATCACATTCCCCAAACCTAACAAAGACCCCGCGCTACCCTCCTCACACCACCCTATCACACTCCTTTGCACCCCCTCCAAAGTCATAGAGCGCCTTGTACTACAACTGATGACACCTGACTTACCCCTTTCTCCAACACAACACGGCTTCAGGCCATTGCACTCCACAAACACTCTTCTTGCAGACCTTACACAAAGAGCTTTTGACGGCATCAACTCAGCTAGACCACCACACAGATCAGTACTTGCCACACTTGACATTAGTAAAGCCTTCGATGCCATCCCCTGCCACAACCTAACAAACAAAATCTACAACACAAACATGCACAACAACACAAAAAGATGCCTGGCCAACTTCTTAGCAGGCAGATGTGCACATGTATCTTTTGTCGGTCAGTCATCTAGCATTAGAAATTTCCCAAACGGAGTCCCGCAAGGATCCGTCCTGTCACCCGCACTCTTCAATCTGTACATGCATGATATAAATACACCAAATTCACCCCAAATAACCATAGCCTCCTACGCAGACGACATAACACTCACAAGCACACACCAAAATCCAGACACAGCAACAAGACTCCTTCAAGACTATCTCGACACATTACATGAATGGTGCACTACAAACAGACTCAATTTAGCCCCAGCTAAATCCACTGCAACCCTCCTCACAAGCTGGACAGGAGAGCACGATTACGTCCCGGGACTCAACATAAACAACACACACCCCTAACACACACACACACACACAAAATCCTAGGAGTAACATACGACACCCAAATGACATTCAAACAGCACACCACAAACACGAAAAAGAAACTGACACCCAGACTTAACGCCCTCAGATCACTTGCCGACACGAAATTTGGACACAACAAAGAAACCACCACCACAGTCTACAAACAATACATAAGATCAGTTATGGAATACGCAAGCCAGGCCTGGGCTTCTAACCTAGCTGAAACACATCATAAGACCTTACAGACTATTCAAAATAAAGCCCTGAAAATCATCACAGGATGCACAGCTACTACACTCACAGATCACTTACATCAAGAAACCAAAGTCCTCAAAGTCAAAGATCATCTAGACATGAGAGGCACTCAATTCCTGGCAGCAGCCTCCACGAATCAACACCACCCACTACACTACATGGCAACACACCCACAGACACCAAGAAATATCAAAACAACACCCAGCACATGCTATCACACACAAATACTGTCTTCTCTCCCTCCCTCCCCACCCCAAACCAACTTCCGGAAGCACATCCATACTCATATCACTCGCCGTTCCATCCACTCACTCATAGAAAATACGCAGCTGCAAGCACGACCTCCCGAAATCCATCCTTCTGAATCCTCCCTTCCTCGCGAGGACAGAGTCCACCTGGCCAGGCTGAGATGCGGGCACCATCCAGCTCTTCTGAGCTATCAGAAGAGACTGGATGACTCCGTCGTCGACACCTGCCCGGGTTGTAACACAGCACCCATACCATTAAACACATCATAGAAGACTGCATTTCACACAACCACTTACGCCAACAACAAAATTTACACTCTTTGAGAGCTCTGTGGGAAAGCCCGACCATGGCCATGGCCTTCCTTAAGGACTCGGGGCTGTTCGGCCAGGCAGCTTAGGGAACAACAACAACAACAACATGACGAGGTGCATTGTTATATGTGCGATCAGTTTACTTGGGAACCAAATTGACTTGCTCATGTAGTTGTGTACACCCTATGTGGTGGATTGTGTTCTTTTATTTCAAAATTATATTTTATTAAGCGTTGTTTCCACATAGCGATTTTGATTAGTTCTTTTGCATTTATCTTGTATTGTCCGAGTTTTAGTTTTTTTATTTTGCAAGTTTTATATTATAATAATCCTAATCTCTTCTAAAGATGTACTTTCTACCCTCTCTGGGCTTAATACTAAGAAGGCATACGGTCCGGACGGTGTTCCTCCTGTTGTACTAAAAAACTGTGATTCCGTGCTGACTCTCTGCCTAGGCAAACTCTTTTGTCTCTGTCTATCCTCTAATGTCTTCCCATCATGCTGGAAGTTTGCTCTCATTCAACCTGTCCCAAAGAGGGGTGACCGCTCTCAACCCTCCAACTATCGTCCAATTGCTCTCATCTCTTGTATTTCTAAAGTTTTTGAAACTATTCTTGCTTCCAAATTTCTTAAGCATTTCTCTTCTCATAATCTGCTCTCAGATCGCCAGTATGGCTTCCTTAAGGGTCGCTCTACTGGTGATCTTCTTTCATATCTTACTAACTCTTGGTCATCCTCCTTTCGGGAATTCGGTGAGACTTTTTCTATTGCACTAGACATATCGAAAGCCTTCGATAGAGTCTGGCACAAATCTTTAATTTCTAAACTACCCTCCTTCGGTTTCTATCCCTCCATCTGTGCCTTTGTCTTTAATTTCCTTTCTGGCCGTTCCATAGCTGCGGTTGTGGACGGCCATCGCTCACTTCCTCATCCTATAAACTCCGGTGTTCCTCAGGGCTCTGTCCTATCTCCTATTCTCTTTCTATCTATCTATCTATATGCTCAGGCCCAATCCCCATTTTGGGGGTAGCCGACTCAAGACAGAGCAAGAACAGGGAAAACACAAAAACAACATAAAACACAAAATAAACACAGATAAAAAACACAAACTCTCACACATCCAGGTCACCCAGGAGAAGACCCAGAGACCAGGGTTACCAAGGTCGCTCCAGCACTCCCCCGGCCCCTGACCACCAGGAGAGGTTCCGATCTCGGCAGGCAGACATGCAGCGGAGCCAAAGCGACAAGCCCTCCCACCACACTTTCAGGCACACCCTTCATATTAATCGTCTCCCCGGGCCAGGTGCCTGATGGACTATTATCTAGTCCAACTTGCGCCCGACCCCTTACTCCAAATGACCACGTGTTCACTCAACTATTCACAAGCATTCTCCATTCACTCCTGTCCACCACCACTTCCCCTGCCTGATCTATAGTCATTCCTCTATCATCCAAAGCCTTTCTTACACAGTCTCTCCATCTCAATGGGTGTCTTCCTGCCCTTCTATCTCCCCTTGTACCTGACTCACATATTCTCTTTGTAAGCCTTTCATCTCCCATTCGTTCAACATGACCATACCAGCTCAGCACCCTTCTGTCCACTCTGGCTGACAAATGTTCCTGCTGCCCCACTCTCCTACGTATCTCTTCATTTCTCAATCTGTCTCTACGAGTAACTCCACACATACTCCTCAAGCAGCTCATCTCCATCACATCCAGCCCTCTTTTCTCCTTTTTCTTCAGAGCCCATGTCTCAGCCCCATACATCACTGTTGGCACAACAATTCCTTGATACAGTGCACTTTTTACTTTCACTCCGAGATTTCTCGTCTTCCACATACTTCCCATTGCTCCGAAAACCTTCCTTCCTTCACACACTCTCTGTTTTACCTCCACTTCCATACCTCCACTCCTGCTTATTGTTCCTCCTAGATATTTAAAACACTCTACTTGTTCCAATATTTCCCCATCCAGCCTCACATCTAGATTCACCCTATGCTCTCCCCTATTACACACCATTACTTTACTTTTATTGACGTTCACCTTCAGTTTCCTCCTTCCACAAACCACACCAAACTCTTTGACTACCCGCTGCAGTTTCTCATCAGAATCCGCCACCAATGCTGTGTCATCAGCGAACAGCAACTGATTCAACTCCCAATCTCTACCATTCTTTCCTACTAAACCAAATCCTCTTCCCATAGTTCTCCTTTTCACCTCCCTCACCACACCATCCACAAACATATTAAACAGCCATGGTGACATTACACAACCCTGTCGCAAACCTACCTTTACCTCAAACCATTCACTCAACTCACCATTTCCTACTCTCACACATGCTCTGCTCCCTTCATAAAAACTCTTAACTGCTTCTAACAAATTTCCTCCAATTTCATAAATCCTTAACACCTTCCACATTGCTTCTCTTTCTAATTTTTATAAATGATCTTCTCAACTGTACCTCAATTCCCATCCATTCATACGCAATCGACTCAACCTTACACTACTCCATTAGTTTTTCAGAACGCCCCAGCCAGCAATCCGTCAACGACAAACGTAATGAAGCCATAGAACACTTAAATTCTGATCTAACTACTATCTCCAATTGGGGCAGAGAAAACCTTGTTACCTTTAATGCTTCCAAAACCCAATTTCTCCATCTATCTACCTGTCCGGAACTCCCAGCGGACTATCCCTTATTCTTCAATAATACAAAAATCAATCCTTCATCTTCTCTCAATATTCTCTTTTTCTTCTTCTCTCATTTGGATGGACCATATTACCAGTCTTGCTAAGGCAGCCTCCCAGAAGCAGGGTGTGCTCAACCGCCTTAGGGGGTTCTTTACCCCTGCACAGCTTCTTGCTCTGTACAGTGGCATAGTGCGTCCTAGTATTGAGTATTGTTCACATGTGTGGGGAGGTTCCTCTCACACCGCTCTTCTAGACAAAGTTGAAAGGAATGCCTTTCGTATCATTAACTCCCGTCCACTCACCAACTCCCTGCAATCTCTCTCTCTCCGCCGCAATGATGCATCTCTCTCGCTATTCTATCACTACTATAATAATCAGTGTTCCTCAGAGCTTTCCCAGTGTATACCACCTCCTTACGTAGGGCACTTGGTACCCGTCTTGCAACACAATCCCACCCCTACTCTGTGCAACTCTCCAACCCAAGAGTGAAACATTACTCTCAAACTTTCTTCTATTCAACAGCTGAGCTCTGGAACTCTCTCCCAGAACCAGTCTTTCCCTCTTCCTATGACTTAAATTGCTTCAAACTCTGTGTGTCCAGGCATTTTGGCTCGAACGTGCCTTGATTTTGGCCGTGTCACTCTTTTAACTATGGGGGAGGCACTCGCTATAGGCAGTTCTGCCTTTTGCCTCCCTCATTCACATAGAAAAAAAAAAATAATCTATCCATATCGTGGGTGGAGGAGACGTCCACATCATTATTGAGTGCAATGTATTTTTCCTCGCCCAAACCGATAGCAAGTTGTGAATTAACAATGGAATTCGCCATAACTTTCCCGCCGGCAATAGCGGGAAATGTTTGTTTCCTTCCAGGATAAATCTCTTTACTTTCAACCGGCCCAACTTTACTGTAAGTTGAATCCAGTTGAGAGAGCCGCCCAGGGATTCCCACGTCCTTCTCATGGTAGTCAGACTGTGGAGAAAAAAGAAAAAAAATATCGAAATCTGTTTCGATTGTCCACACTCTGACTTAGAGTAAGATGTGCTGTGCACCAGACCAGCCCTATCCACTGAATTACCCTTGTTGGGACAAGGTTTAACTTCGCCAAGTTGACCTTGAACCCCAGGGATTGAACATGGTTTATAATTTGAGTTACATGATTCTTGCATTGACTCTCTGATTCCGCCACTACTAGCCAGTTGTCTAAGTACCACAACACTTTGATCCCCTGATTCAAAAGTGGTAGTAAAGCCTGCCGGACTAATTTGGTAATTATTCTCGGTGCTAGGTTCAACCCGAATGGCATCCGCTGAAAGACATAAGTCTGATGCTCTATCCTCAAAGCGAGGAATTTTTGGAACATTTTGTTTACCGGGACATGCCAATATGCTTCTGTCAGGTCTAACGAGCACATCCAACCTTGCGGCAGAAGTGTTAGCCTGATTTGATTCACAGTGAGCATCCTGAACGATGCGTTGTGAATGTATCGATTCAAACAAGACAGGTCTACGACTGGCCTCATCTGAATACAGTCCCTCTTTGGTACGAGAAAAAGTCTGGACGTGTAAACTGGGCAAGTTGGATTGACCGGGACAATGATATGCTTGGTGATCATTTCCTGGACTAGTGACTCCACCTCTAAAGAAACATGATTGATTTAGAGTGGTTGATGTAAACGAGGTCGCCGGAGCTACAGCCAGGTTATGCCCTTGCGTACCACTGTCCTTGACCAAGTCCGCCGGGGCCAAGTACGATGACACACCCGAAATGACCCAGTTACTTGACTGGGCTTGTCAGGCGTAACTACACTCTGATCCAACTCGCCCACGACAGGCCCCTGGAGTGAGAGAGTTTGCGATATGTTTTGTTTTTTAAGGTGGTGGGGTAGGGTTAGACGGCTGGTTAGTTTTGGCAGAAGTTGACCCTTGACCTGATTTGTGTTTGGGTTGCTGTTTGAACCATTTACCTGAATTCTTTCCCTGTTTATACTTGGCTTGAGTGCTTCCCTGTGCCGGAGGAGACTTGGAGCCCTGAAAGAATTTGGACACACTAGGTTGAGCCTTTGGACTGACATTAGGTTTGGCATATGGCTTAGGAAATTTGAAATGATCCTTCCTAGCCTGGGAAGCACTCGGCTTATTTGACTCTACCAAATTAAATACTGTTTGCCACGTATTGGGGCAAACTGAGGAGGGCGTCAGTACTGGTGATAAAAGTACCCGGCAACCAATGTCGTCCGGTAATTTCTTTACCAGATAGACACGTAGGTCTTGACATGCTCGGACTGCCTCCAACAAGGCTATTCTGACGTCGCCCAATGACTGGATTGAATTTTGTAGCAAGAGGCGCCGGGATAATTCCGTGGCCTTCCTAGCATCTGAATCATTAACAGCCTGTATGGTTCTAGGCTGTTCGTTTGTTTGACTAAGAGGGTGTACGAGAGCGAGGTGGAGGGACAGAGAGGGAGAGGTAGACCGAAGGAGAGGTGGAAGGATGGAGTGAGGAAGTATATGAACGAAGGCGGTGCTGGTTGGGGGGAGGGGCGTCGACTGACTGGGGACAGACGTGCATGGGGGCGGTTCGATCGTGGCCAGTCCTTCGGGGATCACGGCGTCAGGCAATAGATAGATAGATAGATAGTGAGAGACTGGGCAATTTGGCGAATTAGCAGAAATTGAGAGAAAAGTCGTAGTGCTTTACTACGCAATTTAAAGTCCCTATCCTGGTTCACCGTGGGGGGGGGGGGGGAGTCAAAAAGGGCTCCTGCAGTTCCCATAAAGACCATTTGGGGGCTGCAAGAAAATTAAAGATAGCAGGTGGAACTCCCCCGGCTTTGACAATTGGCATTGAGAACTAAGAATGATGATCTTGGGGTATTTGATGGGAGGATGGTGAAGTAATGGTTGATGCAAACAGCTTCAATTTCCTAGTCTACCCACGGACGTATGCCCACCTGTCCCACCTGCAGGACTGGTTTACCGGACTGATCGCTAACCAGAATTGTATCCAGTTCCGGCGTTAACACGGTAAGAGACTTAATGTCATTTAACCCGTCAGTCTTAGACCAGTCCGCAAATAGGCGTGCAGAGCAGGCAGGTGGGAGAGCTGGTGTGGAGGAATAAACAAAATACTTGTATGCATATACATTAGGGATTGCTTTTACAGCCACATCTAAAGTATTACCTGCAGTATCCTTTGCTCTCAGCTTCCTGCTCTTATTCATTTGGATGACCCACTCCTCCGGAACCGGAAGCTCACCCAAGATTGTCTGTTGTGCACTAGAGGGATTTAAAGCCGTAATAGTAACCCATGAACAATCTGGACCATAAAGGAGAGGCATAGGGCCTTTCTTTATCGGAGCCTTCTCCAAAGGTGGGGGAATAATGTCAGTAATCACCCTTATGTTAGTTGTAGTTAAAGTAGATGCAACTGGGAAACTACTAGCACACGTAGGTGTTGGAGTTAAGTTATAGGTGGGAGGTGGTACGTTAGGAGGAGCAACAACCCCGGCAGTCTCCAGGGGTCGCACAGACACTATCGGAGGAGCTTCCGGCACGGTTGTGGGAGTTTCCGGTGATATTGTTGGGTACTGAAACTTTTGTATCATGTTATTTAACCCTTAATTAGCGGCGAGCAACATAAGTCGAGTTAAAAAAAGCTGGACTATGTGGCGGCGCTCGACATAGGTCGAGTGGCAATTTCAGCACGTAATGTGGCTGAGAGAGAGAGACAAGTGGTGGCAGGAGACTAGCGAGCGTATGACTGCTCCAGACCACCGCGGCGAACCTACTGACACAAATCTCAGCTCCCTCCTCCCTCTCTCACTCGCTACATACTCAATTATGTACCGAAAGTACCGAATTACCTGCTTTTTGCACTCGCGTTGCACGGTTATTGCAAGAAAACTATCCATCATACAAGGATCGTTATGGTGTCATTCGAAAGCTCTGTTTATGCCCTTTCAGGGATAGGTACTTGTTTTACGTTCTGGGTCTTATTTAGGCATGAAAATGATCACGTAAACAGCCCTATTTTGGCTAAAAACACCCCGCTGTGCGGTACATATAATAAACCGCATAGGCCGCTCGTAAGGTGTTAAAATATAGTCTAAGTCACCACGTGTCAGATATTCATTCTGTGAACTCCTAGTTCTAGTGGAGCCTACCTCTGACCCTTCAGCTACCTGGTTGGGTTGAGCAGAAGATAAATTTTCTATTTCTTCTTGCTCTTGACCTGTCACTTCCAATACCTCCGGCTGTTGCCGGGTGTTAGCAAGTAAATGTTGTTCAAGTCCTCCCCATGACAAGTCAGGTACGGATGAAGGTATCGTTTCAATGTTCACACTATCCCTGTTATCCGCCGGGTATTGTCTACTAGTACCCGCGTGCACGGTTTCTGAGAGTCGCCACACACTACGACTTTCCTGTTCCACTCTAGTCTGCGAACTCGGAATATACTGTGAATTTGGGTTATAACTGTGATGTTCACTCGCCATGTACCCCCTGTACTGGTCAGCCAAGACTTTCGATGACACCCCTCGAGAATGACTAAGTGTTTAATCTAACTTAGGTATAGCAAAACTGAAATCTTGAGACCCTGAGTTTCTATCACTAGACCCGTCTCTGGGAGTTGACTCAACGTCCTCTGAACTGCCAGATTGGACGATAGACACGGTAGAGGTAAGGATGGAGGCCGGTGGACACGATCCCGGCGTTTGCCGGTGCCGCGAGCTCGTCGCCTCTGTACAGGACTGTTTACTACCCTTCCAATCTGAACTTCGGCCACAAGACGCCGCCGAGTCAGTCTTCTGTTTCTTATGAGTCTTTGAAGTCTCTGCCGATGACTTCATAGACCTCTTGAGAGGTGATCTCGACCGGGACCTTGATTGGTCGCCTCATGGAGATCGTGACCTGATGGGTTGCCTGAGTTGAAGAGTCACTACTATCATTACTGCTCACTGTTGCTTTCGAAATAACTTTAGGCTTAGTTTTAGACTTAGAACTGGACCGGGAAGGAGGAGTTTTATGAACTTGAGATTTAATAATCAAAAGGTCCCACAGCGCTTCATCATCGCAATGAAGTGCTTTATGAGCTATGTCTTTGGTGTAGTTATTAGAAGTAGATTTAATCTCTTGCAAGGCTACTAGGCATGACTGATCACGTTGATCAAGAAGACCACTCCTTAGGTCTGCGCAAATTCAGCATTTCTTGGACATCCAGATGCCTCTGGAGCGGTCCAGACACTTAACACATGTAACACAGAGTTTATGGTTAAAGACCGGAATTAATAAACACGTAGGAGTAGAGCACAGAGTGACTAAAGGCATGATGGTGACAAAATTACCCCCCCCCCCCTCCCCCACCGGGATTGGCCCCCTTCCTTGTGTCCTGTGCCGAGGTTGTAGTGCTGTGATCTGGAAAGAAAATTTTCAGGAATCAATGCTCATAAGGATAAACCGAGACATTCACATACCACTTTACCCCAAATACGCCAGAAAACTATATGTAGCAACACTTTGCTACTCTAATTTCCCGTCATGCTTTTCTTTGAAAAGATCCCGAAGACCTTTTCTATGAAGGTTAATAACTTCTTATCTATGACCATTTGTCACCGACCCATACTTTTAGATTAATCCTTTCGGATGTTTTATTAACTAACGGATCGTCTACGAAGACCTGAGTGATAGTTAATTACCCCACTGGACTTTTCCGCCGGGCGGAATTAAAGTCCTTCTACGCCGCGTGAGGCTATCTGTATAGGTGAGTTCTTTCCGGCCGGGCCGAAAACACTCCCTTTTGGACCTTCACTTCCGCCAGGAGTCTAGTGGTACTACTGACCACGCCGGGTTTATTGTATCTATTCCCTGCCCGCCTTCAAGGCGAACCTCCGGCATCAATGCCCGATAAAAGACCGCCGGAGGGAAACACCAAACCTTGCGAGTGCTGACTTGTCCGGACAAGGGCAGCCACTCACAATACCCATACCAAATAAGTCAGAAAGTCTCCTGACAACCTTCAATCATGTATAACTGCACCACATGATAACGAAGAACATATCTTAACCCGTGGAGCCCCGGCTAGTTTTGTAATGTTTGCGCACCAGAACCCGGCCGGTTTTCAAAAAATGGTTTTATTCCAGAAACAATAGCGAATGGGTTAGGAATGAAGGAAAAACCACGAAAAACCGCTCAAAAAGCTTAAAAAATGGTCCTACAGAGCCCCCCAAAAAGGATTTTACAAGAGTAAAAAATTGAAGGCAATTATCCCAAAAAAACAGGTTATTGCGCGCTCGCGCGCACGCACGTGGACTTTGAGAGTTTTCAACCATCGGCACGGTTGCGTGGGATACGTACACAGTTCCCATACAAATCTGAGCCCTCTTGAGTGGCTACACCTGAGGTCACGTTCGGCGCAATTAGGGTGACGCGCCAGGCGCGTCTCTGGGGCTGTGCGTTACATACATCGCCGACGCGTCAGGCGCGTCGCTGGGGCTGTACGGGTTAAGCAATTAATAATACCCCTTGCCGTAGATAAATAACCCCTAACTGAGGCTGGCCACGAGGCAGACGGTAAGTATCATGACGAAGACGATAACCTTACCTCCCAAGACGACACAGCAATCAGCAACACGCGTCGCCCCACGCCAGAGGGGAAAAAAGGCAGACTCGGACTCTGGAAAGTTCCCCACCACGTGGGACAACTCTTAGACCAGAGCGTCTTCTAAATAATTATAACACACGTTACCCCCATCTGATAGATGGCAAGTAATTCAGTTCCGCATATATATAGCCTCTTAACCCGAAAACGGCGAGGGGGGGGTATTGAACTAGCTCCCCATGGGCGAGCATATTGGCTCCATTCAGGCCTATAATCGTCATTTTACGATAAATATCGTTATTACTTATTCATATGAGCCTATTTTACCTTCACTATGAAGATAGTAACCTGTAACAACAATAAAACAAGTGAAAATATAATTGTTCTGGTCAAAATCGTGAATATATATGGACCAGCCCATTCATGAATTATGGAGAAAATTGAGGCAACCCCTCCCTCCACGAGGCCTCAAGCCACACTGAGCCTACTCATACACACACTCGGTCATGTAACACACCCGCTAGGCACGTAAGCACATCCTCCACACAGTTTGCTAATGTTAGCACAAAAATATACCAACGAATTAGGGAATAACAGGGAAAATAGGTGATAATTGAAGGGGAAGGGGAAAGGGAGGAAGGAGGGGATGTGGAGGAGTGATATGAGGTATAGGGAAAAAAAAAAAAAAAAAAGTTTAGTGCTACTGGGGCTGTTTAACCCTTAATTAGCGGCGAGCAACATAAGTCGAGTTAAATAAAGCTGGACTATGTGGCGGCGCTCGACATAGGTCGTGTGGCAATTTCAGCACGTAATGTTGCTGAGAGAGAGAGACAAGTGGTGGCAGGAGAGTAGCGAGCGTATGACTGCTCCAGACCACCGCGGCGAACCTACTGACACGAATCCCACCTCCTCCCTCCCTCTCTCACTCGCTATATACGGAATTGTATGGGGAAAGTGCCTAATTACATGCTTTTTGCACTCGCGTTGCACGGTTATTGCAAGAAAACTAGCCATCATAAAAGGATCGTTATGGTGTCATTCGAAAGCTCTGTTTATGCCCTTTCAGGGATAGATACTTGTTTTACGTTCTGGGTCTTATTTAGGCATGAAAATGATCACGTAAACAGCCCTATTTTGGCTAAAAACACCCCGCTGGGCGGTACATATAAATAAACCGCATAGGCCGCTCGTAAGGTGTTAAATGTTTTTTTTAGGCCTCCCTCTTAAGAGCTTTGCCGCCGTCGCCCAGTAAAACCTCTTAAGAGCTTTGCAGCCGTTTACGGGTTAAATAACTAGGTAAGAGCAAAGCTAGAGCTAAAAAAAAAAAAAAAAAAAAAAAAAAAAGGCAAGCGTGTCCCAAGCGGACTGCATGGACGCCTAACACTGTACCCTATTTTAACAGTTCCTGTGGGCGTGCCAATGGGGCCGGCTGTCCTAACTAATCTAAACCTATTCTGGAACATCTCAGATACATACATAATTATGAGCAAAAGACTCACTAGAGACGAAAGAATGCAGCATGAAGTGAAGGACGGACTAGGCATATCTACTCGGCACGACCACAGGGAAGAGAAGGCAGGATGATGCGACTCGGTTCAGCGTCTCGGATAAGAATCCACAGCAAGACATCCACAAAAGTTGGGAAGCTTTATTATAGCATTTCTTAAGTAGATTTTTTTTTTTTCTTTTTTTTTTACAAAGTTTTTTCATAGTGAGTACCCAATCATAATGACAATTCCATAAGAGAATGAGCGTACCCTTATGACGTAGGCACTCTTTCTCCCTGTGGCAGGTTGTTTCAAACAGGCTGACGCGGGCGCTTGAAAGAGACCTAGTATGTAATAGGCATATCGTCACTGATGGTGGGGCAACTAATAAATATAAGTGAATATAATTTTTCCGAATAAAAAAATATAGTAAGATAGTAAAATACTTCAAGTGAAATTATATGATTCAACATAAGTCATTACGGGGAAAGGAGATTAATGATATTTGAAATGATTCTGGGTAAACTTAATATTTCCGCTCAGTTTAAATTCACAATTTAAAACGACAGAGGACATTATTAGGTTCCAGATGTTGGCTAATAGTTGTAATTATTTGACTGTTCGCAGAAGTTGGAGAGAGAGAGAGAGATAGAATAGTATTATCTCTCTCTCTCTCTCTCTCTCTCTCTCTCTCTCTCTCTCTCTCTCTCTCACACACACCAGTGCATACCGTTCCCTATATTGGAATCTCGGGGACTAGGCGCTTTGGTTCAAAGGCCATAAAAGTCTGGTTATGAATTATTTATTCCTCCCGACGTAAGGCTTAGATCTGAATGGACGCAGAGATTACCTATTCCTGAGATAGTTATGAGTCTTGTTGACAGAAATGTATGAAGGAACATATATGGCTAGTAGCTATGAAATACAGAAAAAACTATCATTATTTAAAAACACACACACTCTCTCTCATTATAGCACTCTCACTCTCTATCACGCTAATTCTCACTCTCTTACAGATTAAATTCTGGAAAAGTAATGGACAGTATATCGGTCAAGCAAATCCCACGTCAGACTATCCACTAATATAAACAATTATAGACACAATGGGCAAATAAAAAAGGGAAGGTGTGGTGGAGTGGTCTTGCCACTGGCCTGGTAATCCAAAGGTCCCGGGTTCAAATCCCGATGTATCAATGGGAAGATATTATTGGGATGGAATTTGTGCTGTACCTGGTATCAGTGCATTACCACAAGCCCACCGAAACGTCAATAAAATACCCTCATTGTTCCCTGATTAAATAGCACTGTATGAATATTCCCATATTCAAAATATGCTATAGGGGTGCAATGCCTGGTGAGTTATCTGCTCAACAGGTGGCGTTGTGTGTGTGTAAGTGTGAGAGTCCGAGTGTAGGGGGTGAGACAATGAAGCACGGGAACGAGGTGGCTTCAGAGATAGGGTTGTTTCGGGCCATGAGTGAGCACCGTGCCTCATGTGAAGGCAAGATGGCAGGTGCTCGTTGTACTCTACGTGCTTCACATGTCTCACTCCCTAGACTGGAACAAGACCTCACAGGCTTCACTGTTCATTGTAAAGCGGTGAATGTTAAGGCTCTCAGCCTATGCCCGAGAGGAAGTTAGTTGGAATATAGAAAAAAAAAAAAAAATAAAAATAAATAAATAAAAGGGTTTGGGTGTTATACTTAGCAGTGACCTTAAGTTCCCGAAGTAGTGATAGAAGTAAGCTCTGGTTATGTAAATATGCCATACCACTATATAGTTCAGTAATTAATTAAAGATATATTTCTCATCATCCGTAATGCTCTATTCGGTCACTTCTTGAATATGCCATGCGATGTTGGTTTTCAGTAATTAGTAAAAATATACAGTAGAACAATTAGAAACAGTCCAAGTTAGGGCTATGAAACGTATTCCATCGAAGAGGATATTAATCGATGACACCTTACAGAATGCTCTAGGTTAAAAACTTGTAACCAGCAAGGCAACCTACAATATGTTTTTCGACTTGCCAAACATTCTTTTATCAATAATAAATGCAATGAACTATCCAACTCTACCTCTTCCCAAGCTTTCTGGCATCTAGCTAAAAACCTCTCCAACAACTTTTCTTCCTCGTCTTTCCCTCCTCTTTTCCAATCTGATGGCACCACCATCATTTCTTCCTCTGACAAAGCTGAACTCTTCGCTAACAACTCCACTTTGGATGATTCCGGTGCTATTTCTCCCTCTCCATCCCCGTCTCTCCTACTTATGCCTAACATCATAATCTCTTCCAAGGATGTACTTTCCACCCTCTCTGGGCTAATATTAAGAAGGCATACGGACCGGACGGTGTTCATCCTGTTGTACTTAAAAACTGCTTCTGTGCTGACTCCCTGCCTAGGAAAACTCTTCGGTCTCTGTCTATCCTCTACGTCTTCCTTTCTTGCTGGAAGTTCACTCTCATTCAACCTGTCCCAAAGAAGGGTGTCCACTCTCACCCTCCAACTATTGTCCAATTGCTCTCATTTGTAGTCTAAAGTTTTTTAAACTATTCTTACTTCAACATTTCTTAAGGCTTTAACTTCACATAACCTACTCTCAGACCGCCAGTATCGTTTCCTTTCAGGTACGGGTGTTGCCGTTTATTATTCAGAAATAGGGATTTTCTCATAGCCTAATTAGCTCTCCAAAATTAGTTTTCTGCCCACAACTCGCTAACAGAAAACTGCAGAGGTTGAAGTAATTAAACTACAGGTTTCTAAACACCCTTGATGGTCATAAAGGTTTTAAAGTATCCCTAAAACGACGCTATCGCTTCCTCGTGTGCAAAAAGGTTAAAGGTCGCTCTACTGGTGATCTTCTGTCTTATCTTACTAACTCTTGGTCATCCTACATTCGGAAATTCGGTGGGACTTTTTCTGTTGCGCTAGACATATCAAAGGCCGTCGATAGAGTTTGGCACAAATCCCTCATTTCCAAACTACACTCCTTCGGTTTCTATCCCTCCATCTGTACCTTTGTGTCTAATTTCCTTTCCAGCCGTTCCATAGCTGCGGTCGTGGATGGCCACCATTCACTTCCTCAACCTATCAACTCCGGTGTTCATCAGGGTTCAGTCCTATCTCCAATTATCTTCCTATTATTCATTAACTTCCTTCTCAACTGCACCTCCAGCCCAATCCACTCATACACTGACAACTCTAAATTACACTATTCAACTATCCTTCCACAACAGCACTCACAGCAGGAACTCCAAAACTCACGTAAGGAAGCCATAGAGCACCTATCTTCTGATATCTCTACTATCTCTAATATGGGCAGAGAAAACCATGTTACTACCAATGCGTCCAAAACTCAATCTTTCGGAAAACTACGACCTACTCTTCAACTACATACAAATTATCCCTTCATCTTCTCTTAATATATTCGGTGTCTCTTTTTCTTCTGATCTCTCTTGGAAAGATCATATTACCACTCTTGCTAAAACAGCTTCCTAGAAGCTGGGTGTGCTCAACCGCCTCCGGGGGTTCTTTAACCCTGCGCAGCTTCTAGCTCTGTACAGGGGCACAGTGCGCCCATTACCTGCCTAATGATGACCGATGTACTACAACTGTCACGTCTCCCTAGCAGATGACCGATGTACTACAACTGTCACGTCTCCCTCGCAGATGACCGATGTACTACAACTGTCACATCTCCCTCGCAGATGACCGATGTACTACAACTGTCACGTCTCCCCCGCAGATGACCGATGTACTACAACTGTCACGTCTCCCTCGCAGATGACCGATGTACTACAAAGTATATATATTTATACAAAGTATGTATATTTCAAGTGATATCTCGTTACCAAGTGCCTTCTCTTTGACTACTCTTCTGCTGCTAAATGAACAAATCTACAATGCCAGCCAATCAAGAAATTCATGTCGAGCCATCAGATTCACAGCCCTCTCTACAATGGCCAACGAGAGAATTCTTGCAGAACAATTATACAAAAGTGGAACTACAAAAAAGATGCCAGGAGCTCGGTTTAAACAAAATATGGGTTACAAAAACTGAATTGATAGACATGTTAATTTAATATTCTGAGCAGACCTCCCCATCCCCGGTAATCCGTAATGATGATAGTGATTTACGTGCTGAGATGCGCAACATGGGTAAAGATATTGAACAAATTACGTCCAAATTAGCAACTAAATATTTTGAGATAGAACTACTCGATGAAGAAATGAAGACCGCATAGGGTACCATTGAAACACTTCAACAGCGAATGACAGATATAGAACAAATCACAAAGGATGGACGGAAGGCTTGTTCAGCAACACCTACGCCATCACCCCCTTCCGCACCACCCTGCCTTCTCCTGGCTGACACCAATTTACGACAAGTTTTATCCTCTGACCTTGATAACATCTGCTCAATAAGGACAATACATGGTGCTAATCTAAACTTGCTCAGAAGTTGGGTAACTGAGAAACTTAGTACAGCTCCTAGTGAATGTATCATATATTGGGGCATGTATGACACCTTAGAGGAGACACCATTAGAAAACACTCTAAACCATCTTGCAGTACTGATTGGCGAACTTAAAGACAAAAATTTGAATATGAAGATATATGTGTGTGAGATAGTGCCAACGCTGATACCCCAGGTGTTCCAAGCTCAAATAGAAGATTACAACATACACCTAATCAAATGGGGAGAATCAAATGAGGTACCTATTATAAAAACTGTAGCTCATTTTAAACTAAGAACTGGAGAAATAAACGAGTTTAATTTTGATGTCGAAAATAATCTTTTTTCAAGACTAAATAGACTAGGAGCAACCTGACTGCTGGATTGTATTGAAACACAATGCAATGGATTCAGACTCTGTGAAAATTGGAACACAACAAAGAGACATACAAATAATCCCACCAACATAAACACCAGAACCAACTATGGCTTCCGGCAAACTGTAATGGAAGACAGACGCGTAGTTCAAGCGTCTTCCCAGCAACTACCCTGGGCACCTACCAAGAATGTTAGGAGGGAGAGGATAGGCATGGGTCCCTTTTGGCCGCAAACCTAGCCCCGTCATCAGTCCCGGCAGCAGCTCCAGTCCCAGCACAAAAACAGGCCCGAATCTCTACCCAGACACCAGCCCCAGCACCTGTCCCAACACCAGTCCCACCCTCAGTCCTGGTCCCAGCCCTGGCAGCAGCCTCGGAGCCCTGTTCCAAGACGACCCTGGCCTAACCAGACTGACAGTGGACCTTTTACAACCAACACCCATGGTGGTAGCACTGATCGACAGGGTCAAGCTGTAGGTGCTAGCCTTCGCCACCAATATACTAATCACCTAAGGTCTAACACCCACAACCACATCCAGTGTCAAGCGAGTGTGCTACAATTGTGGAGAGTTTAACCACCACCAAGCTTCCTGTAGGTTTGATCACAGACTGAGGTGTGGATTATGTGAACAAGTAGGACACAAACAAAGGCAATATCTTATGACAACCCCTAGGGGTCAAGCGAAGAAGGTATTGCCGATGTAACTGCCCCAATGGTAATGGATGCACTGAGTATTGAGCACATAAATGCACAAAGTATTTTAGAAAATAAAGTAGAAATCGAAATTTTAATAAACGAGAGAAATATTGACATACTATGTGTGAGCGAAACTTGGCTTACTCCACATATAATGAATGATCACATTTCAATACCTAATTATGAAGTTTTTAGATGCGACAAGGATAGAGGAGGATGGGGTCTGTATTTATGTTAAGGACACTCTCATGTGAACCTTATCAATGTAACTGTAGATAGACCAGAGGGGTGGAGGACTTGTGGGTTAGTCTAAGCCAGCAACTTTTCAATACATATCTGATGTCCTCAATTTTATATGTAATCGTAATAAGCCATTTTATGTTTTTGGTGACTTCAATGATGATTTACTCTCTAGAAACAAGATTACTAAAATTGTCTCCAATACAAAATTATCACAATTAATCGACAAACCTGCAAGAATAACACCCACCTCAGCAACTTTGCTTGATTTAATTATAACAAACAAACCTGACTCTGTTCTTCATTTTGACACTATTCAATGTCCTATTGCAGACCATGATCTGATCTCTGTCACGGTAAATTTACGTAAACCAAATGCACGACCTACATTTAAAACATTTCGTCAAACAAGAAACTACTCCCCTGAACAATTTTGTAGCTTACTTACAGAAGAGAACTGCAATCTAACCACTATATTTACAACCGATGATGTTAACATGTAAGTTGGTATTTTTAATGAAATATTTATTAAATGTTTAGATACATGTGCACCAATTGTAACAAAAGAAGTCAAACGTCCATTTTGCCCTTGGATAACAGAAGGAATAAGGAACTTTATGCAGGAAAGAAATTATGTATGTAATATGCTCAAAGCTGATCGAAACAATTTTGTCTTAAATGACAAATATAAAACATTGAAAAAACGGGTTAGGTGGCAGGTCCGCCGAGCAAAATCAGAACACTATAATAAAAGACTAGAGGAAACTAGTGGCAATACTGCAGCCACTTGGAGGACCTTGAGATAATTAATTCCTGATACTAAGAAAATTAATGAAAAGTTGCTCACTAACGACAATGACATTAATAAATGCAGAGTGAATGAGTTTAATAGGTTTTTTGTCAATGTCGGGAAAGACACATTTGAAAGATCCCAGCAATATCTCAGAAATAATAATAATGCTGCAAATTTAGAGAGTAATGAGCTGCATAACAGTAATCCCTTTAGTAGAATGTTTCGACCTCAATCTACAGACAGTGCCACTATAATCTTGATAATAAATAATCTAAAGAACACTAAATCTTGTGGCCCTGATGGAATTCCACTACGTTTTTTGAGAGACTCACTTCCAGTAATTATCTAATACCTTACTTGCACAATTAACACCTCAATAGTAACAGGATCTTTCCCTTCTGCATGGAAACACTCCATAGTTGTACTAGCCTTTAACACCTTAAGAGCGGCCTAGGCGGTAATTTCTATGTACCGCCCAGCGGGTTTTTTTTACCATAAAGGGGGTTGTTTCCGTGCTCTTTTTCATGCATAAACAAGACCCAGAGCGTAATACAAGTATGTATCCCTGAAAGTGCCTAAATTGAGCTTTCCAATGACACCCGAACCATCCTTTTACGATCACTGGTTGTCTTGCAACGATCGTGCAACCGAAGGGCAAAATCGCTAAAATACGGTCATTTTCTTACATTATTACGTGTGAAACGAGTGAGAGAGGGTGGAGGAGGGTGCAGTAAATCTCAGTAGGTCCACGGCGGCCGTGGCGAGCGGTCAGGAGGTAATCTATGCTCCTCCCACCGCTCCGCTCTCTCTCAGAGCACATTACGTGCTCAAAATTGCACTCTACTATAGCCGTGACCCGAATAATCACCACCCATAACGAGGGGCGTCGCGCTCCTTGGTGCCGCTAGAAGAGTGGCGAACACATCATAAGGTATCATAAGGTATATGGGCACCTTTTCTTTCACTCGACAATAGCCGGGCGCCGCCAGTTAAGAGTTAAATCAGGTAACGTGGATGAAGCCTTTAATTACCGTCCAATATCACTGTTGTTTATTCTCTCTAAGATACTTGAAAAGATTGTGGCATCATATTTGATGGTCTACTTGGAAGGGAATAATCTCATTAGCAATACTCAGCATGGTTTTAGACGTAATCTATCTACTGAAACTGCCCTCCTTACGCTCACATCTAAAATTTATGAAAATATTGATAATAAGAAACTATCTCTGATTTTGCTCTGCGACCTATCCAAGGCATTTGTCAGTGTGTGTCATAATAATTTACTTAATAAATGTATAACGATTGGGGTAGATCCTTTCTGGTTCAACAGCTACTTGAGTATGAGAACTCAATCGGTCCGAATAGGAGATTTTATATCTGACAAGCTGGAGATTTCCTATGGAGTACCTCATGGATACGTACTCGGTCTCATTTTGTTTACTATATATGTGAATGACCTTTCTCAAATAATAAACAATTGTCATGTTTGTGACGCCTCCCGGCGCTAGCAGAATGGTTGCGTGGGGCATTGCAGCTCGCTAGAGCTCGCCAGGATGGGGGGATGGGCTACAGTTGTCCTAGAATGATCTGCTTTCTTTTATTAGTGTCGTGTTGCCACAGACAGTCTAGAAATGGTCTTTGTTTTGATCTGTGACCGCGCCTTATATTTTATATTCGCTATAATATAAATGTTGCTTGTGTGGGAGGCGAGCGAGAGCGGGTGAGGGAGTACACCTGGCAGCGGGGGGTGAGTCATGACGCGGCTCGCTTGGGCGCTGACGGCGTTGGCGGCCGGGTGGTCAACTAGTCCCTTCCCGTCGCGGCCTCATGTTTTTTACCAAGCTCAGAGCTTGCCTGACACGCGTATCGTCTACATCCTTTGCAATTCTGTCCCCCATACTCGCCAGTTTATTCTGCATACTATTTCTCTCTCTCGACTTCTCCTTTCTCATTCTCTAATCTTTATTAAACTCAACATCCCTTCTGGTTTCAGCATAGACGTTCACCGTCGGCCAGTCGTATTGTACGCGAAGCTCTCAGATATTTCCATGTATTAGGCTTTAATGAGGTTTGGAGAGACGGACTTTTCCGTGTGTGTCCTCTCTCGGGAAGGTTGTAGACCGGTAAGGTGTTGAGTGATTCTGCTGGGTTATTTAAAGCTAGACTAGGGGTAAGGTTACTGTGTCGTTGTCTTCGATGTGTGCAGTGTTAGCTAAGCCCTGCACGACATCGACAGGTACTGTGGGAGCCTAAGTTGTCTTCGGGTGGGTTTACTTTTGCGAGCACAGCGCTGTGGTGTGAGAGGGCCATAGCCTATCCCTCACAACATAGTGCTGCCTCTTTGTGTTGACTTCTGAGGGATCGCCAGGATAGAACTAGGTACTAGAGACCTAGATTTATCAAGAGAGCATCCCCGTCATATAACGTAATCTTCATTATACCACCTTCGGACAACATTAGGCTACGAGCCGCATGCTCACCCATTGTTGCCCTGCCTTGATACCCCAGCTAGACTTTATTAACTAAGCAGACACTGGTTAGAGATAAGCTCCATTATTATATGTATGCCACATTATTATTCACTGCACTTTTGAGCCGAGGTTGTTGTTGAGTTGCACAACCCTAGTAGGCTGTTGCGTTGTGTCACGAAGCATTTCTTTAGTTGTCGAGCATTACTACCTTTGCGCAGTCTTTATTATTCGCCTGCCTATTATTACTATATGTCCTAGCATTTATTGTGACCCGTATTCTGCATTATAATTGTTCAAGATTCTTTACGAACATCTTCCCAGCATCAGACTTATTTCAGAAGTTTCCAGTTGATGTTGCAGGACTAGCATTGCACTTTCTTTAATACAGGAGTGCCAGTTATTTGAGTATCTACCGTAACGTTAATTAATCACGTTAACTATCTTTTCTTTGTGTAACCTAATCGAGTAATCTTTTACTGTTTGAGAATAGGCTGTTTCATCGAGCGTCAGCCTAGTGTGTGTGCACCAGTTACCGAGTCATAGGATACCTCGTTGTCCAGGCACGACTCAGGGCGGTAATGGTGTTTTGTTTTCCAGTGTTTAAGGCAGGGGTTGGATCTAGTGTTACCGTTGTTGCATTTTGCCATTATCTAGTCCAATGTTGAAGAGCCCTGTGTCTTTGAGAACCTGGATCGTAACAAATGGCGACCTAGCTCAGGATCTTGTGAACTAAGAGATAATTGCAGAATTGTTGTGGTCATTTGTTTTATTGAGGAATATAG
Source organism: Paralithodes platypus (assembly GCA_032716605.1). Classification (NCBI taxonomy): domain Eukaryota; kingdom Metazoa; phylum Arthropoda; class Malacostraca; order Decapoda; family Lithodidae; genus Paralithodes; species Paralithodes platypus. Next base: position 39,667,579 of record CM064485.1, read on the forward strand.
TGGGCACGTTAATTTTTTTTTGGCAAAGTAGTATAGCACTTGAGAGTCTTCAGACATTTTTGGCAAGTGAATAGTGCTACATAAGAGTTTGGGGTACTTCTTTTCTGAATATTGTGGTGAGAAATTTTTGTGAGAATCATGTCTTATACCGGGTCAGAGGAGAATGGAGACACAGTACATAATGTCGAAACTGAGGAACAGCAGCATGATGAAAGGGTTAATCGGGTGAACTGTGAGGAGGATGCTAGGATATTTTTGCAATGGCCTGTTACTGCCGAGCGGTTGGAGGGTATGGATCGGTACGGTCTTCAATGCCTGGCCACAGCTATCGGTCATGCGGTTACTAGCAGCATGACCAAGGATAACTTGATAACGTGTGTACTGGGCAGGGTGACTGGTGAGCGAGATGGGTTGAGTGCTCAGAGCCCTTCGGCCATGCTTCCCCTACACTCGACTCCCAGCCATCCCAGTAGTTTGCCGACCCCGGGTACGCTTCCGCAGTTGGGTGGTGACTGGCAGGGTGGGTTGCCCCTGGGGGGACCACCGGTAATTTCAAACATTGTAGCACCTTCACCTCCTCAAGGGTTATCTCCAGAATTATTGTTTAAGCTCGAATTAGCTAAGCTTCAGCATCAGCAGCAATTAGAATTAGCCAAGATAGAAGAGAGAAAAACTATCAGTCAGCAGCACATAGAGCTAGCAAAAATCCAAGCTGATTTAGAGTCGACTAGGTACTGTGCCGACATGGACGTAGAGAAGTCGCGAGTAGAGACAACGGGACAGCGACTTGGGGCTGGTAACCGTGTTCATGAGCAGTCTCTCTCGCACTTATTGAAACTGGTTCCGGTGTTTGATGAGAGTGGTGTAACAGAATTTTTCACACGCTTTGAGAAGAAGTGCCAGGAACACCAGTGGCCAGAGAGTAAATGGGCAGCACTTGTATCCTCTAGATTAATAGGCAAGGGTCTTAAAGCCTACGATGCGTTGCCTATAGAGTCTTGTATTATCTATGAGGAACTCAAGGAGGCTGTCCTGAGAGCATACGAACTACAACCAGAGACGTACAGGTTGAAGTTCCGGGGTGTTACCAAGGGTCGGGAGAGCACCTTTTTGGAGCATGCCCGGGAGCTGTCCGATGCTTTTGGGAATTGGCTGAGGTCGGAGAAAGCTACTATGTTTGACGACATTAAACAGTTGGTGCTTTTAGAGCAGTTTTTCAAATGCACGGGCGGCGACCTGACGTTAAACCTTAAAGAAAAGCAACCAAAAACTCTACAGGAGGCAGCTGAGATGGCTGACCTCCGGCTATCACTAATTCGTGGGTGCGGGTCTGCCCAGCGTAGTGAGGCAGGTAACAAGGGGCGTGACGCCCCACCCCCCCGAGTTAGTGATATACCTTATGCAAACAAATACAAGAGCCATGATACCAAGGCTGACCACAAGACTAGCACCGTCCCATTTAAGAAGGGGCCGGGCCCTTCCCAGTACCAAGGGAAGCCCAAAGGGGAGTTGGAGTGTTATCATTGTCATAAAAAGGGGCACTTTGCAAGAGTCTGTCCTAGCAAACCACCTACAGCAGCTGTGTCTTTGGCCTGCAACATTGGTGTGTCTCCGAAGTCATCTGAGTTTGCCCGGGGCAGTTCGTCAGAGGCTGAGGCACAGCCAATGCAGAAGCACCTGGGAGGCTCGAACCCTGCTCAGGATGTTTTTTGCGACCATAGAGGGCGGGGTTGCGTGATGTGGGCGGGGCGCAAGCATGGAGTAGAGGTTTTGCGTGATACAGGTGCTTCCCAGACTCTGATGAAAAACTTGACTGGCTACCCTATAAACGCGGCTCGGGTAGTGGTGGTGCAGGGTATTAATGCAACTCGGTCATACCCGCTGGTGCGGTTGGAGTTGGAGGTGGATGGTGTGGCACGTGAATTGGATGTCGGGATTGTGGAGAAACTGCCAGTGGAGGGCGTCGACCTTCTTCTCGGCAACGACTTTGCAATGCCCGCTTCTGAGGTTCTACCCTTAGTCGTTGCCGAGAGGCCGGCCGATGTGAGTAGGGAAGAGCAAGAGTGGGTCGAGCGGTGCCAGACACAACCCATGGCGTGTGTTATCACCCGAGCTCGGGCAGCTAAAGTGTCACAGCCTAGTCCTCCGTCTTCAGACCATCGGAGGAACGATCAACAGGAGGAGGCTAAAGCTGGAGTTGGTTTTAAGAGTTTTGACTCGGCGGCCCTCCTGGGTGATTCAGTATTAGCACCATTACTTAATTCTGGAGTAGCCCCTGGGCCTGTCATCGAGAGTGACGAGGCTGGGCATGACGAGTCTCCACGACAGCAACGTTATGTACATCGAGAGAGACAGAGCGAGCAGCCCAGTATCGGGGAAGGTCATGCATTGCTCAGGGAGCAGTTAGATCGCTTGGCACCCTCAGATATACGTCGGTTGCAACTAGAGGACCCTGAGCTCCAAACGTGTGCTAATGGAGCTGTAGAGCTCGACGAGGACGGCGATGCACAGCCAGGAGATTTTTGTTATTTAGAAGGCATCCTCTATAGGCGTTTTCAAGACCCTAAACGTAGTTGGCAAGAGGGGTCCGGAGTAGTGGACCAGTTGGTGGTGCCACGGGAGTGCAGGGATAGCCTACTGAGGTTGGCGCATGACATACCACTGGCAGGACCTCTAGGGGTGAGAAAAACGGTGGCGGCTTTAGAAAAATTGTTTTGGTGGCCGGGGTTGAAGGGGCAGGTGGTAACCTGGATAGCAAGGTGTCGTACGTGCCAGAGGGTTGGAAAACCTAACCAAACAATTCCGAGAGCCCCGTTGCACCCCATTCCTGTCAGTGGACCGCCCTTCAGTAAGGTCATCATTGATATGGTCGGACCCCTAACCCCTACTAGTGCCGGTAATAACTTTCTAGTAACTATCATGGATGTGGCCACTAGTTATCCTGATGCATATCCAATGAGAAATGGCACGGCGAAAACTGTTGTCCGGAACCTGCTCTTGTATTGCTCGCGGTATGGTTACCCGCAAGAGGTGCAATCGGACCAAGGTTCTAGTGTTACATCTAATCTGTTCAAACAAACTATGATTCAGCATGGCATCAGCACTGTCGTCTCTTCTGCGTATCACCCGGAGAGTCAAGGGGTGTTGGAGAGGTGGCACGCCACGCTGAAAAGCATGCCTCGATGTTATTGCGCAGAGAACGGAAAGGATTGGGACCTTGGTCTGCCGTATGTTTTGTTCGCGGCAAGAGAAGTACCTGGAGAGAGTCTCGGTTTCAGTCCGAATGAGCTTGTTTTCGGGCATCAGGTGAGGGGTCCTCTCCACATGGTGAAGGAGATGTGGGAGGGCACTAGGCATATTGTTCTGCGAGATAAGTTGCAACCTCTTGTTCCTGAGCGACAAGAGGAGTTGTTCACTAGGCTGTGGCAGTCCGTCCGCATGTTTGTTGCTTCTCCGGGCCTGATGTGTGGGGTGGAATCCGACATGGAGGCTGGAGACAGTGCAGGGCTCGAGTTGGTTCCCTGCCGTGTGAATCCTGCTCGACAGCCTGTTGTGAAGGCGGAGCTGGACAGCGTGTGGAGAGGGGGTCTGAGGGATGAGGGATGTCGTGAGTGGTCGTTGCCAGTGGCTTTGCAACCTGAGTTTGGTGGCAGAGTCCGTGTGTATGTTGATTGCAAGAGTGTGGAAGCATTATCCCTGACAGACGCCTATCCATTACCCAGAGTTGACGACACCATAGACCGCTTCGGGGCTGCCTCGCTCATCATGAAGGTAGAACTAGTGAAGGGTTATTGGCAGGCCCCGTTGCCGGAAAGAGCGAAGAGAGGTGCCAGTCTTGCGATGAACTGGACAGTTTGTCGGTGTCAGGTGTTGTTGTGCTGCCGGAACACAAGTTGGATGTGTGGCATGCTGCGGGCACTGATAATGTTTTGGCTTTGTTTGCAGGAGAGCCCTCGCTGCTCAGTCAGTGTCTGTCGTGGGTGGAGGATCCGGGGTAGGCTACCACAGTATGTTGGTATAGCCTCCTGTCTTGGCTCGCGGTGTATTTTTGCGCTGGTGCTTGTTGGCTCGCGTGTGTAGCATCAGCGTAGGGTCGCAGGGCAGGAGTTGTTGGCTTTGATTAGACGAAAATTAGGCTACATCTATAGTAGCCGCCAAAAACAACATTAAAATGAAGTATGAAAAATTAAATAAAAACTCTTTCTTTTTAATAATTAATTTTAAGATAATATTGTAGCTGAGTACTGATTGCAGATGATTTTCTCTCAGTAGGCTGTGCTTCTTAAAGCTCGCTCTGGCAGCACAATGTTATGAATTAATGTATTATGTTTGGGAAGGGTGATAAGATTTTTTTATATATAAAATGTTGTTGTATTTTTTTTTCGGAGACTGAGCTTGCATTCCATGAGTGGCAGAGTGGTTAGGAGTGGCAGATTCTAGTGACATTCTGCCTGTTCAGATATGGGCTCATGGTTGAGTGTCCCATATCTTGGGGGGGGTGTGACGCCTCCCGGCGCTAGCAGAATGGTTGCGTGGGGCATTGCAGCTCGCTAGCGCTCGCCAGGATGGGGGGATGGGCTACAGTTGTCCTAGAATGATCTGCTTTCTTTTATTAGTGTCGTGCTGCCACAGACAGTCTAGAAATGGTCTTTGTTTTGGTCTGTGACCACGCCTTATATTTTATATTCGCTATAATATAAATGTTGCTTGTGTGGGAGGCGAGCGAGAGCGGGTGAGGGAGTACACCTGGCAGCGGGGGGTGAGTCATGACGCGGCTCGCTTGGGCGCTGACGGCGTTGGCGGCCGGGTGGTCAACTAGTCCCTTCCCGTCGCGGCCTCATGTTTTTTACCAAGCTCAGAGCTTGCCTGACACGCGTATCGTCTACATCCTTTGCAATTCTGTCCCCCATACTCGCCACTTTGCATACTATTTCTCTCTCTCGACTTCTCCTTTCTCATTCTCTAATCTTTATTAAACTCAACATCCCTTCTGGTTTCAGCATAGACGTTCACCGTCGGCCAGTCGTATTGTACGCGAAGCACTCAGATATTTCCATGTATTAGGCTTTAATGAGGTTTGGAGAGACGGACTTTTCCGTGTGTGTCCTCTCTCGGGAAGGTTGTAGACCGGTTTATGGCTCCCTGGCAAGGTGTTGAGTGATTCAGCTGGGTTATTTAAAGCTAGACTAGGGGTAAGGTTACTGTGTCGTTGTCTCCGATGTGTGCAGTGTTAGCTAAGCCCTGCACGACATCGACAGGTACTGTGGGAGCCTAAGTTGTCTTCGGGTGGGTTTACTTTTGCGAGCACAGCGCTGTGGTGTGAGAGGGCCATAGCCTATCCCTCACAACATAGTGCTGCCTCTTTGTGTTGACTTCTGAGGGATCACCAGGATAGAACTAGGTACTAGAGACCTAGATTTATCAAGAGAGCATCCCCGTCATATAACGTAATCTTCATTATACCACCTTCGGACAACATTACGCTACGAGCCGCATGCTCACCCATTGTTGCCCTGCCTTGATACCCCAGCTAGACTTTATTAACTAAGCAGACACTGGTTAGAGATAAGCTCCATTATTATATGTATGCCACATTATTATTCACTGCACTTTTGAGCCGAGGTTGTTGTTGAGTTGCACAACCCTAGTAGGCTGTTGCGTTGTGTCACGAAGCATTTCTTTAGTTGTCGAGCATTACTACCTTTGCGCAGTCTTTATTATTCGCCTGCCTATTATTACTATATGTCCTAGCATTTATTGTGACCCGTATTCTGCATTATAATTGTTCAAGATTCTTTACGAACATCTTCCCAGCATCAGACTTATTTCAGAAGTTTCCAGTTGATGTTGCAGGACTAGCATTGCACTTTCTTTAATACAGGAGTGCCAGTTATTTGAGTATCTACCGTAACGTTAATTAATCACTTTAACTATCTTTTCTTTGTGTAACCTAATCGAGTAATCTTTTACTGTTTGAGAATAGGCTGTTTCATCGAGCGTCAGCCTAGTGTGTGTGCACCAGTTACCGAGTCATAGGATACCTCGTTGTCCAGGCAAGACTCAGGGCGGTAATGGTGTTTTGTTTTCCAGTGTTTAAGGCAGGGGTTGGATCTAGTGTTACCGTTGTTGCATTTTGCCATTATCTAGTCCAATGTTGAAGAGCCCTGTGTCTTTGAGAACCTGGATCGTAACATGTTATACAATATGCTGACGACACTCAATTGATTCACACGGGTAGAATCGAGGATATAAATGACTTAGTTCACAGAAGCGAAGAAACCCTGGGTCGTATTAAAGAATACTTCAATACTAACGGTTTAATGTTAAACACCAAACAAACTCAATGTATGTTCATAGCCACGAGAGGAATCCTGTCACATTTCACACGAAATACTCGCATGCAGATTGATGGAACTCAAATTTTTCCTAGCAATTCATTAAAGAACTTGGGTATTTATTTTGATAGCAACATGATTTTTGACTCACACATTGATGAAATGAGTAAAAAGGTTTACGGTGTTCTTATGTATATCAACCATATAACAGATAATATTAGCAGAGACACAAGGATATTAATAGTTCAGTCACTTGCATTAAGTATTATCTATCTATCTATTTATCTATTGCCTGACGCCATGATCCCCGAAGGGGTGGCCGCGAACGAACCGCCCCCATGCACCTCTGTCCCCAGTCAGTCGACGCCCCTCCTCCCAACCAGCACCGCCTTCATCCATATACTTCCTCACTCCATCCTTCCACCTCTCCTTCGGTGCACCTCTCCCTCTCTGTCCTTCCACCTCGCTCTCGTACACCCTCTTAGTCATTCTCTCGCTTTCCATACATTCCATATGGCCGAACCATCTCAAGTTGTTCCTTTTCACACTTTCCAGCACATCTACCTCCACACCACACCTTCTTACTTCCTCATTCGTCTGTCTATCCCTCCATGTAACTCCGCACGCACTTCTCAAGTAACTCATTTCCACCGCTCTCACTCTTGGTCTGAGTCTCTTCACGAACGTCCATGCTTTGCCTCCTTATGTTAGTGTCGGGATTACCACACTGTCATGCAAGGACTTCTTCACTTCCATACTGACCACTCTAGTTCTTGTTACTGCTTTCAACGTTCTTACAACCCTCTTCCCCTGTTGCACCCTCTCCCGCACTTCTTCATCCATAGTCCCAACCCAACATTCAGGTCAAAGAACTCGCTCTGCACGTACTGCCGCCTTTGCACTCTCATACATGCTCTTCACTGGCTTCAGCAAATTGCCATCTAATCTGTATATTCTAAGTACTTTCCACATACCTTCTCTATCCACTCTGTCATAGGCCTTCTCCAATTCCATAAAGGCAACATACACCTTTTGTTGTTTCTCCAGAAATTTCTCCATAACACAATTCAGGGTAAAAATTTGATCTACACATCCTCTTCCCTTCCTAAAACCGCCCTGCTCGTCACCTATCCATTTCTTCGCTCTCGCTCTCACTCTCTCGATCACTACCCTACTGTACACCTTCCCTGCTACGCTTAGAAGACATATTCCTTGGTGGTTACCACACACTCCTCTTTTCCCTTTACCCATATATAGGGGGACTATTATGCTTGTCTTTCAGCCATCAGGTGCACTCCCCGTCTCCCAATATAGTTAGCACATTTTCCATACCCATTCGATCACTATCTCACCACCATACCTCAGCATTTCCCCACACACTCCATCTGTTCCTGGTGTCGTGGTCCCAAGTCAGCAATGCTATGTGCCATTATAGTGGACGAGTTTATACAGAAGAGGAAGGCTCTCTCAGCCTCGCTCGCCCGACCACCTTGGTAGTGTATAGTGTAAGTTCACATAACCTTGCTTAGGGGACGATATCGATGTTTGCTTTTAATTCATTACTGTTATAATGAGGTTTACTATTACTTACTATAAGTCGTCAGTCGTATGTAACTTTAACAACTAAATCACTTCAACATTAAATCAATACAATCTGAACACCGATAAATTATTATAAAGAATCTATTACGTTTGAGATGTCCAGTTAACTATGTTAAGTAACACTCACATATATTATAGGGATATACATACTACAATGAAACACTGTTAGATAGTTTTGTCATTTACTTAACTAGTTAATCCTATACGAATTTCTATTAAAGATCACTTTCGCCAAAAGGCACTCGTTGGTAATTATAATACCCATTGTTTAATAAGAACTATACTCTTTATAAGTAACTATAATCTTTGTATCTGTACTTTCATTGTCTCTGTTCACTTTGTTGCCACACGATTCAGAATTAACCAAGGGTAACAAGATCTAATTTTACTTATGCCTACAAATAGGAGAGTCGCCATGCTGCCGCGAAGGTGTAACCGAGTAGGCCAGGGGTACAGTCACGCACAAGCCCACGAGGCCTGTCCACTCTCTGCAGTGTCTGATAGAAGTCTGTGAGCTCTTTCTAACTCTTTCTAAGTTTCGAGGCTAACCTTGGTTAGACATGGGAGTGGTCAATTGAAGGTTGGTTCTAAACTTTGAACCAATAGTACACAATTACTTTGTTTTTAACCAATGATTGATATGTAGGGGTTGACTATACTCTTTCCTACTCCAATGAATAGTCTTGTGGGGGAGTGGTTTAATCACTTTGACCAATCAAATATGCTCTGAAAAGTATCTATTGGGTGTGGCTTAATACGTTGACCAACCAGAGTATATCTCAAAGTACTTTGGGGAGTGGCTGTCCTATGCCCCAGTTATATAAAAGTGTCATTCTATATATGGCGAAAGTATCCATCGACAATGATTAGCTTTGCTCACTCCTTACGAGAGTGGCTTAGATGTATAATGTATAAATTGTATAATTTATAACTGTATAATGTATAAGATACAGAATACAGTTACATTTCATATACAATTACTCTTAACTAAATACTAACATGCATATACATGCACATATAAAATATTTTGGTAATCATCTGGTTATTAATTGTCCAATATAGGTAGTTCCTTAAATATGTAAAGGAATAAATTCACTTGTGTCTTTATATAAGACTTAGTTCCTTAAATAAATAAAGGAATAAATTCACTAGTGTCTATTAGGTCCATTATTTATATAATTAACTTGTGTCTATTTTTCTATATCTGGTTCCACATAACTGTTCAATTGTTGTCTTTGTTTAAACGTAGCATCACGTATTTTCCTTAATGACCACCGTAATGGATGACGAGGTAATGAGGTGATAGGTTCACCACACACCCCCTCCGTAGATTGGCCGTGTCCTCGCAGCCCAACTTTTTTTTTTTTTTTTTTTTTTTCTATGTGATTGAGGGAGGCAAAAGGCATAACTGCCTATAGCGAGTGCCTCCCCCATAGTTGAAAGAGTGACAGGGCCAAAATCAAGGGACGTTCGAGCCAAAATGCCTGGACACACAGAGTTTGAAGCAATTTAAGTCATAGGAAGAGGGAAAGACTGATTCTGGGAGAGAGTTCCAGAGCTCAGATGTTGAGTAGAAGAAAGTTTGAGAGTAACGTTTCACTCTTGGGTTGGAGAGTTGCACAGAGTAGGGGTGGGATTGAGTTGCAAGACGGGTACCACGTGCCCTACGTAAAGGAGGTGGTATGCACTGGGATAGCTCTGAGGAACACTGATTATTATAGTAGCGATAGAATAGCGAGAGAGATGCAACATTGCGGCGGAGAGAGAGAGATTGCAGAGAGTTGGTGAGTGGACGGGAGTTAATGATACGAAAGGCCTTCCTTTCAACTTTGTCTAGGAGAGCGGTGTGAGAGGAACCTCCCCACACATGTGAACAATACTCAATACAAGGGCGCACTATGCCCCTGTACAGAGCAAGAAGCTGTGCAGGGGAAAAGAACCCCCTAAGGCGGTTGAGCACACCCAGCTTCTGGGAGGCTGCCTTAGCAAGACTGGTAATATGGTCCTTCCAAATGAGAGCAGAAGAAAAAAGACACCAAGAATATTGAGAGAAGATGAAGGGTTGATTTTTGTATTGTTGAAGAATAAGGGATAGTCCGCTGGGAGATCCTGACGGGTAGATAGATGGAGAAATTGGGTTTTGGAAGCATTAAAGTTAACAAGGTTTTCTCTGCCCCAATTGGAAATAGTATTTAGATCAGAATTTAAGAGTTCTATGGCTTCATTACGTTTGTCGTTGAGGGATTGCTGGCTGGGGCGTTCTGAAAAACTAATGGAGTAGTGTAAGGTTGAGTCGTCTGCGTATGAATGGATGGGAATTAAGGTACAGTTAAGGAGATCATTTATAAAAATTAGAAAGAGAATAGGAGATAGGACAGAGCCCTGAGGAACACCGGAGTTTATAGGGTGAGGAAGTGAACAATGGCCGTCCACAACCGCAGCTATGGAACGGCCAGAAAGGAAATTAGAGACAAAGGCACAGATGGAGGGATAGAAACCGAAGGAGGGTAGTTTAGAAATTAAAGATTTATGCCAGACTCTATCGAAGGCTTTCGATATGTCTAGTGCAATAGAAAAAGTCTCACCGAAGTCCCGAAAGGAGGATGACCAAGAGTTAGTAAGATATGAAAGAAGATCACCAGTAGAGCGACCCTTAAGGAAGCCATACTGGCGATCTGAGAGCAGATTATGAGAAGACAAATGCTTAAGAAATTTGGAAGCAAGAATAGTTTCAAAAACTTTAGAAAGACAAGAGATAAGAGCAATTGGACGATAGTTGGAGGGTTGAGAGCGGTCACCCTTCTTTGGGACAGGTTGAATGTGAGCAAACTTCCAGCATGAAGGGAAGACGTTAGAGGATAGACAGAGACGAAAGAGTTTGCCTAGGCAGGGAGTCAGCACGGAAGCACAGTTTTTGAGAACAACAGGAGGAACACCGTCCGGACCGTACGCCTTATTAGTGTTAAGCCCAGAGAGGGTAGAAAGTACATCTTTAGAAGAGATTAGGATATTAGGCATAAGTAAGAGAGAGGAGGGCGGAGAGGGAGGAATAGCACCGGAATCATCCAAGGTGGAGTTTCTAGCAAAAGTTTGAGCGAAGAGTTTAGCTTTGTCAGAGGAAGAAGTGATGGTTGTGCCATCAGAGTGGGAAAGGGGAGGGAAAGACGAGGAAGAGAAATTGTTGGAGAGGTTTTTGGCTAGATGCCAGAAAGCTTGGGAAGAGCTAGAGTTGAATAGTTCAGTGCATTTATTATTGATAAAAGAGTGTTTGGCAAGTCGAAGAACAGATTTGGCTTGATTCCGGGCAGAAACATATGAAGAATGAGAGTCTTGAGTTTTAAGGCGTCGGTACCGTTTGAATGCTTCCTCCTTATTGCGGACAGCAGTAGAACAGGCGTCAGTTGAAGAACCAGGTCCTAAGGCCTGGCAGGTGCATGTAGAATTCGCTCCCATCTGATATGTTTGGCTGCCCGGAAGGCAGTGGAGAAGTGTGCGACGATGACGCTCCACACAGGCTAGCGAAGCGATGACAATGACGCAACCCATAGTGATAGCCGCCCAGAGCGGCCACGGGTGCGGTGTGGAAGACGGCGGTGGAGGCCTCTTCACCAAGTGGAGCTGGTGGAGTAGGTCAGTCACGGCTACGGGGTCAGTCGATCCATCAGGATAACCATCTTCCTGCAATAACCTCAGAATACGTTTAGCTTTTGGAAGAGTGAGGTTAAAATTGCTAGGATTTTTTCGCGGCAGTATCTCTAACTGCTGGCGACTATTGTAAGTAACGATGGATGGCAGAGTAACTTCTGATGAGTGTGCACTGCAACCCTGACCTAACACAATAGTACCTGTGCCATGAACTGTCTCTCTGTGTTTATGAAGCTTTCCACCTAGGCAATTAAAAGTGAATTGAATAGGCCTAGGGGTAGAAAATGTCCATCCCTTCTTTGTCTGATGAAATACAGGAATAAAATTAGTAAGTTTTACCGTAGGACACAAATGGTCAGATTCAGGCCTTTTTAAATATACTGATACTTCACAATTCAAATCAGTCGAGTCATATAGATGACCCAGTGGAGGACAAACAAATAGTGAACCATGGCTGTGACACATTTCAAAATTATCATACATTGAATAAGTATTCCTATCCTCTGATATAGCAAGGAACTTAGCAGATAGCTTAGTTTGCAAATAATGAGAAGAATTAGGAATACGAAAAGGAAGGGCGTTAATCCGAAACACATCAAACATGTCTCCCGGATTTCCGCGTAATGGAACCAATAAGTAAAAAAATAAAATGTTACGTGCATTGGTTGGCCTTGAGATGACGTGTATAGTGTATCTGTATAGGCTCAAATATTCTGATCTGGCAGGATATAAAAGACCCGGTGTCCTAAGAGAGGCTTCAGAAAGGGCTTCTAGTAGGATATCCGAAGGCATAATATATGGAGACAATTCCATTTGGATCATTTTATCTAACCCTAGCTTAACATTTATAATGTCTGACCTAATATCAGATAAAGATATTTGTAAGGCTAATAAACTCTATCATTTTAGTCTGTTGCTCTAATGCTAGAGCATTACTGGAAAGTTAATTAATAATACTATGAGCTAATGAACTAGCTTTCTTTAACTAAATTAAGGCTGCATTGATGGTCGTCATTTTCCTGACAGTAATATTAAAAAGTCTTGCATGAACATTTAACATATCACGCTCTTGTTCCGTTAACTCTTCCAAATTTCCTAATCTATCGTGAATTAAATCAACCTGACTTTGCGTTGCTACGCCAAATAATGCATTGGTCAAAGAGCCTACTATATCTAGTGCACCGCGCCTACGTCGCTGCTGACGCACAGGTATGGTACCTAGGGGACTTGTGGAGGTTCGGTAATTTAAGTAATTCATAAAGTCGTCAAATACATGAGTTAATTCAGTCTCAAACGAATCAATGGCATTACGAAGAGTGGATACAACGCTCTCTTTACTCATACGCTCGATTGACCTAGATAAATTAGTCGCATACTCTCTAGTCTTTAAGAGAGGTTCGATGACTAGCGTAACGTTGATTTGGTACGGGATGACATAATATATGTGTTTCCCGTGATGAGCAGTTGTGCTTCCTCCGTGAATATGAGGGACCCTTCCAAGTTGGCTTCGTTTCTTGGGACGAGCGCTACTCCCATGCTCAGTAACATCTGTAAATACAAAATATCATTTTACAATCTTAGCTGATATTCTAAGGGGCGTGGCATAACAAGACGCAAATCATTCGCTCCACCCCTAGATCGCAAGGCATAAGGATGAGCTACCGCATCATTCCTAACCTCATTATCAAAATCATCATCAGCAGCATTATCCCTCTCAGCAGTATCCTCATGTTCACTGTCACTTTCGGAACTTTCGGACACACTAACATCATGCATATGTTCCGTATCCTCATCTAAGGCATAGGAAACGGGACTTAGTGTCTCCTGTCGTTGCACGGGATATGCTTTCCTAGCATTCATGCTGTCTAGGGATGATATTGCCTCTTCATGTACACGCGTACCCTGTCTGTGTGAATAGTTTTTTCCTTGCCATTTTTCATGCTCTTTACGACGATAACGACGTCATTTATTTTCCTCACAAGTCTATATGGCCCTTCATAGCAAGGTTGAAGCTTCTTAGATTCTCCTTTTCGTGGAACTGTTTTAATATAAACTCTATCACCTTCTGTAATATGCTTGACTTTAGCTCTCTTTTGACCTTTTTCATTTTCGTCTTGACCTTCTAAATATTTCTTGCATCGGTCATACGTACGATTTAGCTTGATCGCCAACTCATTATTATAATAATTATCTAAATTATAGCTGTGCGATTGCTGTGAAACAATCGTCGGGTACGGCATCTGAGGATCACGATGTAACAATATATAAAAGGGAGAATCGTGAATCACACGGTTGTATCCCGAGTTATATGAAAATACAGCAAGGTTAAGCATTGCAGCCCAAATACCTGCATTATCCTCAACTAACGAACGAAGAATGTTTACTACCGTACCATTTGCTCGTTCTATCACTCCATTTGCTGATGGGTGATAGGCTGTCGTACAGGTGTGCTTTATTTTCAACTGTGTTGCTACTTCATCAAATACACCTGCAAATTCCTTTCCATTGTCAGTAACACACCAGGTTGGTGCCCCGTGCTTACAAATTACTTCGTCTACGAACACTTGAGCTGTACTCTTTGCCGTTTTATCCATCAAAGGTGCGGCGATTAAGAACCAAGAAAATGTATCTATTACCGTGAGAATGTATTTGTAACCCTCATCTGAAGGAGACAAAGGACCTACCAGGTCCAAATGAACTATGGCAAAGGGTGCCTTTGGTATCGGATATCGCTTATAAGGCGCTGGAGCGTCCCCCATGACCTTGAAGCGGATACAGGTGGCACAGGTACTACAGAACGATTCTACGCTTGCGCGCATGCCTTGGCCAATAACAAAACTGTCTAAGTCTATGCAATGTAGCTTTCACCACACCATGGCCTGATGTAGGCTGAGTGTGGGAGAGATGCAGAGCCGCGGATATTTTACTCTCCGGGACAATAATTAATTCGATGTGTCTCTCTACATCACGTCTATTATCTCTTTTACGAAGATACAAGAGCCTATTCTCCTCCTGCAAACCTAGGTCAGACAGGGGGCCCCTGAATTTAGACTGAAGATATCTCCGCTCTTCTTTACTAATATGGGTTAACGAATCTGTCCGTAAAAGGATAATCAATCTACCATAAATTGGATGGTTCATTTGTTCCGTTGCGATGTCTATTGAATTCCATTCTCTCTCGGTCGGTTTTATCTCTTGTTTCTTTACGTCTTTTACTGTGTTTGTCTCGTTCTCTCTTTCGTGTGTGGTCGCTAGAACAACTCTAACGGGAGACTGAACTATCGGTCTCCATCCTGTTCTCGTCAGTACTCTATCTTCTAGGACTGCTTACGAGCGTAGCCTACTCAGTGCGTCGGCTACGACGTTTTCTTTACCTGGTATGTAAACTGGCTGAATATCATACTCTACCACTAACAATTGCCAACGAGCTACTCTTCCACTAGAACTAGCGGTTGTGAGAAGCCATACCAGAGGTCTGTGATCTGTCCTAACTTCTACAGGATACCCTAAAATTAAACTGCGATTAATCTTTAATCCATAAACAATAGCCAAGGCCTCACGTTCTACCGCAGCATAATGCTGTTCAGCTGAATTTAACCGTCTGCTAAAATACGTCAGAGGTCTAAGTTTTCCGCAATCGTCTTCTTGTTGCAATACACCTCCGAACTGTCTTCGTGGTGCGATGCATAAGGTGTTGATATTCGGTGTGAGCGTCCTGGGTTCGAATCCACGGACTGCCACATGTGTTTGTAAATTTCATTAATCGATTTTAGGAGTATAGTTGGTTGTTGGAAGGAACATAATAATTGCTAAGTCTGATGCATCTGTAGTTAATACGAAGGGCTAGGAAAAATCGGGGTAGGCTAATACGATGTCTTCCGAGAGTGCCTTCTTAAGCTGTACGAATGCGGCATGCTCTTCTTCGGTGAATTCTATTTTACTTTTGTCTTTCTTTTTATTTACTCTACCACCAGTGGGCTTCGTTAAAGGGGCAACTTTATCTGAGTAACCAAGTACAAACTTTCTATAGTAGTTACATAACCCTAAAAAACTCTGCAACTCATGCATAGTCTGCGGTGGTGCCAATTCCTTAATGGCACTGATCTTTGAAGGTTGGGCCTTTCCTCCGTGGATTCCCACAACATGACTCAGTAATTTACTTCATCTTTAAAAAATGTACATTTATTAAGCCGTAGCCTGAGGGAAGCCTCTCGCAATCTCAGTAAAATGTCATTGAGATTCTGTAAATGCTCATCCCAAGTCGTGCCTTGGACAGCAATTTCGTCCAGGTACACATGTGCTGTGGTGCCAATTAAGCCAATTAGTACTTGATTAATGATCCGTTGGAAGCTTGAATCCTTCAATCCAAATGGGAGGACATTATACTCAGAATGTCCATCAAGGATAGAGAAAGCTGTTTTCTCTTTGCTTGCTTCCGTCAAGGGAATCTGGTGATACCCTCGGCGTAAGTCTAGACAGGTGATATATTTACTCTTCCCTAACTGAGCTAGAATCGAGGAGATATTGGGCAAAGGATATCTATCATCTCTAATCAATCTATTTAGGTTGCGGAAATCTAGGCAGAGGCGCAATCCTCCTTTTTTCACTACAGGAACTAAAGGGTTGTTATAAGGAGATCTTGAAGGGCGTACTATACCCTGTTCAACCAGAGATTGCACCTGCTCCTTAACTTTCGTTACGTACTTCTGTGGGATTCTGTACGATCTCTTGTACACAGCCTCATCAGAAACTGTTGTTATCTCATGAAAGAAATAAGGGCTTATTGTGAGGGGCTCATCCTCCATTGAAAATACATCTGGATAGTGTGAAACTATTTCTTTTAAAGCCTCTTTCTCACTGAGGTCCAAACTAGGAAATGACTCAACATGGGCGCATAGCCTACTCACGCGCTCTTCGTTATCAGTTACCGCATTAATTACCGCGTTATCATTCTCAGACTCAGACTCAGACTCGTCGACTATCTCTATTTATTCACAGAAATCTATTTAGCCTAATGAATAACCAGGCTTAAGTACTATCCGATCAAGACTAGGGTTAACAAAACTAACCAACATTCTCTGTTCGCTCTCTGTTTTCTCTAGTGTCACTAGTCCTGGGCATAAAATTTCAGCTTCGGTAACTCCGTCGTGAGGGGTAAAAATAGCAGAGCCGTAATCATGGCAATTTCTAGCGTTTGCGTTCGCATACAATTCGATGATTCCATATGACCAAGGATCTATATCTTTTTGTACTGCAACTGTGACTTTTCTAGGTTTAACCTTCTTTTGTTCTTCATGTACTACTAAATTAGCAATATCATAATCTAACGGTGCGATGTCTAACGGGACCCCGTTTACTGCGAGTGATAAGGGAACAGTATTCAATGTGACTTTATTCCTAAAAAGAAAGTCTGTACCGAGAAGGACAGGAGTGGGGACATGCATGCTCTCTACGACTGTGAATGTATGGCAATACACATCTCCTCCAAACTCTACCTGCAAATCAACTGAACCACAAACAGGCAAAGGTTTTCCATTTACGTCATACAAGGGTTCTGAGGGGTGTACCGTTAATGTACCTGTCTTTTGCAACTCAGTTACTGATGATTTCGTAATCAAGCTACATACCGCTGCTGTGTCCACTAATCCAAGGAAATCCCTATCATTAATTCCTAACTTAATCGCAAGCAAACGGTGAGTAGTTGGTCCTGTTAAAGACGCAGTGACTAATTTTGGTCTGGCGCCGACGTTTTTTTTTTGCATAGCAGTTGTGCCACTAGTCCCTGGTTGTGTGTCACTCACAGTCACGCAGGACTGTGTTGCTGAGGTCCTTTCGTCTCCTCTTCCTCTCTGTGTACAGTCCCTAGCAATATGTCCTGGGAGATGACAAATGTGACAGAGTCCATCACGCCTTTCCTTGTTATGGGTTTATAATTTTTCCCAAGGTACTGCGCAATTATGGGATATGTGCAGTTTTCCCATACAACGTTGACATCGTACATCGTCACCTTTTCTTTGACCTTTGGAGAAATTATCTGTCTTGTTCACTGGCAATTTACTTTGATATCTTTTACTCGCTTGATACGTGGCATTACCACCTGTTGCACCAACTGCGTTAACTACTTTCTTCTTTACAGTTACACCGGCTCCTTCAGCTTCGGCAATCTTCGGGTTATTCTGTTGATACTTCAGGAATTTGCTCCAAATAAGTTCCGGATCGTCCTTGTCTTTCTCTTTGAGATGTAAAGTGAAACCAGTAGGCAAACTATTTAGGAAAGTCGTGGAAAACAATGAGTTGATCGTTGCTTGATCAGAGCCTAGTGCTTTCAGTTCAATGGTAATTCCAAAAAGACGGGAATGGAATGCAAGGAAAGTTTCATTTTCGCCCTTAGCGGCTTTGAGAAACTCTGCGATTATTTTATTTAGATTCCTTTCTTGAGGGAAAATCTTGAATAGCTTAATCTTGAAATCATCCCAAGTAGTTGATGTACCTAAATCTCGAAGAATAGATTGTACGTATCCTTTAGCGGGACCTAGGCTGTAATGTCGGATCACTTCAAATCTTCCTTCAGTATCCCACAAATTTATCGGAGTTTTTACTTCTATCTCGTCTATCCACCTCTTTGCGTAAGCAATGCATCTCACTTCCGGCTTCTCGGGGGCGGTAATTGGACCACCACAAAAATATGGGCGTTCTGAAGTCGGCTAAAATTATTACGCGCATTGGATGTAAGACCTTCAGTAATGCATGCTGACAAACGTGTCACTACATCATCCGCCATAATTGGTTCTTCAAAATTAGGTGCACTACAATCACAAATACTGTCACTGACTGGTGAAGCTAAAATTCTTCCTGGCCAGTTGTCAAGGGAAGTAGGTAATTCTTTGGATCAATAAAAGTGACGAGATCGGACTCTGATAAAGATCTTGCTTTATTCATTATGTATCCGTTAATTATTCAATGTCGTGATAACAAGTATTCAAAGTAAAGTTAAAATGTACAGGCTATCACTTCAAGTTACAAGTCAATAGATCGATTTAATGAATCACTAATAAATCCACAAAAATCCATAAGTCAATATGCATACTAAACACATGCATTACAAAGTACAAAGGAGTACAAAGGAGTACAAAGGAAATCAAGCAACAACAGATCTAGTGACCCTTCTAGGTTGCTTGTCCTCCAAAACACTGAGGATCAAGTGTCCAAACAGTGGTTTAGAGTGGGTAAGGGAACATTGGAAAGGGAAATACTGCCCTGGAACTAATGTCCGTGGCAGGATTAGGAAGTTAGTAGGGGACAGATGGGTTAGTAACTGAGGGGGGGATAAAATAAAGTTATTAATTTACAAACGCAGTCAGTCGCGGGTTTGATGCGAGATATTTGTCTAGGCGGAGTTTAAATGAATCAACGGTGATGCAGTCTATAACGTTTCGGGGAAGCCCATTCCACAAGTTGACAACTCGATTGAAGAAGAAATTCTTAGATTCGTGTGAGTTAAAAGATTTACCAATAATTTTGCAACCGTTTCCCCGCGTGTAATTAGATTGGTCGATAGTGAAGTACTTACTACAGTTCATATTGTCGATGCCTTTGATGATTTTGAACACTTGAATTAAGTCACCTCTTAATCTGCGCTGGGTTAAAGGAAATAGATTTAATTCTCTAAGACGCTCTTCGTATGGTTTGTTCTTTAGGCTAGGTATCATTTTGGTAACTCTACGTTGAACTCGTTCTAGCTTGTTTATATCTTTTTGGTAATAAGGGCACCAGGATTGAACGCAGTATTCCAGAAGAGGGCGGACTAATGAATTGTAAAGGGTTAGGATAACTTCTTTGGATTTATGCTCAAATGACCTGCCTATAAAGCCAATTATTTTGTTTGCCTTCTTAACAACTTCTGAACATTGTTGACTCGGTTTTAGGTTACTCGATATTGTTACTCCCAGATCGGTTTCTCTGTTTACATTCTTAAGCTGAGTGCCATTCATCGAATAGTTTGCTTTCTCATTTAGGTATCCGATATGTAGTACTTTACATTTATCCGCATTGAAACTCATTTGCCAAATTTGGGCCCAACATGACAATTTATCTAGATTGTGTTGCATATCGTCAACTTGTTCTTTTGAGAGTACGCTATTTGCAATTTTTGTATCGTCAGCAAATTTTGAGATTGTACAGGTGAGACCCTCATCTATGTCGTTGATGTAAATTAGAAAGAGAATTGGTCCTAGTACCGATCCCTGGGGTACCCCGCTACTTACATTGGTCCATTTAGATGCCTTACCGTTTATGACTACTCTTTGCTTTCTGTCGCTGAGCCAATTTCAACACACCGTCTTGTATTCCATGCGCTTTTAGTTTTAGTAGTAAACATTTGTGGGGAACTTTGTCAAAGGCCTTTTGAAAATCAAGGTATATAATATCTACAGCTTTACTCTCATCGTAGAGGTTGAGGATATCGTGGAAGAAGTCTAAGAGGTTTGTTAAACAGGAACGTTTTTTACGAAAGCCGTGTTGAGTATCTTTAAGTATGTTATTTTCCTCTAAGTGATTTACGAGTCTGTCTCGTATGACCGTTTCTAGCATTTTACATACAACTGAGGTTAAGCTAATTGGACGATAGTTACTGGGTAGGGATTTGCTGCCTTTTTTGAATATCGGTGTTACGTTGGCTAGCTTCCACTGATCGGGCATAGTTCCAGACTGCAAGGATTTATTGAATAGTAATGTCAGTGGTTTAGAGAGCTCATCCTTAGCTTCCTTTAGAACTCTAGGCGAGATTGTATCAGGTCCTGGCGTTTTATTTACCTTGAGTTTATCTAAACAATTCAATACTTCTCTCTCTGTAACGGTGATATTGCTTAGAACATCTGAATTATCAATCTGAATCGGCGATGGTGTAGGGATATCACTGAGGTCTTCTGTAAAAACTGATGCAAAGAAGGTATTGAGGGCATTACTCATTTGTTCTTCGTCTTTGGTGTATTCTCCATTTTCATCGACTAACGGTCCAACAGTTGAAGTAACGACTTTTTTCTTTCTGATATAACTATAGAATTCTTTCGGGTTTGTTTTACTTTGATTCGCAATATGTAACTCTAAGGTCTTTTTACTTTGCTTAATTAACTTTTTGGCTTTGCGTCGTAGCTCTACAAATTTCACCCGTTCTTCGTCATTTTGTGAGGATTTTAATCTATCATTAGCAAATTTTTTAGCAAGCAGGCAGTTTGAAATATCTTTATTCCACCATTTGGGCTTATTATTATGGCCTGGACGCCGAGTTTTTGATGGTATGCAGTCTTGCACTGCTTTTAGGTAAGTGGCTTCGAATAACTTCCAAGATGTATTTATGTCGTTATTGTGAATTAAAAAGCTCCAGTCAGTTTCTTTAAACATAGCTCTAAGTTTATGGAAGTTTGCTTTCTTGAAATTAGGGACTTTTTCGATGCTACTATTTGGTTCGTTACTAGTAAACTTTAAAGTGAAAGTTATCGTACGATGGTCGCTGTTACTGAATTCATCACCAACATTCAAATTCTCTATTAATTCTTCTTTTGTTGCAAGTACAATGTCAAGAACGTTATTACCACGGGTCGGGGTTCCAACAAATTGATAAAGCGAACTCTCTTGCAAGTTCGTATACAAGTCATGTCCGGAGTGTGAAGTAAGAGTATCGCCCCACTTGGTCACAGGTAAATTAAAGTCACCAAAAATTACGGTATCTTGTGAGTTACTTACATCTGCAATTTGTTCGTAAATTTCTCGGTCAGTTTGCACTGATTGAGCTGGAGGTCTGTATATTAATGCAAGTATTATTTTTGTACCTTTATTATTCTTTATTAGCACAAAAGATGCGTCGACGTTCACAATTTGAGGTTTTGACAAGAGGGTAGGGTTAAGACTTTCTTTTATATAAAGTAAAACGCCACCTCCATTTCGATTTATTCGGCTTTTCTCAAACATTACATAACCGGGAAGTGAATACTCTGCTAAAAAGTCTCTATCTTCTGTATTGAGCCAAGATTCTGTTATGCCAATCACATCATAATTTTCTGTAAACACTAGCTCCTCTAAATCTGAAAATTTATTGCGTATGCTACGAGCGTTTGCATAGAAAACCTTTAAATTTGTTATTTTAGAACTCACGGAACGCTCTTTAATAATATTTTTGGTTCTTGTCGGATCTACATTTATGTTCATGGCTGTCCTCGGTCCTCGCTGTCTTCGGTCCTTATCGCTGGTGGTCCTCGGTTGCCTCTGTTTTTTTCTTGGCGTTGGATGATTTATGTCACTGCTGCTTCTTCTCGGATGGCGTTTTTTGATCCATGGCTGCGGACTGCTTCGTGTAGGAGACGACCCATGCGTGCTGAACCCACAGGGTTTAGATGAGTGCCATCCTTGCGGAACAGAGTAGGCTGGTTGTAGAAGTTGTCCCAGAGGTTGATGAATTCAACTTCTTCCCTCAGACACAAATGTTTTAGTCGGCTATTTGTGCTGAAAGCCTTGTCGTAGAATTTGTCAGGTGCGTCGATCTTGGGGAGAATGCCTGAGATGATGATATTCCTTGACTTGTTTTTGTAGTGCTGGATCATCTTGCGATATTTCTCCATCAACTCTTCGGATCTGGTGCGCATGACGTCATTTGAACCAGCATGGATGACAAAAAGGGTATTTTCATTTGCATCCTTTAATTACATGTGCGAAGTAACGAAAAGAATGCAACTACCGTACATAAATCACAACATATCTTAAACGTGCAAATAAAAGTATGTATAATCCCAAAAAATAGTTTTTTAGTATATCTTGAAATATTATCTCATTTACGCTGATACAATAATATTATAATATAATGATATTAAAACCCCATTTATCGCTGCCACCAGTGTCGTGGTCCCAAGTCAGCAATGCTATGTGCCATTATAGTGGACGAGTTTATACAGAAGAGGAAGGCTCTCTCAGCTTCGCTCGCCCGACCACCTTGGTAGCGTATAGTGTAAGTTCACATAACCTTGCTTAGGGGACGATATCGATGTTTTCTTTTAATTCTTTACTGTTATAATGAGGTTTACTATTACTTACTATAAGTCGTCAGTCGTATGTAACTTTAACAACTAAATCACTTCAACATTAAATCAATACAATCTGAACACCGAGAAATATTATAAAGAATCTATTACGTTTGAGATGTCCAGTTAACTATGTTAAGTAACACTCACATATATTATAGGGATATACATACTACAATGAAACACTGTTAGATAGTTTTGTCATTTACTTAACTAGTTAATCCTATACGAATTTCTATTAAAGATCACTTTCGCCAAAAGGCACTCGTTGGTAATTATATCCCCATTGTTTAACCCGTACAGCCCCAGCGACGCGCCTGACGCGTCGGCGATGTATGTAACGCACAGCCCCAGAGACGCGCCTGGCGCGTCACCCTAATTGCGCCGACCGTAACCTCAGGTGTAGCCACTCAAGAGGGCTCAGATTTGTATGGGAACTGTGTACGTATCCCTCGCAACCGTTCCGATGGTTGAAAACTCTCAAAGTCCACGTGTGTGCGCGCGAGCGCGCAAAAACCTGTTTTTTTGGGATAATTGCCTTCAATTTTTTACTCTTATAAAATCCGTTTTCGGGGGCTCTGTAGGACCATTTTTTAAGCTTTTTGAGCGGTTTTTCGTGGTTTTTCCTTCATTCCTAACCTATTCGCTATTGTTTCTGGAATAAAACCATTTTTTGAAAACCGGCCGGGTTCTGGTGCGCAAACATTACAAAACTAGCCGGGGCTCCACGGGTTAATAAGAACTATACTCTTTATAAGTAACTATAATCTTTGTATCTGTACTTTCATTGTCTCTGTTCACTTTGTTGCCACACGATTCAGAATTAACCAAGGGTAACAAAATCTAATTTTACTTACGCCTACAAGTAGGAGAGTCGCCATGCTGGCGCGAAGGTGTAACCGAGTTGGCCAGGGGTACAGTCACGCACAAACCCAAGAGGCCTGTCCACTCTCTGCAGTGTCCGATAGAAGTCTGTGAGCTCTTTCTAACTCTTTCTAGGTTTCGAGGCTAACCTTGGTTAGAAATGGGAGTGGTCAATTGAAGGTTGGTTCTAAACTTTGAACCAATAGTACACAATTACTTTGTTTTTAATCAATGATTGATATGTAGGGGTTGACTATACTCTTTCCTACTCCAATGAAGTATTGTGGGGGAGTGGTTTAATCACTTTGACCAATCAAATATGCTCTGAAAAGTATCTATTGGGTGTGGCTTAATACGTTGACCAACCAGAGTATATCTCAAAGTACTTTGGGGAGTGGCTGTCCTATGCCCCAGTTATATAAAAGGGTCATTCTATATAATGGCGAAAGTATAGGCCTCTGACCTCAACTCTGAGAGGCACTGTGTTCCTTAAATAGGACCTAGGCCCCCCTATACGTAATGATGGTCTAGTGTCCATCGACAATGATTAGCTTTGCTCACTCCTTACGAGAGTGGCTTAGATGTATAATGTATAAATTGTATAATTTATAACTATATAATGTATAAGATACAGAATACAGTTAAATTTCATATACAATTACTCTTAACTAAATACTAACATGCATATACATGCACATATAAAATACTTTGGTAATTATTTGGTTATTAATTGTCCAATATAGGTAGTTCCTTAAATATGTAAAGGAATAAATTCACTTGTGTCTTTATATAAGACTTAGTTCCTTAAATAAATAAAGGAATAAATTCACTAGTGTCTATTAGGTCCATTATTTATATAATTAACTTGTGTCTATTTTTCTATGTCTGGTTCCACATCACTGTTCAATTATTGTCTTTGTTTATACGTAGCATCACATATTTTCCTTAATGACCACCGTAATGGGTGACGAGGTATTGAGGTGATAGGTTCACCACACTGGTGCTTTCCGCAACTTCACTCTTTTCTTGGCTTCCCACACTTCTGACCTCCTGATCCCCACCTCCTTCTCCACTACTTCTCTTCTTCTCTCTCCCATACCCCATCCAACTATGTGTGCTGGCGTTTCATTCCTTAAGTTTAGAAACTCGTTGAAGTACTCCCTCCATCTATCGACTCTCTGTAGCTTCTCGGCTAGCATTCTCCCATTATTATCTTTCACACACTTACTGTTTCCCTTGCTACCTTCCCTAACTTTCTTGACTTCTTTCCAGAACAGTTTCTTACACTCCCTCCATTTTACACTCAGATTCCTTCCAAATTCCTCATCTACTCTTCTCTTACTTTCCTTCACTACTCTCTTCACCACTCTCTTTCTCTCCACGTACGTCGCTCTTTTCTGGTTCTCCATATTTTCATTCCCTCTACTACCCAAACACTCTTTATACGCTTTCTTCTTGTATTCCACAGCTATTTTTACCTCTTCTGTCAACCATGCTGTACCTTTCACTCCCCTCCCTTTTCTCCTTACTCCACACACCTCCTCACATGCTGCACACATCTCTTCTTTAAACACCTTGCTCATCTCCTCCACTTCCTCCATATCTTCCAGGTCGAACCCACCTTGTCGTCTTTCTACTGCTCTCCTGTACTCTTCCCTGATTTCCTCCTCCTGTAGCCTCTCCACCCCCCTCGCCATTTCACCTTCCTCTCGCCTCCCTCCAGCTCTCTTCACCCACTTCTTTTGTATCCTAATTTTAGCTACTACTACATAATGATCCGACAGGCCCCCTCCAATACCCATATACACCCTAGCATCCAGCACAGATCTCTTCACTCGTTCATCCACACACATATATAATCAATCAGTGCCTTTCGTTCCACAATTGTCTTATCCTTATCATTATCCTTATCTTACCTGTGTACCATTCTGTGTCGGAAGAAGGTGTTGGATATCCACAGCCTCCTCCCCACACATACGTCCACAAGTGCACTACCATTCCCTCCAACTCTGACGGTACCCCCCACCCTCCCACCACTCCATCAACTTTCCTATCACCCACCTTCCCATTCATATCCCAATCAGAAATACTGTGTTCTTTCGTTCATGTCAAACTTATCCAGGCACGCCTCCACATTCACCCTGAACTCCTCTTTCTGTCTTACTTCTTTATCCTCGGTCGGAGCATACATACACACAACCACCCACGTTTGTATTCCTACTTTCATTCTCACCCACACAATCCTTGAACCCACAGACCCATAGTCTTTTACACGCTCCTTCCATTTGTTACTTACAAACAAACACGCACCTTCTCTTGCTGCTCCCTCACTCACTCCAGCACCAACACTCATTCCACACTTTCACTCTCTCACATCTGTACCCCTCCATTTGGGCTCCGTCATTCCACATTATGAATTATGGTATTATGAATTATGGTATAATGATGTGGGGTGCAACAAACTCCTCACAAATGGAAAGGGCACAACAACTTCAAAACTTCTCTGCTAAGGTAGCAATTGGAAGCGTTTCTAAATACGACAATGTAACACCTTGTATAAAAGAACTTAGATGGCTAAAAATGCAACAAAAGTATAAGTACGACTTGGGTATCACAACTCATTCAATAATAAATAAAGGATTTCCGAACTGGCAATTCTCCCTGCCAACAGTAAGATACATTTACAATGTCAATACGAGGCAACAGCAGAATGTGTATGTTCCTAAAGCCAACACAAGTATCAAAGCCAAATCACTCAAAGTTGCTGGGCCAAAATTTTGGAAGTCTCCCTCCTAGCATAAACAATACTATCTCCACACTCTCCTTTAGGTCGCAGTTGAAAGGTTTTCTCCTGAATATCTAACATACTTATTAACATGACTACAATGTAAATCATTTTAATAACAAATGTATAGATTTTTTTAATTTAGTGTAGCTGTATGCATTATATATTGAGTGTATTAATGGAATAACATTTCTGATTCTGATTCTGATTCTCTATTGAGTACTGTTCACATAGGAGGGGAGGTTCCAATCTTACAACAATCCTAGACAAAGTTGAAAAGAAAGCCTTCCGTCTCATTACCTCACGTCCACTCACCAACTCTCTGTAGTCTCTCTCTCTCTTTGCCGCAATGTTGCATTTCTCTCGCTATTCTATCGCTACTACAATAATCAGTGTTCCTCAGAGCTCTCCCAGTGTACACCACCTCCTCTTCGTAGAGCACGTAGCACCCATCTTGCAAGACAATCCCACCCCTACTCTGTACAACTCTCCAACCCAAGAGTGAAACATTATTCTCAATCTTTCTTCTATTCAACAGTTGAGCTCCGGAACTCTCTCCCAGAATCAGTCTATCCCTCTTCCTATTACTTAAATTGCGTCAAGCTCCGTGTGTCCAGGCATTTTGACTCGAACGTCCCTTGGTTTTGGCCCTGTCACTCTTTCAACTCTGGGGGAGACACTCGCTACAGGCAGTCCTGCCTTTTGTCTCGCCTCCCTCCAGCTCTCCTCACCCACTTCTTCTTAATCCTAATTTTAGCTACTACAACAACATGGTCAGACAAAAAAACCCAATACCCCTATACACCCTAGCATCCAGCTCAAAATTCTTCAGTCGTTCATCCACACATATATAATCAATCAGGGCCTTTCGTTCCACTATCTTGCTCTCCCTTCTCCACACCACTTTCCATGTGTACCTGTGTATCATTCTGGGTCGGAAGAAGGTGTTGGCTATCTACAGTCGCCTCTATAGTTGGAATATAGAAGAACAAAAACTTCTTTTGCTCCCTCATTCTCATTCACTCCAGCACACACACCTATTCTACATTCCTATTCTCTCACATATGTACTCTTCAATTTGGTCTCAGTCATTCCTCATACATCCACCCTTGCCTTCACTAACACTTCCAGAATCTTTCTCTCTTTTGTGTCCTCATTCATGCCTCTTACATTCCAAGTCAAAACCCTTAAACAGTCCATGTTTAGTCAAAGTTCGTTAAAAGCCTCGGGATCGGGTGGGGCATCCGATTCCGAGGCCATTTGTTCGTTCTCTGTTGCTGTAGAATTTTTTACGAGTGGAGGGTCGCAAGCCCAACCGACTTAACCTCTTTAGTTGCCTTTTATGACATGCAGGAGGCACGTGGGGCATATTTTACCCCCAAGGTGGTGTAGCTTATTATTATAATATCTAATTATGAATTAGGCAATTTGGTAATGAGGTGATTTTGTTTCCTATTTTGACTTTGACGAAATGCTGTGCACGAAAAGGGATAATTAAAAAGATAATATGAATGCAGTCTACAGTATATAATGTTTCAGGCAATTTTGATTGATATATGAATGATTTTCGTAAGACCAATAGCTTAGAAGCCTATCGATCCCAAAGGTCAATAACTTACATTTCCATAAAAAGCTCCCAAAGTTGGTTGATGACGAGCGAAGAGTGACGCATGATCACTCTTATCACTACCTCACACTCCACTGGCGCTGGTGCTTACACAAACCTTTCTCTGCCTCCGTGGAGTTACAGGATAATGCAATATACAAAGAGTATATAGCGTAAATTTCAATTTTTTTTTTTTTTTTTTTTTTTTACATTATTATGTACGGTGGCGATGCGCTACCCACAAAAGTTTGAGATAAACTTTATATATATATATACAGTATATACAGTATATACATATACTGTATATATATACATATATATATATATATATATATATATATATATATACCGGTATACTGTATATATAAATATATATATATATATATATATATATATATATATATATATATATATATATACTAGCAGGGGTACCCGGCGTTGCCCGGGTTTAAATTATACTACCATAATCACCATCATCAATCACTACTACCACAATCATCACAATACTACTACTACCATAATCACCGCCGTCGACCTCCCTGTGCCTCATTAAACGGCGACCTCGATTTCGGCCGCTAAATGACCTCCGATTTTGGATCGGACCTCTTCGGTACCCCCATTTTGGGGGGCTGCGAACAACTTTCGTTCCATACACCTTTTCGATCGGAGGCCTCCTTCTGCCCCAAAAGGCCTTTTTTTTTTTTTTTTTTTTTTTTCAATTTCGGCCTCGAAACGACCTCCGATCGTGGCCTCGCCCCCTCTATGACGTGACCAAGGTCAATTGACACCCTCATGCAAAGTTTCAACTCCCCAGGTCCAAAACTGCGGCCGCCTATTAACCCTTAATTAGCGGCTCACCACATAAGTCGAGTTAAATAAAGCTGGACTATGTGGCGGCGCTCGACATAGGTCGAGTGGCAATTTCAGCACGTAATGTTGCTGAGAGAGAGAGACAAGTGGTGGCAGGAGAGTAGCGAGCGTATGACTGCTCCAGACCACCGCGGCGAACATACTGACACGAATCCCAGCTCCCTCCTCCCTCTCTCACTCGCTATATAAGGAATTGTATCGGGAAAGTGGCTAATTACATGCTTTTTGCACTCGCGTTGCACGGTTATTGCAAGAAAACTAGCCATCATAAAAGGATCGTTATGGTGTCATTCGAAAGCTCTGTTTATGCCCTTTCAGGGATAGGTACTTGTTTTACGTTCTGGGTCTTATTTAGGCATGAAAATTATCACGTAAACAGCCCTATTTTGGCTAAAAACACCCCGCTGGGCGGTACATATAAATAAACCGCATAAGCCGCTCGTAAGGTGTTAAGAACACACAGACAGACAAACAGACACAAGAACTGATTTAATTTATACTAGCAGGGGTACCCGGCGTTGCCCGAGTAATAATACTGTACCACCATAATCACCATCACTACTACCACCACTACTACTACCATAATCACCATCATCAATCACTACTACCACAATCATCACAATACTACTACTACCATAATCACCGGCCTCGACCTCCCTGTGCCTCATTAAACGGCGACCTCGATTTTGGCCGCTAAATGACCTCCGATTTTGGATCTGACCACATCGGTACCCCCATTTTGGGAGGCTGCGAACAACTTTCGTTCCATACACCTTTTCGATCGGAGGCCTCCTTCTACCCCATACGGCAATTTTCTTCAATTTGTTTTCAATTTCGGCCTCGAAACGACCTCCGATCGAGGCCTCGCCCCCTCTATGACCTGACCCAGGTCAATTGACACCCACATGCAAAGTTTCAGCTCCCCAGGTCCAAAACTGCGGCCGCCTATTAAGAACACAGAGACAGACAAACAGACACACAAACTGATTTAATAATATAGATATACTAGCAGGGGTACCCGGCATTGCCCGGGTAATCACCATAATCACCATTACTACTACCACCATTACTACTACCATAACCACCATCATCACCACAATCATCACAATACTACTACTACCATAATAACCGGCCTCGACCTCCCTGTGCCTCATTAAACGGCGACCTCGATTTCGGCCGCTAATTGACCTCCGATTTTGGATCTGACCTCATCCGTACTCCCATTTTGGGGGGCTGCGAACAACTTTCGTTCCATACACCTTTTCGATCGGAGGCCTCCTTCTGCCCCAAACGACAATTTTTTCAATTTCTTTAAAAACAAATCAATTTCGGCCTCGAAACGACCTCCGATCGTGGCCTCGCCCCCTCTATGACCTGACCCAGGTCAATTGACACCCACATGCAAAGTTTCAGCTCCCCAAGTCCAAAACTGCGGCCGCCTATTAACCCTTAAAGATCGGGGGCGGATTTAAATCCGCCTCCAATTTGCAGCAAGTTAGGAGCATTATTAAGGCTTTTAAAGGGTTAAAATCGAGTGCAAATGGCCGGGAGCGC
This sequence comes from Paralithodes platypus, assembly GCA_032716605.1. Lineage (NCBI taxonomy): Eukaryota > Metazoa > Arthropoda > Malacostraca > Decapoda > Lithodidae > Paralithodes > Paralithodes platypus. The sequence continues at coordinate 39,697,909 of CM064485.1, forward strand.
AGCGGGCCAGACAGCCGACTCCCAGGGCTTACCGCCGCCCATTAACTCATGTTCCCTGTGTTCTCGAGAGGCCGGCAGTGTAGCCAGTAGTGAGCATAGCTGGGGAAAATATGCCGCTATACGCTAAACTCCCATGTTACTGGTGTATATATATATATATATATATATATATATGTGTGTGTGTGTGTGTGTGTGTGTGTGTGGATTTCAGCTTAAATATTTCTGGTCCATTATGGTGATTTTCAATATACGACAAATTGTTCATGGGTAACCATGTTTACCTTGAATTTTAGTGGACGCCACCCTTAGCTGATATAATTTTTTTTTTTTTTTTTTTTTTTTTTTTCTATATTCCAACTTACTTCCTCTCGGGCATAGGGTGAGAGCCTTAACATTCACCGCTTTACAATGAACAGTGAAGCCCGTGAGGTCTTGTTCCAGTCTAGGGAGTGAGACATGTGAAGCACGTAGAGTACAACGAGCACCTGCCATCTTACCTTCACATGAGGCACGGTGCTCACTCATGGCCCGAAACGACCCCATCTCTGAAGCCATCTCGTTCCCGTGCTTCACTGTCTCACCCCCTACACTCGGACTCTCACACTTACACACACACAACGCCACCTGTTGAGCAGATAACTCACCATTAGTATTGTTTAACATGTTTGCTAGCAAGGTTGCATATTTCTTGTACTTGCTCATTAGATGAATAATTTTGTTAAACTATATAATTTTCTCTCTATGTTTGATTGCATTACCGATTTCACTGCTGAATCATGGTGGCTTGATAATTTCACGTGTTCGTTTAATTTTCTTTGGTACATATTTATCCTGTGCCATCATAAACATATTCTTAAGCTATTCCCAGGTCTCATTCATTTTGTTAGATACATCTAGCAATGAATGTGTATTTGCTATAGTGTTTGCCTAAGTTCATCAAATTCTGCATATTAAAAGAGTAAAAATCTGCATATTCTCAATAGTATAGCTGCAATGATGTACTCTTCAAAAAGAGAAATACGTTGATTCATGCGATTGAGAGCAATGAATGCACTGATTAGGATGCAAAAGAAGAACACAATAGGTGTTGAAAGAACAGGGATAACAAGGTGAGGATGTAACTAAAGTCCTTCAGCGAGTTATTTATCAACTTCATAGTGTCCAGATGAGGTGAACTGATTTGTATCAGAGAGGTGTTTGTAGAGATGTTGGGAAGTGAACTGAAGATGTCATCAATCCTAAAGAGTCTTGCTACTGCAGTGTAGTGAAAATAAGTTGGGTACAAGTTTACAAGGTGTGTGAGAATTATATAACTATCGGGGATTATGACAAGACCAGAGACACGACGTTGAGTGGGTATATCACTCTGGCAAAGGATTGTCACGGAGATTTCTGAAGAGAAGAATAGGTGATGACAATGTTTAGCGTGAATATGAACAAATTGTTTCTTCGGGATTTCCTTAAAATGGCAGTTTTCTAGGATGGAATTATTCTGCTTAAGTGATATGGGGCATCTGTCCTCGTTGTGAGCGATTACATTGAAAGCAATGGCTGGGCAGATGGACAGAATGGTAATTGATGAGTGACAAAGGTTTGACCACTCGAAATTGTTTAACCAAAAATTTTAGTTTTCAGTGTTGGAAAAGAACAAGGTGTCCTCGAAGTTGTCCAAGGATAGCAGTCTGTCATCCAGTAAAATGGGGAATGGGGTAATCTTGTACTGAGTGAAAGTTAATTTAGAAGCGTAGTGTACAAGGATTATATAAAGGTTACAATTGGCAGGATACATTTGTTAGCCCAGAGGAGTGAGTTTGGTTAGTGGTTGTGGTATACTATCAATGGAAGTTAAATATTACTAAGCTATAATGAATCAAATAAATAAATCTAAATGAAAACTACTCCATATCTAAATTGAATTCAATCTGAAACAAGCTAATTTATATCCAAAGGTCTCACATAATAAATTATATATAGGGTAAGGTTATAAGGGTTAATATTAGCCAGGAATTAACTCACCAATAGTTCCACGTGGCAATGAGGCAAGGGAGAACGTTTTACCCAATATGGCGGTGGACAATGGGGAACGAGACTTCGGTCCCGAGACACGAGTCAAGTTAAAGAAAGAATAAATGATTACATGGGAATGGACATGAATATTATGCTTATCTGTCAGTCAGTCATGGCGTCGATGAGAGCGTCGTGATGGTGTAGCTGATTGTATTGCTGAGAGTGTATTGTGATTAGAGGCTCAAAAGCGTGATCAACTGAGGGCGGAAAATAAATGTTAAATGGTTGGTGTTCGTGAAGGCTCTGGTCTTCCTCAAAGGCACACCTTGCTGCCTTGGCAAACGCCAGGAGCCCAAATTATCGTACCGCATCTAGGATGCTCTATACGATAAATTATATTAATATATACGATAAATTCATATATACTACATAAGACTATGGCAATATTGCTTAATAGCATATTAGGCCTTTTATAACTTAACTTGTTTACAATCTTATAATATACGATCTACTCGTCCTACGTCGTGCTGCAGGAGCGATCGTGACGTCACAGAGACATACGGGATCACAAAAGAGTCATAGCCTATCGTATTTATACGATTCACTCCCCCCACAAAAAAAGACCTGAACCCCACCTTAAACTTAAAGTTGCCCAGAGGCTATCTTCTGACGCCACAAGTCGACGGCGCCAGCAGCACCGCGTCTGGGACGCGTCCCGGTCCGAGAATGATCACCATCAGTAAGAGGTGAGTCGTTCCTTTGAGAATCCTCGGACCCAGCAATGACAGGTGGAGCATCAGATTGCAATGCGGAATCGAGCTCCAAAGCGTACAAACGTGCGACAGGACGAACAGTAGTTCCAGTGGCTCTCTCCAATAGTGCCACCCGCTCTACAGAGTCTGCCCCCTTGTATACCTCCAACACGCGGCCCAATTTCCAGTATAAACGAGGACTATCTTCTTTAATTAATACAACTTCACCAACTGTAGGTGCCGTTGGTCTAACAGAGGGAGTAACACTCCTTTCCCTCAATGCTAGCAGATATTCACTAATCCACCGTTTCCTAAAATCCTCGATTATCCTTGACATATACTGGTATCTCTTAGACACCGCTACCTCAGAGTACAACGAGGGATCCTCTAACTCTACTATGGATTGGAAATCAGATGGAAACGCAGTCAATGGTTTTCCATATAGCAAGTGAGCTGGCATTAATGGTAGTGGTTCTTGCAGGTCGGTGTACACATATGTAAGCGGGCGATCATTCACGACTGCCTCTATCTCTGTGAGGACTGTCGTCAACTCACTCTTCTTTAATAGAGCACGTCCTACTACCGCTCTGAGTCCTGACTTTACTATGCCGACACACCGTTCCCACATTCCACCAAACCAAGGTGCCTTAACTGGAATGAACCTCCATTCGCACTTCTTCTCTCCCAGAAAAGTGATGATAGTAGGATCACTACTCATATCCTTTAGATATTTTGATGCTTGGACATAAGTGGGAGCATTGTCGCTAAGAATGAGTTGAGGGAATGAACGACGGGCACAAAACCGTCTAAACGCCAGCATAAATTCTTCGCTAGACATATTATCACATAGTTCAAGGTGTACCGCTCGAGACGTCGCACAGGTAAACAATAATATATAAACCTTCTCATGCTCCCTCGTCTTCAATGCCCCTGTGAAATCTAATCCTACCGCTTGGAAAGGTTCTACGTGCTTTACACGGCATTCAGGTAGAGGTGGAGCTGGTCCAGTTGCATATGGTTTACCTTTTAGTCTCTGGCATATTACACACTTTCTTACTACGCGTCGAGCTACTTGTCGAACTCTGGGTATCCACCATGTGAGACGTAAATTTGATATAATATGACATACCCCGTAGTGTTTTACTTCCCTATGTGCACGTATGATCAATAGATCAGTAACGTGATGTCTTGTGAGCATAAGTATAGGGCGGTTTGTGCTGTCTGGTACACCCGACCACTTCAGGCGACCCTCACACCTGATGAGGCCATTGTCTAGGTGCAACCTTAGTTGACGCACTATATTAGGCATTAATGTCTTATCGAGCTTTTCAAGGATTCTAATTCATTGGAAAAGGTTTCTACTTGAACCCATTTGATCAAAGTTACTTCAGCTGCTTTAAATTCACGAGCATCAATGTTGTGACCCCTGTTGCAGAGTTGGCCCGTTACTTTAAGCTTGATATTGGATACATATCGCAATACCCAAGCTACAACTCTGACTAGTTTATTATAGTCACCGAATCTTGCCCACTCTATGATTGGACCCGGTGGCTCATTTGGTTGGGCTGTAACTGCCACTGTTTCCAGTGGCAGAAGTCTCTCACCAACAGCATGCCAAATCGTCCATTCACTTTCATGGAGCACCCACTTTGGACCATGCCACCACAATTCGGACTTCACTAGCTGGCTAGCCGTTATACCCCTTGTTATGAGATCACTAGGGATTTCTTTTGTATTTACATAATGATAAGCAACATCTGGCAAAAGGGCTCTAATCTCACCTACCCTATTCCGCACATTAACTGGCAGAGACTTCTTGCTATGTATCCAGTTGAGTGCGACCTGACTATCGCACCAAACGTGAACGATTTCAATGTTTAACTCGCTCTCGTATGCTGCGCGTACATGTTGCACCAAACGTACTAATATGGCATGGCAGTCAATTCCATTTTAGGGATAGTTACATTTTTAACCGGGGTTACCTTGGCCCGGGCTGTAACTAAATGTGCCCCAAATGAAGTAACGACATATATGGCTACCCCGTATGCCGTGGCGCTAGCATCGCAAAACGTGTGTAACGTAACGTCACCGTACGCTGCCACTTTACGAGGTATAGGTTTAGTACATAGGATGGCATACTCATTCAACAACAATGTGTCCTTGGTCATTCAGGTCCTCGGGCAAACTGTCATCCCATCCTATTTTACGTCTCCAAACTTCCTGCATTAGAATCCTAGCTCTTATGGTAACGGGTAATGCTAGACCCAAAGGATCAAAAAATTGCGCAACTTTGCTCAACAGACTTCTTTTGGTGTGCGCTCCTGTCTGCTGAGCAAAAGACCTTGTTTGATAAGTTAGTATGTCATGTTTAGGTTGCCAGATCATCCCCAAATTTCTGGACTTTTCATGGTTAAGAGATGCTGTACCGTCCACCTGTATCAAACTCTGAAGATCTTCACTATTAGTAACTCACTCGCGGAGAAATAGATGTGCATCTGCAAACAATCTGCGTGCTTGCCAGTATGTATATAACGAATCATCCTGACTATCGCTAGAACCCTGCAAATTGTCTATATATAATCCGCGAGAAAGTTTACTTGTGTCCTCATTAGTGTCAGCTAGAGGTTTTCTGATTGTGGCATTTAACAAAAACTGTGAACACGTGGCCCCAAAGAGTACAACCCGAAAACGGTATAACGGTATATTATGACCGGACTTTCAGAGTCGCTAATGTCGCTGAACCAAAGAAAGCGGGTAACATCTCTATCTTCCTCCTTTAGCTTGACCATCAAGAATGCTTTCTCGATGTCACTGGTATAGGCGTACTTCCCCAGCCTAAACCGCAATAGATGTTGGGACAGGTCCGACACCATGGACGGACCTGTCAACAGGCAGTCATTTAGACTGGGTAGTTGACCTTGGTGGGCAGAGCAGTCATACACCACCCGTATTGGTGTGGTGACGCTGTCTTTCCTTATCCCATGATGGGCCAGATAGTGAACCCTACCCTTCTTAATCGGTTCCTTGACATCGACTCTCTCAATAAAGCCTCTATCTTCATAACTCCGAAATACATCGTCATACGCCTGGCGCGTGCTCGGTTCGTTAGACAATTTCCGCTGCAATGCGCGCAAGCGACCTAATGCCAAACCATAGTTGGTAGGCAGGCTTATCTCACTGTTCATCCAGGGTAAACTAACTTTATATTGCTTGTCTGAGGCACAGTAGCTCACAGACTCTTCAAACCTTTGTAGCGCAACTTCCGAGTCATAATCAGTCTCCATAGGATTAATGCCTATGTGATCCAATCTCCACAGTCGTTCGAGGTCGAACTCGGCAGCCACATAGGGTCACTAGGTTGGGAATCCTCCCTTCCCAACTCCTCTGCCGCGGTTACATTGACTCTATATATCGAGACCGTGTCGACCAGGACCTTTGACTGTGTAGTATGCACCTTTCCGCTCATGCAATATCCAAATTTAGTGGGGATTAAAATTACACCACACATCTTTTTAAATCCAGGGTATACACATCATAATAATGATCCACACCAAGTAGAACATGCACCTCACTCTGATTTCCCATGGGATCTGACAAGTTAACCCCTTTGCTACGTAATGCGTGTTCCACCTTCTTCACACCTACAGATACATATTCTGGTAGGGTGTCTACTACGATACAAGTCATAAAACCGGTTTTTACGGTAGAAATATGAAATCTCCGCTATCTCGTAGTCTTGCTTATCAGTAACCCCTGTGAAGCCCTGTAATCGAAGAGTCTCAGCCCCTACGATTCGGTGCTTCAGTCCCACTAGTACGGACCTCTTTATAAAGGAACGTTGAGACCCTTGATCTAGAAGTACCCGACAAACTTTGTTACTGTCATTACCTTCCATGGGAATCTGTATTGTGGGCAATATAGTGGTGTCTTGCGTGCTACCTAGTGCCACAGTTGTAGTACCCCCTGTTTTGACGTCTTTGACTTTATCTGCTGTAGGACACAACTTATCAAAGTGATGTCGTTTGCAGTGGCGACAGGGCCTTAAGTATGTAGCAGTACATTGTCCCTGCTTACCATGTTCCTTACTTAGACAACCTACACAGTACACATAGCTTCAATCTTTTCGCCTGTGCTAGTTTTGTCTCATTTGTTGGGTATTTTACGCAGAAACTCCATTTATGTTTGTTATTACATAGCTTACATAGAATCTGAGCAGGTTTCTTATACGTACCCTCTTTCTTTTCTTTAGTCCCCACTGTCATGCTTACTGTTCCCCTCTTCTCCACATTCTCACTCCCTCCTGACACATACATTCTCCCTTTGTTCAACTGTAGATTATTGAATTCCTTACTGAACTGAGTTTTGAACTCCCCCAGGTCAAACGATCTAACCTTGTCAAGTATTGCCATAGGAAGCTTCTGTCGCAAGATAATGACTATCATTTCCTGTGTGGTAAGCCCTAGGGTGTCTAGCGATCGAGTATGGCACTCCATATTTGCCCTAAAATTTGCTAACTCCTCAACCTTATACTGTGGTTCTGCGAGCTTTAACAAGGCAAAGACATGGGCCATCTTCAACTGCTCTAGATCCCCGTATGTGGACTTTAATAATTGTACCGCCTCAAGATAACTATCACCCACTACCGCAAAACCCTCTATCAAATGTAAGGCCTCTCCTTCCATTTGTCCCTTCAGATAGTGAAACTTGCGAACATTATCCAAAGAGGATTCATGAACTGTAGACCGAAATACGTCCCAAAAAGCTAGCCACTCAGTCAATTTGCCCCCATATGTAGGAAGATTGAGCTTTGGGAGGTGTACAGTGTGTTTTGGGTCAGCCCTTCTATGGGCCTCATTCTCGCCTCCCTTCTTACTTGCGACAGCACGCTGTAATATGTACTTCGCTCTAAAGACTAGGTTCATCATAGAGGGCGCGATTATCACACTCTGTAACTATCTCTTCCTCCCCTGTCATGTCTGCGACAATCACCTCACTCAGAGCCATAATACGACCGTGAGTAGCCTGGACGTTTTCTAATCTAGCTTCCAATTCCTCTAGGTCAGCAGTAGTGATGAAAGTGTTGACGTCCACAATTAGCCTATTTAATACTCCCCGATGTCCCGCCCTTTGATTTTTAGGGGCCTTGATCAGCACCCCACTAGACGGTGTCTCTTTATTGTCTTTATTCATTCTGCATGTAAGCCTATAGGCTATGTATCCAAATGTTACAAAAACAACGGCAAAATAGTAGTTTAGTTAAGAGATGCCGACCGGCGGACTTCTACGTTATGGAGAAAAAATAGCACACAAAATAGCAATACCTACTAAAGGATCATATTGAACAAGAAAAAATGTTAGGTCAGGTCATATGGCACAGGAAGTCTGAAATGGAAAAGAAAATTTATTTGGGAAAGATGATGGGTGGGATGCAGGACTTAGGCAGGCACAACGATATCATCCCGGCGTCCCTCTCTAGCCAACGCTTCGTTAGCCCTACGATCTTATCATACAGGACTTGATTGGTATTCAAATCGAGGTGGACACCATCCTGGTCGAGGTCCCGGGTGCTGAGAGTAATTGACACAAAGCGGTGCCTCGTCTCTACTAGCCGACACCTCAGGGCGCGGTTAACAGAGTTCTTAATGGCTTGATACTCTTCCGCTGACAAACCTCGGACCCTAGTCCGGCTCTCAATTGCCACAATCTTGCAGCTCCCCCCGGACTCATGCTCAAGATCCAGCGCCACCTCTTTGATGGCGTTAGCTAACTCGCGGGGCACGGTACCGGGGCGTATATCATTGCCGCCCAAGAACAAAAAGATCATAGGCGGCCTATACAGAACCACCTGCCCCCAATGTGGGGAGGCTCTCAGGGTGTCAACGGTGGCTCCAGGTACCCCGAAGTAGGACAGCTTGAATGTCCTATCCCCCTCCGACGCCCGATACGACTCAGCTACTCCGTCGGCTGCCCTTAGCCTAGTGGCATATGAATGCCCTATTATGGCAATTCTCTGAGGTACCGGCACCCGAGGTACAGGAAGATAGCCAAGCCCCACCTCTCTGGGGTCCTTGGTCCTGCATCCCGGGGCTAATCCCTTGCTCATTGCCTAAACAAATCCCTTACTGGTAGCTAAATCCCGGGTCTGGGCACCAATGTGGTATACTATCAATGGAAGTTAAATATTACTAAGCTATAATGAATCAAATAAATAAATCTAAATGAAAACTACTCCATATCTAAATTGAATTCAATCTGAAACAAGCTAATTTATATCCAAAGGTCTCACATAATAAATTATATATAGGGTAAGGTTATAAGGGTTAATATTAGCCAGGAATTAACTCACCAATAGTTCCACGTGGCAATGAGGCAAGGGAGAACGTTTTATCCAATATGGCGGTGGACAATGGGGAACGAGACTTCGGTCCCGAGACACGAGTCAAGTTAAAGAAAGAATAAATGATTACATGGGAATGGACATGAATATTATGCTTATCTGTCAGTCAGTCATGGCGTCGATGAGAGCGTCGTGATGGTGTAGCTGTTTGTATTGCTGACAGTGTATTGTGATTAGAGGCTCAAAAGCGCGATCAACTTAGGGCGGAAAATAGATGTTAACTGGTTGGTGTTCGTGAAGGCTCTGGTCTTCCTCAAAGGCACACCTTGCTACCTTGGCAAACGCCAGGAGCCCAAATTATCGTACCACATCTATAGGTTGCTCTATACGATAAATTATATTAATATATACGATAAATTCATATATACTACATAAGACCATGGCAATATTGCTTAATTAATAGCATATTAGGCCTTTTATAACTTAACTTATTTACAATCTTATAATATACGATCTACTCGTCCTACGTCGTGCTGCAGGAGCGATCGTGACGTCACAGAGACATACGGGATCACAAAAGAGTCATAGCCTATCGTATTTATACGATAGTGGTACTTCTCTGGGCGGCTAGTTTTCTCTCAAATTTGTTGTTGTGGGACTAGATTTGGTTAAGCTATTAGTGTTGCTGGTGCTAGTGTTATTGCTAGTATTTGCGTTATTGTATGTGCTACCATTGTTTTTGTGTTTATCCTCTTAGTATATATCTCAAAGCTTTAGTAAATGAGGAGAATTTTGTCCAGTGGCCCTTTTTCTTACAGTATCTGCATTATGACTCCCTATTTTCTCTTATATCACGTTCTTCCTTTTCCTTGATGAAACATTCTTTGCTTGTGTGATTCTTATTGCCACAATAGTAACAAGTTACATCTTGGTTGTGCTTTGGTTTGTCATGTTTTGTGTTGTGATGCTTGTTATGTGTTTTTTTGTTTTTGCCATGCTGTTTGTTGTCAGAGTTGTAATGTTTACTGTTGTTGTTGTTCGGTTTTTCTTGAGGTGTTTTGGGTTTTACAGCTGCTACAGTGGTGGTGGGATTGCTGGGTTTAGCTTTGGCTACAAATTCTACCTTACTATCCTGAGCTGTCACTTTACATCTATCTTGAATAGCATCGACAAAGTCCAGGAGGGTGTCATCAGGTGTGAAGGAAATAGTACGAACTAATCATTCAATGATTTGACGGAGTACATTGGCAATTATCATATAACCAAAAAGGTTAGCAACCTGATCAATAGTAATGTACTCTTCTGACTGTATCTTATTAATCCATGACATATCTTTCAACTCATGTTTCATATACTTAGCAAGAGTGAAGGTTTTAGAGACAATCTTGTCCACTGAGGTGTTAGCAGGGTTAGGGTACTCTTTGAGCATTTTGGCAAAGTTGTGTACAGATGTGAGGGCTCCTGAGGTCTTGGTGCCAAATCTTTAATGAACAGTTGCTTGAGCTGCTCATAAGAAGTACTTATCACTGTTTAAGAGGTACCCAGCAGCAGTGTCTCCTTTGTGTATCCTAGCTCTGAAAATATATATCTTGGATTGCTCAGTACAGTAACTTCTGCGAGAAATCTCTCCTTGTACATCAACAATTAATGTGTAAATGGAGTATTTTGTTTCCTGACCAGTGAAAATCCTGGGAGGGTTTTAGTGTTTAATCTCCAGGACAGGACCTTGGGTGGGTTGAGGGTCTGGCAAAGATGGGAATGCATCACAGTCATTTATGTTGGGGAAAAAGTGCTCATAACCCAAATTTCCATGTGGGAGGTTTTTGGGTTTAGCTTCTGCTGTGGGTTGCACTAGAGAAGTTGCCATAGACAGCTGGGGTTTTGGGTGATTGCGTCTAATCGAATGTGGAAGCAATAGTTCATGTCTTCCTACATAATTTTGATATTTGAGATATGTTTGGTCATCCCAATCAGAATACCAGTAGTCATCATAACTAGCATGTATGGTCCTAGGGGTGTTTCCGTAATAATAATAATAATAATAATATTAATAACCGATTTTCAGATTGTCATTTGTGTAAGGCATATTTCTCTGAATGCTGAAAGATATTCTCCAATCACTAGGACAGTCAGTTATCGGTTTAGGTAAGGAAAACTTGTTTTCCTCAATGCATGTATTGGAAACTAGCACATATTTGGGGTTGGTTGTGGGTGGTAGTGGTGGTGGGAGGGTGAGTGTTGGTGGGAGAATTGAGGGTGGTGGTGGGGGGTGATGAGCTGGTGTGTCGGACGTGACTGCTGGGCCGGTTATTTCGTCAGAAGGCTTCTTTGTGGTGTTGTAAATATGTGTATCACTTGGTTGAGTCTGACTGTCATTTTGGAATGGTTGTTGTGTATTTTCTTGAGTGTTATTATAATGTTCATCTAAGGAAGAAGTGTCGATTTCGCTCATGATTCTTGTTTTAACTGTGTTGACAAATAGCTTAAGCTTATTTAACATTTAGGACAATTATTTTACTCACATACTCTAGCTGCTGAGGTGTTTTATCTGTGGTCAGGGCAGGTGACGAAACGACGTTGTTGTGAGATGACCGGGGATCAGCTGATAAAGGCTAGTGTGCATCAGGATCGTGTGCGTAGGTAGAGCCGTACACACAGGCAGGGAGGGTTGTCGTTCAGCTAGCAGTTATGGCAGTGTGTACATAGGCGGCGTACACGGGGCGGCATACACAGCTCCGATGTCAGCAGTTAGCAGATATGTGGTTGTTTTGATCAGCCCCTCCTCACTCTCCTCTCACACCTCTGCTTCGTTTGTTTGTTCTCCTTGCTTCTCTCCTTTGGTATGCAAATTGTCCCGGATCAGTGGTTGTTTTGAAACAAAATGGTGAGGTTTTATCGAAGATGGGAGGGTTATAATTAGTTTGAGAGGAAACAAGGGGTGTTCTTTTTTAGCGAGGTCGCCAATTAACTAGTATAAAATATATGCAGAGATATATTCAAGGAGGAGTAAAGTAAAGCTTAAAGGTGGGGGTGCATGGGTTGAGATAAACATGGAATGATAATCGCCAAGCTGTACATAATTATCTTGCAAAATTCAATGGCACTGAAATAATTATTAACAGTGGTATAAAGGATTATGTGGATCGTCTATACCGGGCCTGTGACGTCACAGGAGTGTAAGTCCACCATCCAGTCCAGGATGAGGATACTGGTGTAACGTCACTATGACATCACAGGCCTGGTATAGACGATCCGCAAAATCCTTTATACCATTGTTAATAATTATTTCAGTAACATTGCATTTTACAAGATAATTATATGCAGGTTGGCGATTATTTGCCCATGTTTACCTCAACCCATGCACCCCCACCTTTAAGTAGTTTAAGTATATATTCAAATATAAATTACAGTTTAGATATATTCCTAACGCGTTAAATAATATTAGTTAGTGTGGTTATAATACTCGGACTTGGAGTTATAGTGATTATTGGTGATAACTCAATATATGGATAATTAGAGTAGTAGAGGTTATGGGGCAAGCTCAAATGCTAGGTTTATGAGTTAGGTTATGATTGAGTACAATATTAACTTGGCTTGATACAGTGTCTTAACAGTGACAGGGAAGGGAGTGTGAATCAGAGGGAAAGTGGAGTGAACTTCCCTTCAGAGCAACCAGGGCTAGAGAGACTCCTCATACACTCTCAGAGAGTGAGCCTGGGTAGTGTCCATGGGGAAACGTGGAGTCTGCAATTACATATGGGACTTGATGTAAGATTCCTCGCATAATGTCGTGTCTAAAGGGGAGAAGATGTTTACAGAGAATGTTTATGAATTGTAAGTATAAACAATTCAAATATGTATATTAGTGTGATCAGATTAACGTAAGGGTTGTGAAATTGAAGTTAGATTAGTGATTATCTAATTGGTTAAGAGATTATAAGTGATTAATATATTATAGGGTGTAAATGCATAGGGTGTTAATATATAGGGTGTTAATATATATATATAATTGTAGAATGCTCATGGAACTATGCGTAACAATTATGGTGGGCTTAATAATTATGAAGTGATAATAAATAGTTGTAACTATATGTTACATTATACCTTTTGCGCTTAATATATATTTAATCATTTCTGTTTTACGTTTCTCTTGAACTGCAATGGTTACATTACTAGTGAGAATATACACATTTCACTTTATTGCCAATTCAATGATCTTGTCTGAAATACACTTTTATGCATGGGAACTGAAAAACAGGAGAAACAATTCTATCTATCTATCTATTGCCGGATGCCTTACTCCTCTTTACGAGCGTGGCCATACACAAAATGCCCCCAAGCAGACCTAACTCCTGTGAGAAGAACAACCCGTGCCAGTTTACTGAAGGACTTACAGGATTGATCACTCAACTTTGGGTCCGTCTGACTCCGAGGCCTTCTATGTATATTTTTAGCACTATTTTTCTACAGTCGTGTGCGGCTAGTCCATCCACTAATCTGCTTCACCCTTAGGTGAGCAGTACAGATTTGTATAAGGTTTACTCCCCTAGACAGGTTGCCGACCAAGGCAGACGAGTCCCATCCACCCTGATTTGTATGAGGTTGTCTCCCCTAGATGGGTTCCCGACCAAGGCTAACGAGCCCCATCCACCCGAACAATTGAGTTCTAATAAAATCGTATGATGATGAGGTTGTTAGGGTTAATGATTTATTATGGGTAGGCAGATCACAAGTTTTATTATTCATTTTAAAGATACTTAAAATAGTTTAGCTGGACATCTTCAGAGTGATAGTTTATTTATAATAATTTTCGGTGTTCAGATTGTATTGAATTAATTGTGAAGAGCTTTAGTTGTTAAAGTTACATACGACTGACGACAACTCATAGTAAAGCCATCATCACACATACACGAGTCGGTGCCCGAGTTCAACACGAGTGATGAAATTTCCATATTCGGCAATTACTCTGGCATACTCTTCGTGACTCTTCGAGACTTGTGTTACACTTGTGTGAGTACTGTTGGTATCGGGGTGTGTCCTGAGTACTCGTGAGTGACGTGGCCTAGAAATGTCAAACCTGCATGAAATTTCTTTTCCCCGCCACCAGTCCGAAGGACATACGTGTAGACTCGTGTCAACATGTGTTGACTCTTTGTGACTTGTCTTGACTCTTGTTGAACTCTGCATAACTCTTTGTGACTCACTTGTGACCCAACTTCTTCAAAATATAATATTAAACCATATATAACCATATGAAAACATCGAAATTGCAAAGACTCTTTAGAAAAAAAGATCGAAAACATCGTAACTTCGGTGACCCTTTAGAAAACAGAGACCGCTAGTGTTATTTGTGTACATTTCGTATTATAATGTTCCCTGTCATCTGCTTTTTCTCTCTCTACTACTTATATTTCTATCTACTGTATTCATGTCCATCTGTATCTAGCTATCTCCCTTATTTATCAGCTTTAATATTTGTTATTTGGTCTCTATAGAATCTGTGAATAATTTCTGATTTGATGGGCTAAATAAACTAATTATACCACTAACACATAATGAGCAAAATGACACAAGTCGATTAAAAAAAATGTAAGAAATTATGTTCCCGATTCTTTAGTGAGAAGTGAAAGGATCGATAACGTGAGCAAAAATAAGCTTGTTATTCAACAGACTTAAATTGTTTGAAACGATAAATTGTCAATAGCCTAGATCGGCTTGAATAAACGACGGGGAAATTTATATTATATTCTTTTGTCATAATAATTATTAATGTTATGGTAGCACATTAGTTTTTTCATTTCCACAGCATTATAAACTAAACAATTATTAAAATTATATCAAACAACATATAATTCTGTCCATTAATAAGGGAGATAATTAGATAATGCAGATAAAGATCGAAGGTTGTTAGGTCCAAGTGAGCGTAAAATGTGCGAATTATGAAATAAGCCTATACTCTATGATAATATAAGGTGTCGGAATCATACGTACAGCCTTACATAAGAGATAGGGGGAATGCTTTTATTTGCTGTTTTTGTTTTCATAATAATTATTAATGTAATGGTAGAATAGTATTTTTGTCCATTCTATAGCATTAGAAACTGAATAATGATTAAAAAAACATGAAATAACAAATAATTCTGTTTATTAATAAGGAAAATAATTAGATACAGAAGATAAATACAGTAGATTGATAGAGGGGAAGAGGTCATTCGGTCTTAGCAAGCGATAATGTGTGCGTAGATTTATGAAATGTTTATCGCTATTTCTTTTCTTTATATATTTTGTCTATATATTTGTACTATATACTGGTTACTTACTATTTTCTATCTGTCTATTTTACTGTCCTACTTTTCCTTCTGGGAACGGTAGGCTAGGAATCCTCCTCCCCTTGTAAATTTCATCTACTAGACGAGACAGAAAGGGGCGAGGGAACGTGAAAGTGGTACCAAACCATAAACATTGGAACTTTAAATGTTGTTTCTGTTTGGTCTGTCTCGAGTCGACCACCCCCAGCTACGGGGTGTGCATGAGTATATACATACATACACACATACATATATATATGCCGGTACATTGTCCGATGACACCCCAGATGACGGCACTCTTCGTGACTCTTGTTACACTCTTGTTGGCTCTTGTTACACTCTTGTTGACTCTTTGTTTTCGTACCCTGGAATTTGACCGTTATTTTTCAAATTTCCTCAACTCGTGTTGGGTTTCTGTTACACTCTTTGTGACTCTTGTTGACTCTCTGTGACTGGTACTGACTCTTGGATGAACACATACCGACTCTTGTTGACTCTTCGTGAAACGGGAACAGTGACCTACTCGGGCTGGTTCTTGCCAGAGTCACGAAGAGTGTCACCCATCGTTCACTCGTGCTGGACTCGGGCACCGACTCTTGTATGTGTGATGATGGCTTAAGTGATAATAAACCTCACCATAATAGTAAAGAGTTAAAAGTAAACAATCGATATCGTACCTAAGCAAGGTTATGTGAACTTATACGCTACCAAGGTAGACAGGTGAGCGAGGCAGAGAGAGCTTTCCTATTCTGAACAAACTTGTCCACTATACTGTCACATAGCTTTGCCAAGTTGGAGCACGACATATGTCTAATAAATTTGCTGGAAAAGTTATTGAAGATTGAGAAATATTACTTTTCCAACACATATGAAAGGATTGACAAATTTTTTGTCGAGGTATTGTACCACTTATACGCATCAAATATTGAAGATTCCAGAAGCAATATGATACAAATTTGGCGAAACTTGAAGTACTGACATATTATACACAAATTATTTGGCTATTTAATATGCAGTATAAGACAATGTGTGATATTTTTGTATTGTCTATATTCCTTTGTATATTATATTTTTCAGTTATTTATTTATTTATTTATTTATATATTGGTAAAGTTTATGATATGCCAGATAATAGAGCCTACTTCCGTGTACAAGTGTTCTTCTCACTCTACTTAAGGTTCCTGGGAAAGCCAGATAAATCATGAGTAGTGCCAATCCTGAAAAACAGCAAATTAGCCATTCATGAGGTAAACCTAACAGTTACCCTATAATTAACACTCATGACTTGACGACCCTAAAAGCCAAGTTTACAACTGGCACAGTCTCATTTACAACAGATCCACATCACTTGGTTATAGCTGGCAAGCTTCAAGCTACGTTTACAATCTACCAGACTCCATGACTTCAACTGAAACAACTCTTTTCACAACCACTAACATTGCCCACAATGTCACCTTTAACATCACCACTCACGGGCTATATATTAACCCTTTCCCTTCGGGTGACGTTCCCGAACGTCATGGCAATTTACAGCAATCTACAGGCTGTTAAAGCGTCTTAAAGCCTGTAAAATCGAGTGCAAGGAAGCGGGAGCGCAACAGGCCACACATACTTCTCCTAGCCAGGCAGCTGTGGCACTGAGAGCTCTGAGTCATAATCTCGCGAGATATACAGTGCTGCCAAAGGCAAATGTAGCGAGAAATTAGCGAGAATTGCTCATTTTAGTGAATATCTATGGTAACGCTGCGGGTGAACCCCGCGAGCTACGAAGCTCGTCCTGGCTTGACCTAATTCAATTAATCCTATACGAATTTCTAATAAAGATCACTTTTGCCAAGGGGCATTCCTTAACAGTGGTAACACCCATTGTTTAATAAGAACTATACTCTTTATAAGTAACTATAATCTTTGTATCTGTACTATCATTGTCTTTGTTTTCTTTTACCACACAATTCAGAATTAAACTATTAACATTTTCTGATTTTACTTACGTTCAGAAGTACGAAGCTAGCCATGGTGGCTCGAAGGTGTAGGCCAGGGCGTACAGTCGCGCACAAGCCAAGGAGGCATGTGTGTACTCTGCTGTGTCTGGTAGAAGTCTGATTTACTCTTTCTAACTCTATCTAAGTTTCGAGGCTAACCTTGGTTAGAAATGGGAGTCGTCAAATGAAGGGTGGTTCTAAACTTTGAACCACTACTTGACAGTGACTTTGTTTCTAACCAATTACTATTCTCTAGGGGTTGACTATACTCTGGCCTACTCCAATGGCTAGTCTGTGAATAACCACTGGGGGAGTGGTTTAATGAATTTGATCAATCGAATATACCTTGAAGGGTACCTTTTGGGTGTGGCTTAATAAGCTAACCAACCAGAGTACATTTGGGAGTGGCTTAGGTCATGTTGCATGCTGCCCTAGTTATATAAAAGGGTCATTCCGTATTTGGGAAGGTGTGGGCCTCTGACCTCAACTCTGAGAGGCTCTGTTCCTTAAATGTGACATGTGCCCCCTACACGTAATGTTGGTCTGGCATCCCTCGACAATGATAAGGCTTGCTCAACTTACGAGACTGCCTAAAATGTATAATTGTATAATGTATAAGATACAGAATAGAGTTACATTTCATATACAATTATTCTTAATTAAATACTAACATGCATATAAATGAACATAATTATAAAATAATTAAAATCATTTGGTTATATTTGTTATATAGGTGTCCATTATATAATTCACTTGTGTCTATTCACTATTCGCTAGAGTTCGTTTTTGGTAATTTCTTCTCGTTTCTGTATATCACGTTTCTTGCGTAAAGACCAGCGTAATGGGTGGTGAGGTATTGTGGTGAGAGGTATTGTGATGACAGGTTCACCACACACTTATAACATATCTTAGATTTATGTTTTGAGAATATTTAGCTGTTAATTTCATTTTGGAACAGACATAGAAAATATACTGTGTATTAATTGGGTTTCATGAAGTACAATCAATATGATTCTATAATCAAATGGTAAGATTTGATTAACTGCTCCTATGTCTTCATATTTTATCAATTTAATATTCAAACAAAAAGAAGCTGGGCGAGGCATGATCTTCGCTCATATTTTACTGATGTGAAATGCGAGACCACATGCTAAAGGAGCAGAAACCTGAGAAATCTGGATTGACCGAGAGATGCTCTGGGAGCTACAATGGCTAAGAGAGATTCCCATGGCGATTATTGAGATGGTGTTTTGATTTTATACAGGAACAGAGAGTTTTGTTAAGTGTGGTGGGCTGGCATCCTCCTTCTCTGTGATTTCAGGCATGAGACTGGGGTGTGTTGTGGCACCTACTCTTTTCTAAAAAAATTGTGGACTGGTTCATGGGCTAGACAATTGGGCAGAGTCGCCGCGGAGCAGACGTTGGCAATTTCAAGATCACCCATCTTGATTTTGCAATTAACACAGTGATCCTACTGGAGACGTTGGATGTCCTCAGATTCTCCCTTGAGGCACTGGACGAGGAGTCGGAGCTAAAAGGTCTCTTGGACTAGGATCAAAGTCCAAGCATTTGGCGACTTACTGGATGATGCAGCGCCATCTGTTCATGCAAGTGGTGAGGATTTAACTCTTTCACGCTATTATGACGCAGAGGTTGCCAGATTAGCAATAAGAAATAGAGTTCTCTCACTCTTATAATTACCTCTCTAAAATTAGTTTTCTGCCCACAGCTAACTCAAAGACAACTGCAGAGGTTGAAGTAACTAAATTAAAGTTTTCTAAATACCCCTGATGGTAACAAAGGCTTTAAAGTATCCCTAATAGGCTCAACATTGCATCATAAACGTGAAAGGGTTAAGATATCGTGAATAAGTTTACTTATCTTGGTAGGGTGATCCAAGGTAGTGGTGAGTGAGGCTACAATTTTAATCGTTGCCTCGGCTTAGCATACAGTATACGATTATATATTCACTCAACAAAAGTATATGGCATTGTCAATACCTATGCAAAACTTCAAAACATAGGCGCTCCCTGTCTTGATGAGATGTGTGACATGGACACTGAACAATAAGTTCAAAAGACACATCAACTGTTTTGGTACTAATGTCTTTGCAGGATCATAAGCTGTCGCTGGCATGATTATGTTTCAAATCAGTGATCACTCCTTGAAACTGACTCAACATTTATTAGTTGTATGGTCTGTGAATGCCAACTTCAGCTATATGCGTTTGTGGTTGGCCTCCCTGAAACGGATTCTGCTCAACAGGTGGTCTCTGCAAAGGACAACCCTGAGAGGAGGGGCCCTAGGGGAAAACTACGGAACTCATGGCTAAAGGCGAGTCGGTCAGTTATGCGATGGGATACTTGATAAGGGCCAGGCAGATGCCTGAAGTCTCGCCTGGCAGGATCCCCTGGAGTTGAGTCGGAGGGTGAGTGCGGCTATGCGCTGTCACGGCAGCCCCCATTGATTAATTGATTGGCAACATAGTGATTATCAGATATTGTACCAGCTCCATATTGTAGTCATTAAATATATACTGTATATATATATATATATATATATATATTTTCTTTAATACTTACGAGGTTGAAAGAAATGGCAATTTCTGCGTTGGAAATTTTATTATTCAAAGTTTCCAGGTCTCTGATGAGTTTTCGCTGGGTGGCAGGAAGTAGATGAAGGAGATGAGCAAAATTCATGGTGGTACAGGGTTACATTACAGTACATGAAGATACAGGATATACAACGAGTTTCACTGGACAACCAGCATTATCAAGTAAGGAAGGAATGATATAAAAGGTAAACAGGAAGGGTATATATAGAGGGTGGAGGATCAGAGGAGGCGGAAAACAGGGGGCAAAAGTCTGCTATTGGTGGAAGGGTAAACTAGGAGAGAGAAAGGGGGTAACCGCTTCACGCATGCGCACTGGATGCGGGATGGTGGTCGGTAGGTGGGGTCGAAGCTGATTGGCTGCGTGTCGAGGGGCGTGGCCTAATTTGTGTGGCGCCTGCAGAAGACGAAGCTGAAGGAGGTAGCGCAGGGGGCTGCGTCAAGGGCACCGGGGGGCGAGGAGGGGTGTTAGGTCCTGTAGGGTAGTGCCTTTTGGCAGAAGGAAGGATCTGAAGGTCCAGAGTTTGGTTGTTGATGTTGGGATGTAAGGCTTGGATATATAAAGCTTCGAGTATAGGTAATCTCCTTGGGTCACTTTCTTTATCGAGTATGGTGGTGTGTTTCTCTAACTCGTTGCGTGTGAGGTGAGGGTGGTTAGGGGTGAGATAGTGGTCTTTGATGGCTCCAGCCTGAAGGTCAAGAGTTAACCGATGTGAAAGACGAGTCTGCGTCATACCAATATAGGAATGAGGTCCACAGTCCTCATAATTACAGGTATGTTGGTAAATGACGTGATCGTCGGTCATCGGGCTCTTTATCTTGGTGGAGGCTGGTTTGTTGCGGAGAACGAGGTTGGAGGTCTTGGGGGATTTGTAATAAATTATTAATTTGATTTTGTTTTCCGGGTTGGTTGGGTGGACATGCTTGGAGATTATTTCTTCATCTACTTCCTGCCACCCAGCGAAAACTCATCAGAGACCTGGAAACTTTGAATAATAAAATTTCCAACGCAGAAATTGCCATTTCTTTCAACCTCGTATGTATTAAAGAAAATTTATTACCTGGCTTTACCAACATATATATATATATATATATATATATATATATATATATATATATATATATATATATATATACAGTATATATATATATATATATATATATATATATATATATATATATATATATATATATATATATATATATATATATTTATATATATATATATACTGTATATACTGTATATAGTTGTTGTTCTTGAACTACTCAATCAATAACCTTAGTCACAATAAGTTCTATACTTTCCCCTTGCATAGGAAAAGGTTTATTCAATAATGTCGATGTTATAATATTAGTTAACGTGCCAATCTTTTCGTAATTACTTCACTCAATTGTATGTCTATATTTTAATACGTTCAATAATTAGCATCGACAATACATCAAAGGATACTTTATTCCTATAAAAATTACAAAGTGTTTGATAAAATCAAACCATGAGCTCGGTTAATTAACTTGCACACAAAGCAATATACAATTACGGCTTGCTATTCTTATGTTTAACTTCATTATATTTTGCAGCTAGTGACAACAAAAGTAATGTCTAGCATTAAACAAAAGAGAAAAAGCTATATTAACTTGTACAAATAATTACACATTGAACAAAGTATAGTATTTGATGTAAAGATACGACAATTTTAGCTTAAGATGTGCATAAATGTTCACGTTTTTGCAATAAATCTATCTAATTATCTATCTATCTATAGCCAAACGCCTCAATCCCCAATGGAGTGACAAATGAACGTATCGGCGCTCTACTTCTCTGTAATTCCTCAGCCGGCTCCCCTCCTCCCACCCATCACTACATTCATTATATACCTCTCAACTTCATCCTTCCATTTCATTATCAATCTACCTCACCCCCTCTGCCCTTCCACCTCACTCTCATTTATACTCTTCAGGTCATTCTCCCGTTCTCCTTACACTCCACATGCTCGAACCACCTCAACATTTCTTCTTCACACTCTACAGCATCTCTACATCCACACAATATCGCTCTCGTAATTCGTCATTTGTGTCTCTGTCCAATTTACAATAAACAAAGTCTCATATTGTATTCAGTAAACATTATGCTAGTCTTTCAATAACATGATTCAACATTCGTGCGTGTACAATTAAAACTTAAATGTAGAGTCAATCATGTACCAAAGTTAATTATGTTAACAAATCAGTATCTTACAAGTGACATACATCTACTAAAAAAATATAGTAATAATAATCAAATAAACTGTGCATGACTGATTAATTATAGTAGTGGGTGACTGTGAATTTGAATTCTTAAATATTTAATGAAAGTGTTAATGGGATTGAATTTGTACTGTACCTACCCCTTGTATATCATAAACATATCAACATGACTAACGTCAGTGGTGTTTAGATTTCCTTCAAAGGTCAAATATTGCAGTGATTAATGCATATACAAAGTGTTTGTGTTATATACAAAGGTGTACTAAGTAAAATATGGAACAACATGTTTAATGAAAGTTACAAGAATGGAAGAATGCTAGCCAAGAAGCAAGAGAGAGTCGAAAGATGGAGGGAGTACTTCAACGAGTTGCTAAATGTTAGGAATGAAGCGCCAGCAAACATAGTTGGATGGGGTATTGGAGAGAGAAGAAGAGAAGTAGTGGAAGAGGAGGTGGGGATCAGGAGGTCAGAAGTGTGGGAAGCCATGAAAATAGTGAAGTTGGGGAAAGCACCAGGAACAGATGGAGTGTGCGGGGAAATGTTGAGGTATGGTGGTGAGATAGTGATCAAATGGGTATGGAAAATGTGCAAACTAGCATGGGAGAAGGGGAGTGCACCTGATGACTGGAAGACAGGCATAATAGTCCCCCTATATAAGGGTAAAGGGGAAACAGGAGTGTGTGGTAACCACCGAGGAATTTCATTGGAGGTGTTTGGTGTTGTGGTGAAATTAATAAAAAATATATTATTTTAAGTGTAGTAGGGAAGTCGTACAGTAGGGTAGTGATTGAGAGAGTGAGAGTGAGAACATAGAAATAGATAGGTGACGAACAAGGAGGTTTTAGGAAGGGAAGAGGATGTGTAGATCAGATTTTTACCCTGAATTGTGTTGTGGAGAAACATCTGGAGAAGAAAGAAAAGGTGTATGTTGCTTTTATGGACTTGGAGAAGGCCTATGACAGAGTGGAGAGAGAAGGTATGTGGAAAGTACTTAGAATATACGGAGTAGATGGCAAGTTGCTGAAAGCAGTGAAGAGCATGTATGAGGGTGCAAAGGCGGCAGTATGTGTGGAGAATGAGTAGAGCGAGTTCTTTGACCTGAATGTTGGGTTGAAACAGGGGTGTGTGATGTCCCTGTGGTTGTTTAATGTATATATGGATGGAGTCATGAAAGAAATACTATCAAGAGCAGTGGATGTTGGTGTATCGCTGATAAGGGAGGGAAATAAGTGAAAGCTGCCTGTACTGCTGTTTGCTGATGATACAGTTCTGATGAGCAATAATGAATGGAAGTTGCAGGGTCTGGTAAATGTGTTTGGAACAGTGTGCGAAAAACGGAATCTGAAGGTAAATGCGGGGAAGAGCAAGGTCTTCGAAAGGGGTGAAGCCACAGAGTGTGAGGTGAAGTTGAACAGTCAGGCTATGGAGATTGTCAGCTCAATTAAGTATCTGGGCAGTGTGTTGAGTAAAGATGGGACTATGGATGAAGAAGTGCGGGAGAGGGTACAGCAGGGGAAGAGGGTTGTAGGAATACTGAAAGCAGTAACAAGAAATAGGGTGGTCAGTATGGAAGTGAAGAAGTCCTTGCATGACAGTGTGGTAAGCCCGACATTGACTTACGGAAGCGAAGCATGGACGTTTGAGAAGAGACTCAGACCAAGAGTGAGAGGGGTGGAAATTAGTTACTTGAGAAGTGTGTGCGGAGTTACATGGAGGGATAGACAGATGAATGAGGAAGTAAGAAGGAGGTGTGGTGTGGAGGTAGATGTGCTGGAAAGTGTGAAAAGGAACACCTTGAGATGGTTTGGCCATATGGAACATATGGGAAGCGAGAGAATGACTAAGAAGGTGTACGAGAGCGAGGTGGAAGGACAGAGAGGCCCGGAGAGGTGCACCGAAGGAGAGGTGGAAGAATGGAGTGAGGAAGTATATGGATGAAGGCGGTACTGGTTGGGAGGAGAGGCGTCGACTGGCTGGGAACAGAGGTACATGGGGCGGTTCGTTTGTGGCCACCCCTTCGGGGACCACGGCATCAAGCAATAGATAGATAGACAGACAACGCTGTATGTAGTGTAAATGCAGTGCCTAAAGATATTGTTCAGCTTTCAAGCGAACCTCTAAGCCAAGCATGAAATACAGCCTTGTCAAGAGTAACAATCTTATGGAGAATATAACCAAGAACTTTTAATGAATCCCGTTTGTTATTCCCTCCACCAAACTACACATATAATACAAATCCATATAATAAAATCAATTAAGCAAAATATATTTTGCAAGTTATTCCAAGTCACCTTTCACCTATACAACTGTTTTTTGTAAGTACATGTTTCGCAATATTTCCGCTGCATGTTGTCAGTCTTCTACTGTATATTGACATTTGTTGTTGCTTTACTGATAATGTATCAAGTCATTATAGAAAATGTATGTGATTTACCAGCATATTCATAAAATACTGAATGATTAGTTTTAATGGGTAAGGTATAGATATATATTGTTACGTATCTTGATCCTCAAGTGGTTAACTTGATGAATCTAGATAGCACAGAGATATATATTAAGGTATCAGCCAGCTGAAGGCAATACAAAAGTAAAATCTAATAAAATAATGTCCTGTTGTTGCTTCCTTTCCTTTTAGATCTTAGGACTTAGTATCCTTTATTGACTGATACTCTTTAATTATGAAAAATACTGAAACTAATTAAAGTCATGTAGTATTTATAAAGAATTATTATTTAACCGAAGCTTAGTAGGCTATAGTTATGAACCGAATAAGTTATAGCTAAAGAAGGACTATTAATTTTATAAAAAGTCTTGAAAGATAAATATTAAAGTAAGAATATTTCTGTCTCTTACCCTTTTTGAAATGAATAGATAGTTTTATGATATGTCCTTTTATTTATATTTAATGTAATTATTCTTGGTTCTTGTCTTACGTTAATAGTATTATATTATAATTATCATCAGGATTTATATCAAAGTCACATAAAAAGTTAGATATATATTTAATAATTAGTTAAATGTATTTCTTAACCACGTAACATTGAGGTTTGATTATGAGTAAATAAAGTTACAGGATCGTTTCATAGATTCGATTCAGGTTTCACTCAAATAATATGAAAAGCAAAATATAATATTTTGAAGCAAAAGAATTGTCTTCAGCTTAGGAAATCACTAGAAGTAATATTAACATAGCCATATTAGTCTAAGGCGATATTACTAATACGAGACAATAGCATCACCGTACTAAGCACCGTTAAGCAATGTAAGCTTAATTCAAAGAAAATGAAAGAACTCGTAGGTATTAATATAAAACAATAGTATTACTTTCATCATAACCCAATTACTTAAAGAGTTGCTTTAGTCCACAAGTTAGTCAACTAAAATAGTTAAGTACATAATAATAGCGTTAACGTTATTTCCCAATCAAATAGTTAAGTACATAAATAGTAGCGTTAACGTTAATTCGCAATCAAATAGTTAAACACATAATAGTAGCGTTAACGTTAATTCCCAATTAAATAGTTAAACACATAATAGTAGCGTTAACGTTAATTCCCAATCACATATTTCACTAACCAACATAACGTAAGTGTTTACACCGAACACACTTAACACACATTTATATAATCTGACTGACAGTCACAATCCCATTATAATACTTCACCCCGTCTTCCTCCAGCTGCAAGTTCACCTTCCCCAACTCCAAATGAGACTGATTTGAATGCCCACAACTCGGGTCTTATATACTAAACAATGATGGTCTAGGAACGAATCAGGAGGCGAGTGATGGTGCGCGCTCCAATCATAGCTCCTCGAGTTGCATAGCAGGTGCCTGGTCCACTCACAGCTCCTGGCGTCGATCATACGTCATAGCATCGGTCATCGAGGTAGTTTGCAGGGTCCCCTATGACGCACGCAGGTGTGAAGGCTAGTTTGCAGGTATGCGGGCGAGCTGGTTTACCCACTCGCTCGTTCGCTCGCTAGTCTGCTTCACCGTTTGGGTAGTTTGGCTCCTTCAACTCTAATTCTAACTCTTAAATTAACATACAGGGCTCCGTATGTCAGAATATATATATATTGTTACACCCTGGCGGCCACGAAGCAGTTGGCTCGCTTGACCAGAGTAGTAACAGTGAGTTTTTATGATTCTCAAGTCTCTGGTAGAATTATGGAATGTCTGATGTTGCTTGCTTTCCTTTAAATTCAAGTACACCAGACAGCTCAAAAATTATGTACTAGTCATAAAGAAAGCTGAGCTAGATAAATTAGAAGTTCCAGAATAACTTTAAGATCATATTTAACCCTTAACTAGCGGCGCGCGACTTATGTCGAGTTAAAAAAACTGGCAAAAAATGGGTGAAAAAAGGGTGAAAATCGAGTGAAAATGGGTGGGATAGTAATGATCCATACGTCCGACATCTGTGGCCTCCCGGCCCACACTAACTCCAGTTCCCCCACCGCACGGGAGGATGACAGTGTAATCAATAGTTCGCTAAAAGTGAGCAAGGTAGCAAAATCAGCTAAACTTCCATCTTCGAGGTAACACTGTCAGTGCTCCACGAGTGCTACGTAGCTGTATGTGGCGTCATTGTGTAGCGATTTCCGCCTAGTTTTTGGCGCAATACAGTTCCTTTCATACTGATGGTTGATATAGCAGTCAGAATGGCCTGAAAAGGCCCAAAACGGCCACAGAGGGCCCGCTAGACAAGGGTTAATTTACTAATGATTATTTTGATTAATTATGATTAGTATGATTATTTATACTTAATTATGATGAATTATTATATTAGATATTATTATTTATTATGATGATTTATCCAGAACGATTCCCGCAGTCCACGGGTTAATATTAACCAAGATGGAGATTAACCCTTATTTAGCGGCGAGCAACATAAGTCGAGTTAAATAAAGCTGGACTATGTGGCGGCGCTCGACATAACTCGAGTGGCAATTTCAGCACGTAATGTGGCTGAGAGAGAGAGACAAGTGGTGGCAGGAGACTAGCGAGCGTATGACTGCTCCAGACCACCGCGGCGAACCTACTGACACAAATCTCAGCTCCCTCCTCCCTCTCTCACTCGCTACATACTCAATTATGTACTGAAAGTACCGAATTACCTGCTTTTTGCACTCGCGTTGCACGGTTATTGCAAGAAAACTATCCATCATACAAGGATCGTTATGGTGTCATTCGAAAGCTCTGTTTATGCCCTTTCAGGGATAGGTACTTGTTTTACGTTCTGGGTCTTATTTAGGCATGAAAATGATCACGTAAACAGCCCTATTTTGGCTAAAAACACCCCGCTGTGCGGTACACATAAATAAACCGCATAGGCCGCTCGTAAGGTGTTAATTATAAAGTATTATTTCTGAAGTATTTAGATATTTCTTATTTACTTGAATAATGTAATATTTATTATAATTAGTTATGGTAATCATCTTATTATTTTATTATCCTTCATTATCATTATCTTATTATAGACTTTACTAGTACAATCGAAGAAGGGAGGATATTAACCCCCTCAGACATATTATGTTTCAATAAGTCCGAGGAGGCGGGAGCCCGGTATCCTTGCCACCGCCTCGCACTACACTCACAACAACACTGCGGCCGTTAGAATTATCGGAGGTGGCTGAGGTTGCCACCAACGGTTTTATCGTAAGCTAACTTATCGGACTTACTGAGCTCCATATGACGCTAGAGCGTCATATAACTTATTAGCGAGCTATGAAGATAAGTCCATATGACGCACCAGCGTCATATGAGTTTTTGGCGCACTCGACCATATGACGCGGTAGCGTCATATATGTCTGAAAGAGTTAAAGTCACCAATTCAACAACAATAAATATATTTATAAATCCACTAAAGAAAAGATAACGTGTGTACAAAAACAAAGAAAAATAAATAAAGAAAATAATTAAGATCCAGGACGTACCGGTATATGATTGTCCGATCGTTTATTGCTCGCTACTTTGCCCAATATTAAATTATTTCAATGCCTAGTCAAGTAGAAATTACAGCAAGGACGCATTGAAAGTTATTTAAGTATCAAAATATAAGGTGCTTAACAAATTGGCGAATAAACAACTAGTTAATGAATAGTTAAATTCATTAACCCTTTATTAGCGGCTCACCACTTAAGTCGTATTTAATAAAGCTGGACTATGTGGCGCGCGCTCGACATAACTCGAGTGGCAATTTCAGCACGTAATGTGGCTGAGAGAGAGAGACAAGTGGTGGCAGGAGACTAGCGAGCGTATGACTGCTCCAGACCACCGCGGCGAACCTACTGACACAAATCTCAGCTCCCTCCTCCCTCTCTCACTCGCTACATACTCAATTATGTACCGAAAGTACCGAATTACCTGCTTTTTGCACTCGCGTTGCACGGTTATTGCAAGAAAACTATCCATCATACAAGGATCGTTATGGTGTCATTCGAAAGCTCTGTTTATGCCCTTTCAGGGATAGATACTTGTTTTACGTTCTGGGTCTTATTTAGGCATGAAAATGATCACGTAAACAGCCCTATTTTGGCTAAAAACACCCCGCTGGGCGGTACACATAAATAAACCGCATAGGCCGCTCGTAAGGTGTTAATAAAGTCACCAATAAACCTCTCCATTGTCACGCCACATTGTTAACCTTTCTAGATTCATAGAACAAATACACTAACACAAGGCGGCCCAAAAGCACACCTTAACCCATTCGTAGCGGGGCCTGACTCTAGGCCGTATAGAGAACACCAGCCCAAAGAGCGGGGCCCGACCTGAGTCCGTGTGCAATTTTTGCGCAATATTGGCTCTGAGTCTCAGAGAGACGAGCGACGGGAGGAGCATAGGTTGCCTCATGACCGCTCGCCACGGCTGCCATGGGCCTACTGACATGTACTCCACACACATCCACCCTCCCTCCCTCCTCCCTCGCTACACACGTAATTATGTAACGAAATTACCGTATTTTAGCGATTTTGCCCTTCGGTTGCACGATCGTTGAAAGACAACCAGTGATCGTAGAAGGATGGTTCAGGTGTCATTGGAAAGCTCAATTAACGCCCTTTCAGGGATACATAATTGTATTACGCTCTGGATCTTCTTTATGCATGAAAAAGAGCACAGAAACAAGGCCATTTATGGTAAAAAAAAAAAAGCTGGGCGGCACGGTGATATATACTCCACCACCTGCTCTTATTGTGTTAACACACCTGGTAGTTATAACCTGTCATAATTTAACTGAAAGACCACACCACGCATGTTAAGTACGGTATCTTAGAGTTACAATTCAAAGTTAAGTCAAGTTAAATAATTTCAGGTAAACTGAACACCATTACCACTTTAGTAATATATAAATATAAATCTTATCTGTTACTGCCATGTCTGAACTATCTCCTCCATCGCCTCTCCTCACCCTCACGATCTCAGCCGAGTCAGGAATACAACTGATCTCTACACCCAGGTCTACCCCTTAAAAACACATTCTATTTGGTCTCTAGCGAATCACCAAGCCCCATATCATGACGTGATGGAAAGTTCCGGTCTCATCCTGTCGCTTCCAATCATATCACTCTTGTCCTGCCGGCGCCAGTTAGACAGCTCTCACCCCCACTCGTTTGACCCCTCCATACGGGCCGAAACCATCCAACAGCTTTCTATGTCCAGAGGGGGTCCTGGGGGTCATGGTGGGGTGAGTGTAGAGGGCTCAATTCTGCCAACTAGGTACTTTGTCTCCAGACTGGTTGCCTCGTCTGTCACACCTCCACTGCTAAAAAGGAGAATGCGACAAAGGGGAGAATTCGATAAACATTTTAAGCACGCGACACACCATCCGCTAAAACATTCTGTACACCCTTTATGTGGCGAATGTCAAGGGCGTATTCTTGTAGCAGTAGGCTCCACCTGGTGAGGCGTTGGTTTTTGTCTCTAAATTTATTTAAGAGCTTAAGTGGATGGTGGTCAGTATATACAGTGATTGGGACAGGGGCAGATTGAACATAAACTCCAAAGTACTGAAGGGACAAAATCAAAGCCAAAAGCTCCTTTTCTATTACTGAATAATTACGTTGGGTGGAGTTCAATTTCCTACTAAAATAACAGACGGGATGCAAGGCCCTTGACCCATCTTCCCGGAGCAACACCGCTCCGACCCCTGTGTTACTGGCATCTACATCAAGAGAAAATAATTTATCAAAATCAGGGGCACCGAGAACAGGATAAGTAGACAAAACATTCTCAGTTGCATCAAATGCCTCATCACACTCTAGAGACCATTTAAATTTAGTGTCCTTCCTAAGAAGATCAGTAAACGGGGAAGTTAGCTTTAAGAACCTAACTACAAACCTCCGGTAGTATCCAATCATGCCCAAATACCTCTGAATCTCTTTCGTATTACTAGGGGCAGGGAAGTCCAGAATGACATTTACCTCTGCAGTGGGAGGTACAACCTGACCCTGACCCACTCTATACCCAAGATACTGCATGGTGTTCTTAACAAAGTCACATATAGTTAAGTTGACAACCAGGTCAGATTCAGCAAGCTGACCTGTACAATCGGTGACCGGTCAACTCAACCAGTAGACCATTTCAACCAGTAGCTCTCAACCAGTACCAAATCAACCAATACGGTTAGGTTAGGTTAGTACTATATTTTGTCACTGGTTTGGTTAGTCTGGGTTAATTTGACACTGGTTGAGAGCTACTGGTTGAAATGGTCTACTGGTTGAGATGACATGGAACCGTACTATCTCCTATTCTCAGTAATGGGTATGTGTCAGTCTCTGTTACGGAGTTGACATGCCTATAGTCTATACATAAACAGTACTTTTCACCAGAATTTAGAGCCAGTGTGACCAAGCTACTCCACTGACTCATGGCTCTGTTAATTATTTGATTATCAAGCATATAATCTAGCTCTACTTGCAAAATACCACGACGTTGAGGGAAGATACGGTAGGGGGGAAACTTTATGGGTGTAGCATCCCCTACAGCCATGTCATGAGCAGCCAGTGAAATGAGACCTGGGACATCCTGGAACACACTTGTAGTCTGTGAAAGAACATGGAGTAGTTGACTAGCTTTATCATGGTAAAGGTGATCAAAGTGATTAGGCAATTCAGGCCAGGCAACAAAACTATCCCCAAAAGTACTTAGCTCACCTAGGGTTAAGTGACTAAAGACACCCTCAACCTCGGGATCAAGACTGGCACATTCAGGACCCTGGACAGTCTGGTGTGGGACAGATGAACACTCATTGCCCACAGCAGAGTGCCCAAGGTTGCTTACATTAATTACATTAACTGAGAGGGTGTCGGGAGGAGAAGAGTCAGGGGCCTGATAATAAGGCTTCAGCACACCCCTATCCCATTCTCCTTCAGGCTCCTTACATACATCAGACTCTTAATGGACATCCCACATGCCATCATTGACAGTCATATGCGGGGGTCGCCATCTCCACCAGAACACATCATTCAGATCACCATAATCGCCAACTCCATTTACATTTTCCCCATCCAAACTATTGGCAAACAAATCATTACATGCACCATCATGCTGCATTTCTACTAGGCCACTAGAACAGTTTGTAGGAAATATATAGTCTTTAAGATCAGCCATGAACACATCAGAAGGGTTACTTTCAGGACTAGGCTCAGTTGGAGCTCTATCCAAGTCTTCACCTTATCCTCACACTCGGTTGAAGTGCCAGAGGACAAATTTGCAACATGATTCCTGCTTTGATTATAGTTATTGCTATTGGGGTTATCATAAGGTTTCTTACCACAGGACTTTTTAATCAGAACATAATCATCAGCCATGGCAGCTGCGTCTGTGAGACTGTCTACTTTCTTACCTCTCAAATGATAAGCCACATGTGGTTCAATTTTCCACAAGAAGTTTTCCAGCAAGACCAGGTCCTTAAGACCCTCAAAATCAGAGACAGATTTACTATTAAGCCAATTATTAAAAGACTTAGTCATAGTCCTTGAGAACACAGCATGAGTCTCTGCATGAACTTTCCGGAAGGTTTGCCTATAGGCTTCTGGTCTCAACTGGTATGCCTTCAGAATGGCTAATTTGAGGCGATCATAGTCATGTCTCACATCCCGTTCTACTGCTACATACGTGGTGCAGGCTAGCCCTGTCTAAACGGTTTGGAGCATGAAAGGCCATTGCTCTCTGGTCCAATTCATGCCCCTTGCAACATCCTTGAACAGTACAATATAGTCATCAACATCATCATCATTAAACGGGGGAATGACACTACTCAGAGTTAAGCTCTGAGGGGGAGAGGAAACTGAGGAACTGGTGGTACTCTGGGCAGCCAACTGGGCCATTCGATATTCATGGTCTGCCTGAGCTTGTTGGGCTTGTAACTCGCGATCTTCCCGAACTTGTTGGGCTTGTATTCTAGCCAACTCCAGATATCCTGCTTCAGTCAAACCGGGAGGCATATTCTGAGGAGGAAGAAATATCCCCTCATGACTCCGATCCGAGACATCAATAAGGCATCCAGAGTCAACCCAGTCACCACCAGTTACCTCATCCAACCCACCCTCAGGTCTCTGGCTAGTGTCATGTATCCCGAATATCTCGGTCTTAACAGAGTTGGATAAAATTACCTTTGTTAACCCTTATTTAGCGGCGAGCAACATAAGTCGAGTTAAATAAAGCTGGACTATGTGGCGGCGCTCGACATAACTCGAGTGGCAATTTCAGCACGTAATGTGGCTGAGAGAGAGAGACAAGTGGTGGCAGGAGACTAGCGAGCGTATGACTGCTCCAGACCACCGCGGCGAACCTACTGACACAAATCTCAGCTCCCTCCTCCCTCTCTCACTCGCTACATACTCAATTATGTACTGAAAGTACCGAATTACCTGCTTTTTGCACTCGCGTTGCACGGTTATTGCAAGAAAACTATCCATCATACAAGGATCGTTATGGTGTCATTCGAAAGCTCTGTTTATGCCCTTTCAGGGATAGGTACTTGTTTTACGTTCTGGGTCTTATTTAGGCATGAAAATGATCACGTAAACAGCCCTATTTTGGCTAAAAACACCCCGCTGTGCGGTCCACATAAATAAACCGCATAGGCCGCTCGTAAGGTGTTAAACTCTCAGAGGATGGCAAGTTTAAATACGAGGTGAGCACCCGAAGCTCGTCTCTAGATAGGAGGTCTACCTCCTCAGCTGTGGGCTTTGAATCTAGAAAATTATGTGCGTCTTCCTGATTGATTAACACTCTCCGTCTCATATGACGCTAGAGCGTCATATGGCGGTTTTGCCAAAATACTCATATGACGCTAGAGCGTCATATGAACTTATCTTAATATCTCTCTAATAAGTTTTAAGATGCTCTAGCGTCATATTGAGCTCAGTAAGTTAGGTAAGTTAGATCAAAATCTGTCGAATGGTGGCAACCCCAACTTTCTCCGACTTCTAACGGTCCCTCAGTGAGATTTTGACAGTTGTGGGGATAGTACCGTGTCGTCCGCCTCCTCGTCAGTAAGTTAACTATTTCTGTCTGGTGGGGTTAATATAGGCATAATGAAGTTTAAATGAAAATGTTAAAGATCGTAACTATATTTAAGAACTAGCAGCAAACGTATCCACAGAACAATCTATCCTGGCAAGGTCGCCAATTTCTGTTACTACCCTGGCGGCCATGAAGCAGTTGGCTCGCTTGACCAGAGTAGCAACAGTGATTATTTATGATTCTCAAGTCTCTGGTAGAATTATGGCTATCTGTTATTGCTTGCTTTCCTTTAACTTCAAATACATCAGACATCTCAAGAATTATGTACTAGTCATAAAGAAAGCTGAGCTAGATAAATTAGAAGTTCCAGAATAACTTTAAGATCATATTTAATTTACTAATGATTATTTTGATTAATTATGATTAGTATGATTATTTATACTTAATTATGATGAATTATTATATTAGATATTATTATTTATTATGATGATTTATCCAGAACGATTCCCGCAGTCCACAGGTTAAGATTAACCAAGATGGAGATAAATTATAAAGTATTATTTCTTAAGTACTTAGATATTTCTTATTTACTTGAATAATGTATTATCTATTATAATTAGTTATGGTAATCATCTTATTATTTTATTATCCTTCATTATCATTATCTTATTATAGTCTTTACTAGTACTATCGAAGAAGGAAAGATATTAAAGTCACCAATTCAACAACAATAAACATATTTATAAATCCACTAAACAAAAGATAACGTATGTACAAAAACAAAGAAAAATAAATAAAGAAAATTATTAAGATCCAGGACGTACCGGTATATGATTGTCCGATCGTTCACTGCTTGCTAGTTTGCCCAATATTAAATTATTTCAATGCCTAGTCAAGTAGAAATTACAGCAAGGACGCATTGAAAGTGATTTAACACAATAAGAGCGGGTGGTGGAGTATATTTCACCGTGCCGCCCAGCAGTTTTTGTTTTACCATAAATGGCGTTGTTTCCGTGCTCTTTTTCATGCATAAACAAGAGCCAGAGCGTAATACAATTATGTATCCCTGAAAGGGTGTAAATTGAGCTTTCCAATGACACCAGAACCATCCTTCTACGATTACTGGTTGTCTTGCAACGATCGTGCAACCGAAGGGCAAAATCTCTATAATACGGTCATTTCGTTACCTACTTACGTGTGTAGCGAGGGAGGGAGGGTAGATTAGTGTGGAGTACATGTCAGTAGGCCCACGACGGCCGTGGCGAGCGGTCATGAGGTAACCTACGCTCCTCCCGTCGCTCGTCTCTCTCTCAGAGCCAATATTGCGCCAAAATTGCACACAGACTTAAGTCCGCTGCCACCACATAGTCCAGATTTTTAGAGGTGGACTTAAGTCCGCCCCCGCTAAACAAGGGTTAAGTATCAAAATATAAGGTTCTTAACAAATTGACGAATAAACAACTAGTTAATGAATAGTTTAATTCTTTAATAAAGTCACCAATAAACCTCTCCATTGTCACTCCACATTGTTAACCTTTATAGATTCATAGAACAAATACACTAACACAAGGCGGCCCAAAAGCACACCTTAGCACACCTGGTAGTTATAACCTGTCATCATTTAACTGCAAGACCACACCACACGTGTTAAGTATGGTATCTTAGAGTTACAATTCAAAGTTAAGTCAAGTTAAATAATTTCAGGTAAACTGAACACCATTACCACTTTAGTAATATAAAAATATAAATCTTATCTGTTACTGCCATGTCTGAACTATCTCCTCCATCGCCTCTCCTCACCCTCACGATCTCAGCCGAGTCAGGAATACAACTGATCTATACACCCAGGTCTACCCCTTAAATACACATTCTATTTGGTCTCTAGCGAATCACCAAGCCCCATATCATGACGTGATGGAAAGTTCCGGTCTCGTCCTGCCGCTTTCAATCATATCACTCTTGTTCTGCCCGCGCCAGTCAGACAGCTCTCACCCCCACTCGTTTAACCCCTCCATATGGGCCGAAACCATCCAACAGCTTTCTATGTCCAGAGGGGGTCCTGGAGGTCATGGTGGGGCGAGTGTAGAGGGCTCAATTCCGCCAACTAGGTACTTTGTCTCCAGACTGGTTGCCTCGTCTGTCACAACTTATATATTATATATATATATAATTATTATATAATTTATATACAGTGTATATATATATATATAATATACAGTATATATATATATATATATATATATATATATATATACTGTATATACTGTATATATATATATATATATACACCGGTATATATATATATATATATATATCCCCAGCCAGGATCGAACTCCGACATTCAGATATATCATATATCTAATGCCGGACGCCGTGATCCCCAAAGGAGTGGCCATGAACAAATTGCCCCCTTGCACATGTCCCCAGTCAGTTGACGCCCCTCTTCCGATCCAGCACTGCTTTGAAGAACACTAATTATTGTAATAGCGGTAGAATAGCTAAACAACTGGTGGAAGGGTTTGCCATATAGGGCGCTAGTTATCTGCCAGCCGTGGAGTTACTGCAGAAAACTTATGGGCAGAAAGACCGTGTTAAAGCAGCAACTTAACTCCTCCTTCTTATCACATTGAAGAACTGAAGAGCTTTTATGCATTCTTTGAAAGTATGCTAAGGTCAATCAAAACTCTACAAATTACTCTACATGAAGTTTGTGTTGTCATCTTAATGAACAAATTGACTTCTCCTTTAAAAGAGACAATAAGAAGCGCATTAGGTCATGATGGCCTGGACTTGGACAAATTTGTTGAGTCCTACCAGATGGAAGTGTTCAACCTGGAGAGCATTGCAGATCGTACACCGGTTTTGCCTATACCAGTCGCTTCTGCATCGTTCGCCATACAGGATATACTGGGTTCAATCAAGACTTGTTTAATTATGCTCAGGTAGTCATATCTGATTTAAATGTCAGAGGCACAAAACTAGCGCTCAAAAAGTTAAACGAATGAAGCAGTTGAATTTATGTACCGGATGTCTGTCGGCGGAACATGGGAGCAATGAGTGCCCCAGCCCCAACATCCGCGACTGCAAGTTCTGCAGAGGTAAGCACTACTGTATTCTTTGTCTGACTAAGCCACAATGCATTGCAGCTAAGAAGGAACCTGCCAAACAGGTCAAGAAATAGGTCAAGACCAAGACCAAGACTAATATGATGTCTGTCTTCCAAAAAGACCTGCACTATCCTCCCTACAGCACTACTGCCTACAGAGGGAGAGTGCATTAAGACGGTCAAGGTACAAGCTCTACTGGATCAATGCTCACAGCACACCTTTGTATTGAAATCCGCTTTCACTCCATCAGGCATGAAATGATAGGATCTGAGGAGCTGGAATTGCATGGGTTTACTGGAATTCGTCAAATTCGTTAGTACCCAGTAGTATCCCTACAACATAGATGCCGGGGAAGGAATTATCTGCTCAAAGCTATAGTAGCGGATTCACTCCCGGATAATAAGAGGTCTGAAAGCCTTGATGTCAATCTAATAAGGTTGCAGAAAAAGGCTACATATTGGCAGACCCATCCATGACACAGACAGTTCAGTTGGATTTGAAGTCGGGTTCGACAACTATTATGATCTGGTGCGACCGGTTTACAAACGGGAAGGCAACCTAATTTTGTTGCCTACAGAAATCGGCTATGCGCTAAGTGGGTCCTACAATGCTGAACAGTACGCTACTTAAGTTGAAGTGGTCACAATTTTGAAGGTTGTGGTCTCCACAATGGAGCACTATATCTCCTCTCCTCGGGGAACTATAATCCATGTCAGAATGAGTTATCCAAACTGTGGTAGCTTGATCACATCGGGACAACTCCGAGGGAAGATATCAGGGACAACAAAACGGCACTAACTAAGTATGAGGAGACAGTATTCCATTCAGTTCATGAGCAGCTGTATGAGGTGAGGCATTTTGACTCGAACGTCCATTGATTTTGGCCCTGTCACTCTTTCAACTCTGGGGGAGGCACTCGATACAGGCAGTTCTGCCTGTTGTCTCCCTCACTCACATAGAAAGAAAACAAAATTACCAGAAGTATGCACCACTCCTGGGGAACCCTTTGAGGTCACTGGGGTAGACTATACGGAGCAATTCCTGTGCGGGGCTCACCAATTATGAAGGCATACATGATATTATTCACATGCGCCACCACAAAAGCGATTCATATTGAGATGGTTAACAACATGACATATGACAGCTACCTACATGCATTCCGAAGGTTTAATAGTTGGCAAGGTTTTTCTCAAAATTAATAATGATGAGTGATAACGCAAACACTTTTGTGGGAGCCTCTAGGTACCTGGAAGAGATAAAGAAGGATATCTGCCTTAATCAGGGATCCCACTGTGCGACTCGGGGATTGCGAATGAGCTGCGACAGTTTTTTTCTTTTTTCTATATCCAAAAGTCGCCGATTTCGGCGCCGAATCAATGTGATTTTGTAAGCAAATAAAGCGAAGAACGCAGTAGCCGTGCGACAGTTATGCAAGTATCGTGCAATAACATCGAATGTGAGGCGACAATAGCGAAAGTCTGAAGACAATTTGACAGCGAATGTTGATATGTGTATATATATCGGGTTCATAATGAGACACATTGGATAGGGGATCTACATGTATTGGGTGTGGCTGGTTACATTACAATAAAGAGCCTTGTTGTCAAGGGAGGTTTTAGGAAGCCCTGCCTTGATATCGGCTCGCCTGTAGATTATATATTTAGCTAACAATATTGTTTACCAATATTGTAACATCCTCTCTCTTTTGAGATGATAGCTACCAGTGAAATTGGTATTAGAAGAATAATGGTATTTTGTAGTCTCCTAGGATTATTAAGTAATATTATTCTATTATGGCACATGAGCTAGAGTAATAATAGTACTAATATGATTTATAAAATTGTACAGTACTATGATTTGATAGTTACTGGTACTGTACTGTATACAGTATGTTACCGGTATAGTAATTAGTATTTTTAGTACAGTATGGAATGTGATTAATTTTGTTAGAATATTAATCTATTAGTATGTAAATATGAGATATGAAGTAGATGAGGTATATTAGTCAAATCTATTGATATGGTATTACAAGACTAGGTGAGGTAGGTTAATTATTAGTTGATAATACTGTCCTACTTGAGAATATTCAAAAATAGTGAATATATATGATATAAAAATACATTGTATACCCTTGTGCCAACTTAACATAAAAATATATTTTATGAGATTATATAAGAGATTATATGGGATTAGTAATGGTTGGTATATTAGTAAAGTTAGTACACTAGAACATTAATATTCAATGTTCTGCATATGACAAAATGTTTAATGCAAAGTTATTTGTTATATCATGCAGGATTAGTAAATTAGTAATAAAGGTTATATGATTGACTTAAAATTATAGATCCTGATACCCAGTACCGTACTCAATTTCATCCAATCTCTTTCCTTTCGCATAACAATTTCTTTGCATTCCGATCTGCATTATAATATCCTTATACACTCCCATTCACATTACAAAACCTTTATCATTCAGACTGTAATGTTAGGTTACTCCTCATTCAGTGGCTTAAGTCGTATTCTCACTCACTTACTCCATTTATATAAATCTTTCTCATCCTGTAACATTCTCATCCAGCATTTCCATTTCTGCCAGTGCCTCATCTCATACCAGTATTGGAGTGTGTAATAGAAATCCTGTCCAGATCGCCAATTGTAATAGAAATCCTGTCACGGTGCCAATTGTAATAGAAAAGATCACATGACTAATAGGTTACTGTAACACTTGCCCATTATCTAGGAAATAAACCTATAATTGATAGTGTCGTTACTTTAGATAAAAAATAGACAAATATCCCTTGTGAAATTATGGCAACAAAAGTCCCAGAACATGCTATACATTTATATCTATACTGACTCGATGCAGTAATATATTTGAAAAGAAAATTGCAGTTCCCAGCTTGCGGGTAATAGAGTACACGGATTTATTGTAATGATAGGTATATATTGATAATAATTATATTCTTAAAGTTAGTAAGAATTAAAGAAACAAACATTCCTACTAAAATGGTTTTATTGAATAGCGACACTGAAATTGCATTAATCAAAGAGACAATTTCATTCACACACTCAGCCACTCACTCTAACCCACTTTTCTAATCCACTTACCTAAATACAATTACCCAATATTATAACTACCCCTAAGATTACCCCAAATCATTATACTGGTTACTGCTAGTCATACGAAATCTCGCATCAATCAACCCTTTAGTGATACTTTGTGATACTGATAACGTCTAGCCCAGCAAATGACCGCATGATCGAATAGGCACGAGATATTCCCACACTCACAGTACCCGTCAATCACACTCATCACTCTCTCTCTCTCTCACCTCAGTTACGTGACTCGCTAGACTAATGAGAGTTAATTGCCTAATTAAAGAGTCTCAAAAAGGGCAGTACGACAAGCCCTTCAAGCCGACAATCCTCTAGCGGTAACCATCACCCTCTGTGGGGTTAAGATGCTACGGCATCACTCACCGACACACACACCACACACACGTGACTCGTGTTACGACTGAGGTTTAAATATATCAGGGCTCTTATTCATTGGACTAGTAATGGCATAAATACTGCAACGGAAAGCGCTAGATCCAACCTCTGATGTATATTCCCAGTGAACAAAGAACACAAATACTTTCCAGAGTTCTATATGCAATAAAAGGTTATCAAACTATCAATAAATGTGCGTCTACTCTAGGCTTAATGTTATGTGAAAACAGTCTATTACTACCTATAATCGAAGGTGCTTGGTTATGGTATGCAAAGTAAGGTGGTAAGGGAAGTTACAGCTTACGTTACTTTAATCAATAAATGTCAGGCACTCCTGCATGAAAGAAAGTGCACTAAAGTCCTTCAACACCAACAAGGAATCTTCTTTAAATGTTAGATGCTATCAAGATGCTCGAATCGGAAATGGAACCGAAACAGGCAGACAGCGGAACAATGCTCGTGCAGGCTATGCACACAAAAAGGCAGGATATATAATGCAGTCGGAGCCAAGAATATCCTAAACGCTACAACAATAATAATAATCGCCACGACAATGCAGTATTCCTATCAACAAAAAGAGCCTAAGTCGTTTGTGTCTCAATACATCAAACTAGGCTGCGAAATGCTTGTGTAATCATAAACGGGTATGCATAATAAGAGTAATTGGTTTAATATACTTAATGTCTACTATGACTGATAAAGTCTAGCTAGAGTCAATGATACGAGATACTGGTGTGCATGCATGCCGCATAGCCTAGTGCAAATCTCAAGTCTGTGCGTCAAATATTACGTTATAGGGAAGGGTAGCTCTCTTGAGAAACCTTCATACCGAAGTATTAAGCGTTCTCCTGGCGTACCTCAAAGACAAACAACCGAGCCTAGAACAGTGCTGAATGGTATAGGCAAAAAGCCCTCATTCGTGCATGCTCTACTCTCAATGGCACACAGACTAGAATTTACCCAATCAACTCCAGTTCTCAGGTATGTCGTGCAGCTTTTAACTAAAGCCAGCACTCATCGGAAACAATACCTTATAGTATCAGACTCCTAGTCTAGCATTATCTAATCCAGCAGAACACTAATAATTATAGGAAGCGGTACTGAACAATATGAATGCCAACCAATGCTTCGTGATCAACTTATCTTAACAACTAACATACATGGGTTATATAAGACCTTAACGCACAATACAACTGCCCAGCATGAAGCTGATTATGCAGAGTTAACCAGAGGGGGTATAATATTAATAAAAGGTGGTGAAAGATATGGAAAATGAGAGAGATAGGCAGAGGAAAAGGTTCTCAGGTGTAGAGAGGGTGACAGGTATCAAAGGGATAAGAGGGATGCGTTCTAGAAACCAGATCTGAGGGAGAGAGTAGCGAGAGAGCTGTATATATACTAGCACTAGTTCGAACCGCGTAGGAAAAGCGGTAACAAGTCCTCTAGCCAATGCTAAAGAAGCTAGCCAAACATGACGTCACCAAGCATGGTAAAAAACTCCTCCAACGAATCCCCACGAGGCCAGCCAGCTATGACGTCATCGAGAATAGCAAAACACTGAGCGCCTCCCCACACTCTGTTCTACTCTCTCTCTCTCTCTCTCTCAAATCCTATCATTACTACTTAACACCTTAAGAGCGGCCTATGCGGTTTATTTATATGTACCGCCCAGCGGGGTGTTTTTAGCCAAAATAGGGCTGTTTACGTGTTCATTTTCATGCCTAAATAAGACCCAGAACGTAAAACAAGTATCTATCCCTGAAAGGGCATAAACAGAGCTTTCGAATGACACCATAACGATCCTTTTATGATGGCTAGTTTTCTTGCAATAACCGTGCAACGCGAGTGCAAAAAGCATGTAATTAGCCACTTTCCCGATACAATTCCTTATATAGCGAGTGAGAGAGGGAGGAGGGAGCTGGGATTCGTGTCAGTATGTTCGCCGCAGTGGTCTGGAGCAGTCATACGCTCGCTACTCTCCTGCCACCACTTGTCTCTCTCTCTCAGCAACATTACGTGCTGAAATTGCCACTCGACCTATGTCGAGCGCCGCCACATAGTCCAGCTTTATTTAACTCGACTTATGTTGCTCGCCGCTAATTAAGGGTTAATGATAAAACATATACTTTGCAATTAAATATATAAAGCCTTGACATGGGTGAAAACAAAGAGCCTTTCTGGACTGCCCATAACACGAGCTTTCATATGAAATAAAGCACACAACAATACACCAACTGTAGCCACATCCACTGCCCTGGCGATCCTAGCGAGTCACTGTAGGACAAGCCATGCGGTTCTAACGGAGTGGTTAACGTCACACCCCCCCCAAGATTTTTCTCAGAGGCCCAAGGCTCACAAAAATCTGATTGTTAGAACCCATGCTATATCTCTATTTCCCATCACCCAGCGGCAGTAAAATATCTGGCACAGTTCTCAACAAAACATTTTACAAAATTATAACCCTCCCCAACACAATAGGTTAAATCATATGTAGTTATGCTCCTCAAGAGCGAGCTTCTCTAGCCCAGCATTCTGAGAGGAGTGCAACTCAGAATTACTGCTATAACATACTGAACAAATTCAACTATCAAAGAAAGAGTTTTTATTTGATTTTTATGTTTTTAATTTGTTTATTTCGGCTGCACTATAGGGGCAAGCCTAGTTTTTTCTTCTATACCAAACGCTCAACTCCTGCTTTACGACCCAATACGCTGGGCTACAACCGCGAGCCAACAAGCACCAAGCGCAAAATACTATTTAAACTAAAGCAGGAGGCTACCCGTGTGTCAATCTACCCAGGATCATCTACCCTCGAAAGACAATCTGCAATCACGTTGTCACAACCGGCAATATAGCGTATGTCCAGGTTTTATTCCTGTAACATTAGCGACCATCTGGTCAGCCTCATATTCCGATTGTGAAACTGGTTCAAAAACTTGAGCGGGTGATGATCTGTGTAAATTACAACGACTGGACCATAGGCTGGAACATAGACCTCGAAATGCCTCAGTGCAAGTACAATTGCCAGCAGCTCTTTCTCGAC
This sequence comes from Paralithodes platypus, assembly GCA_032716605.1. Taxonomy (NCBI): domain Eukaryota; kingdom Metazoa; phylum Arthropoda; class Malacostraca; order Decapoda; family Lithodidae; genus Paralithodes; species Paralithodes platypus. The sequence continues at coordinate 39,741,262 of CM064485.1, forward strand.
AACAGAGTAGTTCTTTTGGGGTGAATTGAACTTCTTCGAGTAGAAACTAACAGGATGTTCCAGCCCATCATCGTCCTTTTGCATAAGGACGGCACCAGCCCCCACACCACTAGCATTCATTGCTAGTTGGAAAGGTAGGCTAAAGTCAGGGGCCCTGAGGATCGGGTGAGTGCACAACAGGTGTTTTACTACTCTAAACGCCTTCTCACACTCAGGCGCCCATTTGAATTTCTTATCCTTCGCTAAAAGATCTGTCAGAGGTGCTAGCACGGTAGAGTACCCCTTAATGAAGCGTCTGTAGTATCCGATCATACCTAAGAACCTCATGATCTGCTTCTTGGTGGCCGGCCGGGGAAAGTGATCAATCGCAGCTATCTTGTTCTGTGGGGGGCACACCTGACCCAACCCCACCATGAACCCAAGATACTGCACGGACGCCCGCACGAAATCACACTTTGGCAGGTTGACCACCAAGCCAGCCTCACTAAGCCTCTTGAACAGGAGTTCTACGTGCTCACAATGACTCTTAAAGCTGTTGTCATAGATAATAACATCGTCGAGGTATACTGTGCAATTAGGAACGTCTGCCGTTATATCATTCATCAAACTCTGAAAGGTAGCGGGTGCGTTCTTTAGGCCATAAGGCATCACGTTACAGCGGTAGGTAGCACCATCTACCACAAAACCACATACCTCTTTCGCTCGTTCGGACAAGGGCACCTGCCAGTATCCCTTAACCAAGTCCACCTTGGTTAGGTACTTTGCATTGCCTATCTTGTCCACACTGTCGTCGACCCGAGGAAGAGGGTATGGGTTGGTGGGCGTCAAACCGTTTAACCGTCTGTAGTCTACACAGAATCGCACCTTACCATCCGGTTTTGGTTGCAGCGTGACGGGAGATGTCCACTTCACCACCCCCTTCTCAATCAGCCCCCTTGTTAACATATACTCCAACTCCGCCCGGAGGGCCGGCAGTTTAATAGGGGGCACCCTATAGGGAACTGACTTGAAAGGGGGTGGTCTCCTACGTCCACGTCGTGCACCTCTAGGGTAGTGAGGCCTGGGTGCTCCGCGAAAACAGAGGGGTATGAACCGAACAGGCGCTCAACAGCCACACGCTGATGCTCAGGTAAGTGTTGCAATGCTTCCTGAGCCGCCTGGTTCGTGTTCCCCGCCCACTGGTTCGCAGAGACATGATGATCCCAGTTATCCTCTACCTGAGCTTGACTGTCCCGTTCTCCTTCTCCACCTTCACTGCTAAACGTCATCACAGGCACAGTGAGAGGCTCAAGGGGGTGCCTCACATACTCCTTCATAAGATTAACGTGACATAACTGATTGCGCTTACGTCTGTCTGGAGTGGCTACCAAGTAATCCAGGTCCGATAGCTTCTCAACCACCCTATAAGGACCAGTGTACTTCGCGGATAAGGGGTGACCTACAAGGGGCAGTAGAATCAACACCTCCTGACCCACGTGAAATTCCCTGAGTTTAACCTTGAGGTCGTACCTGTCCTTCATGAGGGCCTGAGAGCTAGTCAAATTACGGCCAGCCAACTCCAGACTGCGCAACATCCGTTCTCGACTGTCGAGGACATACTTGAGCATAGAACAAGGTTTTTCTGCGCCCTCCCATATTTCTTTAACCATATGGAGAGGCCCTCTGACACGGTGTCCAAAGACGAGCTCATTAGGGCTGAATCCCAAACTTTCCCCAGGTACCTCCCGTGCAGCAAACAAAACATATGGCAGGCCAAGATCCCAATCTTTCCCATTCTCAAAGCAATAACAACGAAGCATAGATTTTAACACCTTACGAGCGGCCTATGCGGTTTATTTATATGTACCGCCCAGCGGGGTGTTTTTAGCCAAAATAGGGCTGTTTACGTGATCATTTTCATGCCTAAATAAGACCCAGAACGTAAAACAAGTACCTATCCCTGAAAGGGCATAAACAGAGCTTTCGAATGACACCATAACGATCCTTTTATGATGGCTAGTTTTCTTGCAATAACCGTGCAACACGAGTGCAAAAAGCATGTAATTCGGTACTTTCCCCATATAATTCAGTATGTAGCGAGTGAGAGAGGGAGGAGGGAGCTGAGATTCGTGTCAGTAGGTTCGCCGCGGTGGTCTGGAGCAGTCATACGCTCGCTAGTCTCCTGCCACCACTTGTCTCTCTCTCTCAGCAACATTACGTGCTGAAATTGCCACTCGACCTATGTCGAGCGCCGCCACATAGTCCAGCTTTATTTAACTCGACTTATGTGGTGAGCCGCTAATTAAGGGTTAAGGTTGAGTGCCATCGCTCTCCGGATGATACGCAGATGACACAACCGTAACAATCCCATGCTGCTGCATAGTTTGAACAAAGAGGTTAGAAGTGAAGTTGGATCCTTGGTCTGACTGAATCTCCTGCGGGTAACTATACCGGGAAAAATACACTAGCAAGTTTCGGACCACCGTCTTCGCTGACCAATTTCTCATAGGGTACGCGTCAGGGTACCTTGTTGCTACATCCATGATGGTCAGGAGAAACTTGTTTCCGGCACTTGTAGGGGGAAGGGGGCCAACCATATCCACTATAACCTTACTAAAGGGAGGCCCACTGACAGGAATGGGGTGTAACGGCGCCTTAGGAATGCTCTGATTTGGTTTGCCAACCTTCTGACACACATCACACATTGCCACCCATGACACAACTTGTGCTCTCAGACCAGGCCACCAAAATAATTTCCCCAAGGCTGCAACCGTCTTACGGACACCCAGATGTCCCGCCAGTGGTACATCATGGGCCAACCTAAGTAGGCTTTCCCTGCAAACCCTTGGCACGACCAGCTGGTCTACCTCTCCTGACCCCCCCTCCCAATTCCTCTGCGGATCTTGGAATCGCCAGTACAGTATGCCATTTATGAAAAAAAAATCTCCCGACTGTGCATCACTGTCCTCCTCCAACTCGACAGCACCGGTACCACATTTAAGAACCTCCGGGTCTTCTAATTGCAATTTACGAATGTCTGAAGGAACAAGCTAATCTAAGTGTTTGCGAAACAACTCATGCCCCCCTCCTACACTGAATTTAGCCTCCCGTTGCTCTCTCTCTGTGTATCGTTGCTGTCTCTTCGTCTTTTTAAGCCCATCCTCTGCCTTCTTACTAACAGTTAATGGGTCTTCTCCAGACCCGAAAATTGGTCCTAATAATGAGTCCCCGAGAATGTCCGTTGATGCTAAACTCTCAACCGCATCAACTTTCAACACCTCGGTACCTTTCCTCCGCTTGTCTAAAGACTGTTGACCAGAATGTGACTCCCTGGACGCAAGAGATCTGGTGACAACACACGCCATAGGTTGCACCTGACACTTCTCAACCCACTCCTGCTCCTCCCTACTCACGTTGGCCGGCTTCTCGGCAACAACTGAGGGTGGAGCCTCAGAAGTAGGCCCCGCAAAGTCGTTGCCGAGAAGGAGGTCGACGCCCCCAACAGGTAACTTCTCCACAATTCCTACACCCAGGTCACGAGTCACACCATCAACTTCCATCTTCATTCTTACAAGTTGCATTAACCCCCTGAACCACAACCACCCACGCCGTATTTACAGGTTTACCAGTGAAATTCCTCAACAATGTTTGCGATGCCCCAGTGTCACGCAAAATTCTCACCTCATGTCTTCTACCCCCCCACTCCACACAACCGAGTCCCCTGTGGTCACTAAAGGCATCACGGAGAGGGAATAAGCCTTCCGGATCCTTCTGCACTGTCAGTGTATTTACCTCGGAAGAATTGCCTCTAACAAACTCCGATGTCCTCTTGAACACTCCAATGCCGTGAGCAAAAGACACGGCTGCCGGAGGAGGTCGACTAGGGCACTCATTTGCTTTATGACCCTCCTTGTGGCACTTAAAACACATAAATTTCGGTTTCGGCTTATACTGTGATGTAAAAGGCCCCTGACTTTTCTGATACGGCGTGGTGTTAGTTTGGATTCAGTTTTAGTTTCACTGCTCTTATGTTTAAATGTGTCATTGCTACGGGGAGGGGGAGGATAACGGTCCTTAGTACTTGCATCGTACTTCTGTGAGGACCCGCAACCCCGAATCAACGACAGCCGTAGATCAGCCATTTCTGCTGCTTCGACTAGAGTTCTTGGGTTTTTCTCCTTTAAGTTCAAAGTTAGATCACCGCCCGTGCTCTTAAAGAACTGCTCCAACATCATTAACTGCTTAATTCCATCAAATGTTGTTACCCTCTCAGATCGGAGCCAGTTCCCCATAGCATCGGACAAGTCCCGGGCGTGTTCCAAAAAGGTGCTATCTCTTCCCTTAGTTACACCCCGGAACTTCAAACGGTACGTTTCTGGTTGCAGTTCGTAAGCCCTCAGGACAGCCTCCTTGAGATCCTCATACACAATACATGACTCCAAAGGTAACGCATCATAGGCTTTAAGACCCTTGCCTATTAATCTAGAGGATACAAGTGCTGCCCATTTATTCTCTGGCCACTGGTGTTCCTGGCACTTCTTCTCAAAGCGTGCGAAAAATTCTGTTACACCACTCTCATCAAACACCGGAACCAGTTTCAATAAGTGCGAGAGAGATTGATCATAAGCACGGTTACCAGCCCCAAGTCGCTGTCCCGTTGTCTCTACTCGCGACTTCTCTACGTCCCTGTCGGCACAGTACCTAGTCGACTCAGCTTGGATTTTTGCTAGCTCTATTTGCTGCTCACCTGCCCTTTGTTGCTGTTGAATATTAGCTAATTCGAGCTGATACAATAATTCTGGAGTTAACCCTGGAGGAGGTGAAGGTGCTACAATGTTTGAAATTACCGGTGGTCCCCCCAGGGGCAACCCACCCTGCCAGTCACCACCCAACTGTGGAAGCGTACCCGGGGTCGGCAAACCACTGGGATGGCTGGGAGTCGAGTGTAGGGGAAGCATGGCCGAAGGGCTCTGAGCACTCAACCCATCTCGCTCACCAGTCACCCTGCCCAGTACACACGTTATCAAGTTATCCCTGGTCATGCTGCTATTACCCGCATGACCGAAAGCTGTGGCCAGGCATTGAAGACCGTACCGATCCATACCCTCCAACCGCTCGGCAATAACAGGCCATTGCAAAAATATCCTAGCATCCTCCTCACAGTTCACCTGATTAACCCTTTCATCATACTGCTGTTCCTCAGTTTCGACATTACGTACTGTGTCTCCATTCTCCTCTGATCCGGTATAAGACATGATGCTCACAAAAATTTCCCACCTCAATATTCAGAAAAGAAGCACCCCAAACTCTTATACCTCAATATACACACAAAAATTCTCGGAAATACTCAAGGGCTATACTATGTTGCAAAAAAAAAAAATTCTTGCTGATCCCCGCAAAATATTCCCCAAAACAACAAATGTTCCCCGCTAATAAATGTAGGTTCACCAAATCCTAGGTAAAGTCGCCATTTGTTACGACTGAGGTTTAAATATATCAGGGCTCTTATTCATTGGACTAGTAATGGCATAAATGCTACAACGGAAAGCGCTAGATCCAACCTCTGATGTATATTCCCAGTGAACAAAGAACACAAATACTTTCCAGAGTTCTATATGCAATAAAAGGTTATCAAACTCTCAATAAATGTGCGTCTACTCTAGGCTTAATGTTATGTGAAAACAGCCTATTACTACCTATTACAGAAGGTGCTTGGTTATGGTATGCAAAGTAAGATGGTAAAGGAAGTTACAGCTTACGTTACTTTAATCAATAAATGTCAGGCACTCCTGCATGAAAGAAAGTGCACTAAAGTCCTTCAACACCAACAAGGAATCTTCTTTAAATGTTAGATGTTATCAAGATGCTCGAATCGGAAATGGAACCCAAACAGGCAGACAGCGGAACAATGCTCGTGCAGGCTATGCACACAAAAAGGCAAGATATAAAATGCAGTCGGAGCCAAGAATATCCTAAACGCTACAACAATAATAATAATCGCCACGACAATGCAGTATTCCTATCAACAAAAAGAGCCTAAGTCGTTTGTGTCTCAATACATCAAACTAGGCTGCGAAATGCTTGTGTAATCATAAACGGGTATGCATAATAAGAGTAATTGGTTTAATATACTTAATGTCTACTATGACTGATAAAGTCTAGCTACAGTCAATGATACGAGATACTGGTGCGCATGGCATGCCGCATAGCCTAGTGCAAATCTCAAGTCTGTGCGTCAAATATTACGTTATAGGGAAGGGTAGCTCTCTTGAGAAACCTTAATACCGAAGTATTAAGCGTTCTCCTGGCGTACCTCAAAGACAAACAACCGAGCCTAGAACAGTGCTGAATGGTATAGGCAAAAAGCCCTCATTCGTGCATGCTCTACTCTCAATGGCACACAGACTAGAATTTACCCAATCAACTCCAGTTCTCAGGTATGTCGTGCAGCTTTTAACTAAAGCCAGCACTCATCGGAAACAATACCTTATAGTATCAGACTCCTAGTCTAGCATTATCTAATCCAGCAGAACACTAATAATTATAGGAAGCGATACTGAACAATATGAATGCCAACCAATGCTTCGTGATCAACTTATCTTAACAACTAACATACATGGATTATATAAGACCTTAACGCACAATACAACTGGCCAGCATGAAGCTGATTATGCAGAGTTAACCAGAGGGGGTATAATATTAATAAAAGGTGGTGAAAGATATGGAAAATGAGAGAGATAGGCCGAGGAAAAGGTTCTCAGGTGTAGAGGGGAGGACAGGTATCAAAGGGATAAGAGGGATGCATTCTAGAAACCAGATCTGAGGGAGAGAGTAGCGAGAGAGCTGTATATATACTAGCACTAGTTCGAACCACGTAGGAAAAGTGGTAACAAGTCCTCTAGCCAATGCTAAAGAAGCTAGCCAAACATGACGTCACCAAGCATGGTAAAAAAACTCCTCCAACGAATCCCCACGAGGCCAGCCAGCTATGACGTCATCGAGTATAGCAAAACACTGCGTGCCTCCCCACACTCTGTTCTACTCTCTCTCTCTCTCTCAAATCCTATCATTACTACTTAATGATAAAACATATACTTTGCAATTAAATATATAAAGCCTTGACATGGGTGAAAATATGACACAAGCTTTCATATGAAATAAAGCACACAACAATACACCAACTGTAGCCACATCCACTGCCCTGGTGATCCTAGCGAGTCACTGTAGGACAAGCCATGCGGTTCTAACGGAGTGGTTAACGTCACACTCGCTAGACTAATGAGAGTTGCCTAATCAAAGGGTCTCAAAAAGGGCATTACGACAAACCCTTCAAGCCGACACTCCTCTAGCGGTAACCATCACCCTCTGTGGGGTTAAGATGCTACGGCGTCACTCACACACCCGCACACATCCACACACACGTGACTCGCTAGACTAATGAGAGTTGTCTAATTAAAGAGTCTCAAAAAGGGCAGTACGACAAGCCCTTCAAGCCGACAATCCTCTAGCGTTAACCTCAACCTCTGTGGGGTTAAGCGTTACGGCGTCACTGACCACACCCGCACACATCCACACACACCCCTGGCCACGTGCATAGCTAAATTAGTGGGATATCGCCGCAGGAAAACTATGTCGCCCTGGGCATCCCTAGCCTTTAGCAAGCCCTCTGTGGGGTCATGCTTACACCTGCCATTCTCGGCCATAGCATTAAGCTAATTCTGTCGGCGTCACAACCTTGGCCATGTGCACAGTCTGGCTCAGACTTGGAGTCTGGCCGATGCACACAAGCACACCACCACACATCACTCTGGACATCTCAATCAACGTTGACACTTGTCTAACTGAATTGGACTCACCTGATTTTGGTTGAATTAGGGCACGAGGTACCCTCGCAGCCCTGCCGACCCATTCATCGCGGGCACAACAAAAATGGACTATCTCGTTGGGGTCGGGCAGGAGAAAAATAGGGCCTGTCCTGGGCATTCCTGCCCCCTTTATACCCTCGGTTTTCCCCTCCCCCATCACATTTTGAATTTGGTGCCAATGAAAAGACTGGACACTCCCTATGATCACGCCTACAACATGAACGCACACACACATGTACGCGTAACGGCGGCCTACCCACGCTCACAAGCAAGAACGCACACACGCACACATGTACGCGAGGCGCCTAGCGGTACATAGGCCTATGCCCACGCCTCCACCCCTCACCTCTCCCTTTCTCTACAGCTGTTCCCGCCTCCCCAATTTTTCCCGCGCTCGAGAAATATACCTAACTACCTCTAAGTATATAATCTCAGTCACGGACCTGTGTCATTCCCCCCTACTAACATTGATTTTGCTCTTCTAAAATCACTCAGGTGTCATTCATAGTGTCTTCCATACTGAAGTGTGAGTCTAACCTGTCACTGGTGCATTAAATGATCACCCTTGAGTAGAAAAAACCCTTTACAATTACGTTAAAATTTCTACTGAAAGGTGAAAACTCCTGAGGTCTCAATCACGGCCAGCGACATAATCCTGGTGGTTAACCCACTTATTTTTACAGTGAAAGCTAGTGGCTTTGCCCACTCATTTACAATGAACACACAATTAAGCTCAGCTAATGTTATGTAAAAAGAGATGTTGTGAGACACGGTTTAAAATGGGAATTTTGTTGAGAGTATATTGAACAGTGTAAACAAAATCGGTTTAACTCTAGGTACAGCTGGGTATAAAAAGATTCTTTGACTTGATGGGGGATCCTTTGACGTAGCTTCTTGAGGGCCAGGATTCCGGCTGTGGGTTCTCCAATCTCCCGACGAACGCCTGGCTGACTCAGTACCTGTACAAAATTTGGAAGCGGCAGAATAAAAGCGAACAAACAACTTTTCATCCCCTCCCCTCCCGTATTCCATATCATGCTACTTATTTGTTGACTCCCTCTATCATCAGTCTCCCCACTATTTAACCCGACTTACGCCCCAGACCTCATTCAACGATGGCCTTCCCGAGTTTTCACCTGATGCTGGCTAGCAATATGCACTGTTGCTATTCACCACAGCACCCAGACTCTCCGCGAGCCTAAGCCGCGCCCCTGGCGACATCTGGCACCACCACACACATCCCACACTTTTCCCAAGTTTAAGCAGGATCGAGCCTCCTCTGACGCTCTCTCTCTGTCTCCTCTAACTTTTCCTATGGTCTTCTCTTTCTATCCCAACCCTTGCTGCTACGCAATCCCTCACTTATTTAGTATTCGTCCTATCCAATGCTCGTCCCTCCCTCTCCCTCTTGTCCTTGACAAGGAACAACAGATTTTTAAGAGAGGAATAGAACAATCAAAGAAAACAAAACAAATCTCGCCCGACACACAACTGACCCATATAACTGAAACTGCCTAGATTTATGATACCGGAATAAGAAAAACAACAACGACTCGGCCGGATTACAAGCACTTCCCTCTATCCTTAAACGATCGATTACAGCACTTGCGTATGATGAACGAATTTAAAGGAAACTATTCCACATAACACTTACTGCCTAAGATTTATGATACCGGAATAAGAGAAACAACAACGACTCGATCAGATTACAACACTTCCCTCTATCCTTAAACGATCGATCACAGCACTTGCGTATGACGAACGAAATTAAAGGAAACTATTCACATGGTATAAACTCACAGCGACAATCACAAAAAACAAAAATCAACGGAGATCAATTATAGACAAGCTAAAAAAAATATTCTGGGACACAATTACTTCTCAAAGCGAATCGTAGAACTAAATATTATGAAACAATGAGGACGCGCGAGCGATGGGAAAAGGAATTCACTTGTTTACACATGGAGGTTCACCGACGCTCCCAGGATGTGACTTGACCACGAGAGGAAAGAAAAAAATTAAATTTCCCGCATGGGGTTACTTTTGTATGAACACAATTATACAATCTATCCTTCATTATCCCGTACATCTAAATCAGAAACTTGTCCTGTATCACGGTCGCCATTTTGTAATAGAAATCCTGTCCAGATCGCCAATTGTAATAGAAATCCTGTCACGGTGCCAATTGTAATAGAAAAGATCACATGACTAATAGGTTACTGTAACACTTGCCCATTATCTAGGAAATAAACCTATAATTGATAGTGTCGTTACTTTACATCAAAAATAGACAAATATCCCTTGTGAAATTATGGCAACAAAAGTCCCAGAGCATGCTATACATTTATATCTATACTGACTCGATGCAGTAATATATTTGAAAAGAAAATTGCAGTTCCCAGCTTGCGGGTAATAGAGTACACGGATTTATTGTAATGATAGGTATATATTGATAATAATTATATTCTTAAAGTTAGTAAGAATTAAAGAAACAGACATTCCTACTAAAATGGTTTTATTGAATAGCGACACTGAAATTGCATTAATCAAAGAGACAATTTCATTCACACACTCAGCCACTCACTCTAACCCACTTTTCTAATCCACTTGCCTAAATACAATTACCCAGTATTATAACTACCCCTAAGATTACCTCAAATCATTATACTGATTACTGCTAGTCATACGAAATCTCACATCAACCAACCCTTTAGTCTACTGTGATACTGATAACGTCTAGCCCAGCAAATGACCGCATGATCGAATAGGCACAAGATTTTCCCACACTCACAGTACCCGTCAATCACACTCATCACTCTCTCTCTCTCACCTCCTCACCTCAGTTACGTGACTCGCTAGACTAATGAGAGTTAATTGCCTAATTAACACCTTACGAGCGGCCTATGCGGTTTATTTATGTGTACCGCACAGCGGGGTGTTTTTAGCCAAAATAGGGCTGTTTACGTGATCATTTTCATGCCTAAATAAGACCCAGAACGTAAAACAAGTACCTATCCCTGAAAGGGCATAAACAGAGCTTTCGAATGACACCATAACGATCCTTGTATGATGGATAGTTTTCTTGCAATAACCGTGCAACGCGAGTGCAAAAAGCAGGTAATTCGGTACTTTCAGTACATAATTGAGTATGTAGCGAGTGAGAGAGGGAGGAGGGAGCTGAGATTTGTGTCAGTAGGTTCGCCGCGGTGGTCTGGAGCAGTCATACGCTCGCTAGTCTCCTGCCACCACTTGTCTCTCTCTCTCAGCCACATTACGTGCTGAAATTGCCACTCGACCTATGTCGAGCGCCGCCACATAGTCCAGCTTTATTTAACTCGACTTATGTTGCTCGCCGCTAAATAAGGGTTAAAGAGTCTCAAAATGGGCAGTACGACAAGCCCTTCAAGTCGACAATCCTCTAGCGGTAACCATCACCCTCTGTGGGGTTAAGATGCTACGGCATCACTCACCGACACACACGTGACTCGCTAGACTAATGAGAGTTGCCTAATCAAAGGGTCTCAAAAATGGCATTAAAACAAGCCCTTCAAGCCGACACTCCTCTAGCGGTAACCATCACTCTCTGTGGGGTTAAGATGCTACAACGTCACTCACACACCCGCACACATCCACACACACACGTGACTCGCTAGACTAATGAGAGTTGTCTAATTAAAGAGTCTCAAAAAGGGCAGTACGACAAGCCCTTCAAGCCGACAATCCCCTAGCGTTAACCACAACCTCTGTGGGGTTAAGCATTACGGCGTCACTCACCACACCCGCACACATCCACACACACCCCTGGCCACGTGCATAGCTAAATCAGTGGGATATCGCCGCAGGAGAACTATGTCGCCCTGGGCATCCCTAGCCTTTAGCAAGCCCTCTGTGGGGTCATGCTTACACCTGCCATTCTCGGCCATAGCATTAAGCTAATTCGGTCGCGTCACAACCTTGGCCATGTGCACGGTCTGGCTCAGACTTGGGGACTGGCCGACGCACACAAGCACACCACCACACATCACTCTGGACATCTCAATCAACGTTGACACTTGTCTAACTGAATTGGACTCACCAGATTATGGTTGAATTAGGGCACGAGGTACCCTCGCAGCCCTGCCGACCCATTCATCGCGGGCTCAACAAAAATGGACTATCTCGTTGGGGTCGGGCAGGAGAAGATTAAGGCCTGTCCTGGGCATTCCTGCCCCCTTAGTAACCTCGGTTTTCCCCTCCCCCATCACATTTTGAATTTGGTGCCAATGAAAAGACTGGACACTCCCTATGACCACGCCTACAACTTGAACGCACACACACATATACGCGTAACGGCGGCCTACCCACGCTCACAAGCAAGAACGCACACACGCACACATGTACGCGAGGCGCCTAGTGGTACATAGTGTTACGACTGGGGTTCAAATATATCAGGGCTCTTATTCATTGGACTAGTAATGGCATAAATGTTACAACGGAAAGCGCTAGCTCCAACCTCTGATGTATATTCCCAGTGAACAAAGAACACAAATACTCTACAGAGTTCTATATGCAATAATAGGCTATCAAACTCTCAATAAATGTGCGTGTACTCTAGGCTTAATGTTATATGAAAACAGCCTATTACTACCTATAACCGAAGGTGCTTGGTTATGGTATGCAAAGTAAGGTGGTAAGAGAAGTTACAGTTTACGTTACTTTAATCAATAAATGTCAGGCACTCCTGCATGAAAGAAAGTGCACTAAAGTCCTTCAACACTAATAAGGAATCTTCTTTAAATGTTAGATGCTATAAAGATGCTCGTATCGGAAATGGAACCCAAAAAGGCAGGCAGCGGAACAATGCTCGTGCAGGCTATGCACACAAAAAGGCAGAATATATAATGCCGTCGGAGCCAAGAATATCCTAAACACTACAACAATAATAATAATCGCCACGACAATGCAGTATTCCTATCAACAAAAAGAGCCTAAGTCGTTTGTGTCTCAATACATCAAACTAGGCTGCGAAATGCTTGTGTAATCATAAATGGGTATGCATAAAAAGAGTAATTAGGTTAATATACTTAATGTCTACTATGATTGATAAAGTCTAGCTAGAGTCAATGATACGAGATACTGGTGCGCATGGCATGCCGCATAGCCTAGTGCAAATCTCAAGTCTGTGCGTCAAATATTACGTTATAGGGAAGGGTAGCTCTCTTGAGAAACCTTAATACCGAAGTATTAAGCGTTCTCCTGGCGTACCTCAAAGACAAACAATCGAGACTAGAACAGTGCAGAATGGTATAGGCAAAAAGCCCTCATTCGTGCATGCTCTATTCTCAATGGCACACAGACTAGAATTTACTCAATCAACTCCAGTTCTCAGGTATGACGTGCAGCTTTTAACTAAAGCCAGCACTCATAGGAAACAATACCTTATAATAGCAGACTCCTAGTATAGCATTATCTAATCCAGCAGAACACTAATAATTAAAGGATGCAGTACTTAAACAATATAAATGCCAACCAATGCTTCGTGATCCACTTATCTTAACAACTAACATACATGGGTTATATCAGACCTTAACGCACAATACAACTGGCCAGCATGAAGCTGATTTTGCAGAGTTAACCAGAGGGGGTATAATATTAATAAAAGGTGGTGAAAGATATGGAAAATGAGAGATAGGCAGAGGAAAAGATTCTCAGGTGCGAGCGGGGTACAGGTAGCAAGGGAAAAAGATGGGTGCATTCTAGAAACCAGATCTGAGGGAGAGAGTGGCGAGGAACTGTATATATACTCGCACCAGCTCGAGCCGCGTGGGAAAAAAGCGGTTACAAGTCCTCTAACCACTAGCAAGGGAGCTTGCAGCATGGTAAGGACCTCTCTCCACCAACCCCCGCGAACGAGGCAGCCAGCCGTGACGTCATCGAGCGGGACAAAAACACTACGCGCTCCCTCTCACTCTGTTCTACTCTCTCTCTCTCTCCCAGATCCCATCATTACTAGTTAATTATAAAACATACTTTACAATTAATATAAAGCCTTGACATGGGTGAAAACAAAGAACCTTTCTGGACTGCCCATGACACAAGCTTTCATATGAAATAAAGCACACTCTAATACATAAACTGTAGCCCCATCCACTGCCCTGGCGATCCTAGCGAGTCACTGTAGGACAAGCAATGCGGTTCTAACGGAGTGGTTAACGTCACACCCCCCCCCAAGATTTTTCTCAGAGGCCCCAAGGCTCACAAAAATCTGATGGTTAGAACCCATGCTATATCTCCACTTCCCATCACCCAGCGGCAGTAAAATATCTGGCACAGTTCTTCAACAAAACATTTTTCAAAATTATAACCCTCCCCAACACCATAGGTTAAATTATATGTAGTTATGCTCCTCAAGAGCGAGCTTCTCTAGCCCAGCATTCTGAGAGGAGTGCAACTCCGAATTACTGCTATAACATACTAAAAAAAATTCAACTATCAAAGAAAGAGTTTTTATTTGATTTTTATGTTTATAATTTGTTTATTTCGGCTGCACTATAGGGGCAAGCCTAGTTTTTCTTCTATACCAAACGCACAACTTCTGCTTTACGACCCAATACGCTGGGCTACAACCGCGAGCCAACAAGCACCAAGCGCAAAATACTATTCAAACTAAAGCAGGAGGCTACCCGTGTGTCAATCTACCCAGGATCATATACCCTTGAACGACCATCTGCAACCACGTTGTCACAACCGGCAATATGGCGTATGTCCAGGTTATATACCAGTAACCTTAGTGACCACCTGGTCAGCCTCATATTCCGATTGTGAAACTGGTCCAAGAACTTGAGAGGGTGATGATCTGGGTAAACTACAACGACCGGACCATAGGCTGAAACACAGACCTCGAAATGCCTCAGAGCAAGTACAACCGCCAGCAGCTCCTCCTTGACAACAGAGCAGCTCCCCTGGGCCGAATTGTACTTCTCCGAGCAGAAACTAACAGGATGCTCCAGCCCATCATTGTCCTTTTCCACAAGGACGGCACCAGCCCCCACACCACTAGCCTCCGTTGCTAGTTGGAAAGGTAGGCTAAAGTCAGGGGCCCTGAGGATCGGGTGAGTGCACAACAGGTGTTTTACTTCTCTAAACACCTTCTCACACTCAGGCGCCCATTTGAACTTCTTATCCTTCCAGTTATCCTCCACCTGAGCTTGACTGTCCCGTTCTCCTTCTCCACCTTGACTGCTAAACGTCATCACAGGCACAGTGAGAGGCTCAGGGGGGTGCCTCCCATACTCCTTCACGGGATTATCATGACATAACTGATTGCGCTTCCGTCTGTCTGGAGTGGCTACCAAGTAAACCAGGTCCGATAGCTCCTCCACCACCCTATAAGGACCAGCGTACTTCGCGGATAAGGGGTGACCTACAAGGGGCAGTAGAATCAACACCTCCTGACCCACGTGAAACTCCTTGAGGTCGTACCTGTCCTTCCTGAGGGCCTGAGAGCTAGTCAAATTACAGCCAGCCAACTCCAGACTGCGCAACATCCGTTCTCGACTGTTGAGGACACACTTGAGCATAGAACAAGGTTTTTCTGCGCCCTCCCATACTTCTTCAACCATATGGAGAGGCCCTCTGACACGGTGTCCAAAGACGAGGTCATTAGGGCTGAATCCCAAACTCTCCCCAGGTACCTCCCACACAGCAAACAAAACACATGGCAGGCCAAGATCCCAATACCTCCCACTCTCAAAGCAACAACAACGAAGCACAGATTTCAAGGCTGAGTGCCATCGCTCTAACACACCCTGGCTCTCCGGATGATACGCAGATGACACCACCCCAACAATCCCATGCTGCGGCATTGCTTGAACAAAGAGGCTAGAAGTGAAGTTGGGTCCCTGGACTGACTGAAGCCCCTGCGGGTAACCATACCGGGAAAAATACACTAGCAAGCTTCGGACCACCGTCTTCGCCGACCCATTTCTCATAGGGTACGCGTCAGGGTACCTTGTTGCTACATCTCCCGACTGTGCATCACTGTCCTCCTTCAACTCTTTCGTCTTTTTAAGCCCATCCTCTGCCCCTTCAGGAACAGTTACTGGGTCTTCTCCAGACTCGATATTTGGTCCTAATACTGAGTCCCCGAGAAGGTCCGTTGACACTAAACTCTCAACCGCATCAACTTTCAACCCCTTCTCGGTACCCTTCCTCAGCTGATCTAAAGATTGTTGACCAGAATGTGACTCCCTGGATGCAGAATCTCCGGTGACAATACACTCCATAGGCTGCCCCGGACACTTCCCAACCCACTCCTGCTCCTCCCTACTCACGTCGGCCGGCTTCTCGACAACGACTAAGGGTGGAGCCTCAGAAGTAGGCCCTGCAAAGTCGTTGCCAAGAAGGAGGTCGACGCCCCCAACAGGTAACTTCTCCACAATTCCTACATCCAGGTCACGAGTCACACCATCAACTTCCACCTTCATTCTTACAAGCGGGTATGACCTTGTCGCATTAACTCCCTGAACCACAACCACCCGCGCCGTATTGACAGGTTTACCAGTGAAATTTCTCAACAGTGTTTGCGATGCCCCAGTGTCACGCAAAATTCTCACCTCATGTCTTCTACCCCCCCACTCCACACAACCGAGTCCCCTGTGGGCACTAAAGGCATCACGGACAGGGAATAAGCCTTCCGGATCCTTCTGCACTGGCAGTGTATTTATCTCGGAAGAAATGCCTCTAACAAACTCCGATGTCCTCTTGAACACTCCAATGCCGTGAGCAAAAGACACGGCTGCCGGAGGAGGTCGACTAGGGCACTCATTTGCCTTATGACCCTCCTGGTGGCAACTAAAACACATAAATTTTGGTTTCGGCTTATACTGTGATGTAAAAGGCCCCTGACTTTCCACATACGGTGTGGTGTAAGGTTTGGATTCAGTTTTAGTTTCATGGCTCTTCTGTTTAAATGTGTCATTGTTACGGGGAGGGGGAGGATAACGGTCCTTAGCACTTACATCGTACTTCTGTGAGGACCCGCAACCCCGAATCAACGACAGCCGTCGATCAGCCATTTCTGCTGCTTCGACTAGAGTTCTTGGGTTTTTCTCCTTCAAGTTCAAAGTTAGATCACCGCCCGTGCTCTTAACCCTTATTTAGCGGCGAGCAACATAAGTCGAGTTAAATAAAGCTGGACTATGTGGCGGCGCTCGACATAACTCGAGTGGCAATTTCAGCACGTAATGTGGCTGAGAGAGAGAGACAAGTGGTGGCAGGAGACTAGCGAGCGTATGACTGCTCCAGACCACCGCGGCGAACCTACTGACACAAATCTCAGCTCCCTCCTCCCTCTCTCACTCGCTACATACTCAATTATGTACTGAAAGTACCGAATTACCTGCTTTTTGCACTCGCGTTGCACGGTTATTGCAAGAAAACTATCCATCATACAAGGATCGTTATGGTGTCATTCGAAAGCTCTGTTTATGCCCTTTCAGGGATAGGTACTTGTTTTACGTTCTGGGTCTTATTTAGGCATGAAAATGATCACGTAAACAGCCCTATTTTGGCTAAAAACACCCCGCTGTGCGGTACACATAAATAAACCGCATAGGCCGCTCGTAAGGTGTTAAAGAACTGCTCCAACATCATTAACTGCTTAATTTCATCAAATGTTGTGACCTTCTCAGAACGGAGCCAGTTCCCCATAGCATCGGACAAGTCCCGGGCGTGTTCCAAAAAGGTGCTATCTCTTCCCTTAGTTACACCCCGGAACTTCAAACGGTACGTTTCTGGTTGCAGTTCGTAAGCCCTCAGGACAGCCTCCTCGAGATCCTCGTACACAATACATAACTCCAAAGGTAACGCATCGTAGGCTTTAAGACCCTTGCCTATTAATCTAGAGGATACAAGTGCTGCCCATTTATTCTCTGGCCACTGGTGTTCCTGGCACTTCTTCTCAAAGCGTGTGAAAAATTCTGTTACACCACTCTCATCAAACACCGGAACCAGTTTCAATAAGTGCGAGAGAGATTGATCATGAGCACGGTTACCAGCCCCAAGTCGCTGTCCCGTTGTCTCTACTCGCGACTTCTCTACGTCCCTGTCGGCACAGTACTTAGTCGACTCAGCTTGGATTTTTGCTAGCTCTATGTGCTCATGACTGATAGTTTTTCTCTCTTCTATCTTGGCTAATTCTATTTGCTGCTGGATCTTAGCTAATTCGAGCTGAAGCAATAATTCTGGAGTTAACCCTTGAGGAGGTGAAGGTGCTACAATGTTTGAAATTACCGGTGGTCCCCCCCCACCCTGCCAGTCACCACCCAACTGCGGAAGCGTACCCGGGGTCGGCAAACTACTGGGATGGCTGGGAGTCGAGTGTAGGGGAAGCATGGCCGAAGGGCTCTGAGCACCAACCCATCTCGCTCACCAGTCACCCTGCCGAGTACACACGTTATCAAGTTATCCTTGGTCATGCTGCTAGTAACCGCATGACCGATAGCTGTGGCCAGGCATTGAAGACCGTACCGATCCATACCCTCCAACCGCTCGGCAGTAACAGGCCATTGCAAAAATATCCTAGCATCCTCCTCACAGTTCACCCGATTAACCCTTTCATCATGCTGCTGTTCCTCAGTCTCGACATTATGTACTGTGTCTCCATTCTCCTCTGATCCGGTATAAGACATGATGCTCACAAAAATTTCCCACCTCAATATTCAGAAAAGAAGTACCCCAAACTCTTATACCTCAATATACACACAAACATTCTCGGAAATACTCAAAAGCTATACTATGTTGCAAAAAAAAAAATATTCTTGCGGATCCCCGCAAAATATTCTCCAAAACAACAAATGTTCCCTGCTAATAAATGTAGGTTCACCAAATCCTAGGTAAGGTCGCCATTTGTTACGACTGGGGTTCAAATATATCAGGGCTCTTATTCATTGGACTAGTAATGGCATAAATGTTACAACGGAAAGCGCTAGCTCCAACCTCTGATGTATATTCCCAGTGAACAAAGAACACAAATACTCTACAGAGTTCTATATGCAATAATAGGTTATCAAACTCTCAATAAATGTGCGTGTACTCTAGGCTTAATGTTATGTGAAAACAGCCTATTACTACCTATAACCGAAGGTGCTTGGTTATGGTATGCAAAGTAAGGTGGTAAGAGAAGTTACAGCTTACGTTACTTTAATCAATAAATGTCAGGCACTCCTGCATGAAAGAAAGTGCACTAAAGTCCTTCAACACTAACAAGGAATCTTCTTTAAATGTTAGATGCTATAAAGATGCTCGTATCGGAAATGGAACCCAAAAAGGCAGGCAGCGGAAGAATGCTCGTGCAGGCTATGCACACAAAAAGGCAGAATATATAATGCCGTCGGAGCCAAGAATATCCTAAACACTACAACAATAATAATAATCGCCACGACAATGCAGTATTCCTATCAACAAAAAGAGCCTAAGTCATTTGTGTCTCAATACATCAAACTAGGCTGCGAAATGCTTGTGTAATCATAAATGGGTATGCATAAAAAGAGTAATTAGGTTAATATACTTAATGTCTACTATGATTGATAAAGTCTAGCTAGAGTCAATGATACGAGATACTGGTGCGCATGGCATGCCACATAGCCTAGTGCAAATCTCAAGTCTGTGCGTCAAATATTACGTTATAGGGAAGGGTAGCTCTCTTGAGAAACCTTAATACCGAAGTATTAAGCGTTCTCCTGGCGTACCTCAAAGACAAACAATCGAGACTAGAACAGTGCAGAATGGTATAGGCAAAAAGCCCTCATTCGTGCATGCTCTATTCTCAATGGCACACAGACTAGAATTTACTCAATCAACTCCAGTTCTCAGGTATGTCGTGCAGCTTTTAACTGAAGCCAGCACTCATAGGAAACAATACCTTATAATATCAGACTCCTAGTCTAGCATTATCTAATCCAGCAGAACACTAATAATTAAAGGATGCAGTACTTAAACAATATAAATGCCAACCAATGCTTCGTGATCCACTTATCTTAACAACTAACATACATGGGTTATATCAGACCTTAACGCACAATACAACTGGCCAGCATGAAGCTGATTTTGCAGAGTTAACCAGAGGGGGTATAATATTAATAAAAGGTGGTGAAAGATATGGAAAATGAGAGATAGGCAGAGGAAAAGATTCTCAGGTGCGAGCGGGGTACAGGTAGCAAGGGAAAAAGATGGGTGCATTCTAGAAACCAGATCTGAGGGAGAGAGTGGCGAGGAACTGTATATATACTCGCACCAGCTCGAGCCGCGTGGGAAAAAAGCGGTTACAAGTCCTCTAACCACTAGCAAGGGAGCTTGCAGCATGGTAAGGACCTCTCTCCACCAACCCCCGCGAACGAGGCAGCCAGCCGTGACGTCATCGAGCGGGACAAAAACACTACGCGCTCCCTCTCACTCTGTTCTACTCTCTCTCTCTCTCCCAGATCCCATCATTACTAGTTAATTATAAAACATATACTTTACAATTAAATATATAAAGCCTTGACATGGGTGAAAACAAAGAGCCTTTCTGGACTGCCCATGACACAAGCTTTCATATGAAATAAAGCACACTCTAATACATAAACTGTAGCCCCATCCACTGCCCTGGCGATCCTAGCGAGTCACTGTAGGACAAGCCATGCGGTTCTAACGGAGTGGTTAACGTCACAATAGGCCTATGCCTGCGCCTCCACCCCTCACCTCTCCCTTTCTCTACAGCTGTTCCAGCCTCCCCAATTTTTCCCACGCTCGAGAAATATACCTAACTACCTCTAAGTATATAATCTCAGTCACGGACCTGTGACAGAGTGTTAGTCAGACATACAGTCAGTCATACCAGTACTGTACTCTTACCTGGTCATGTCAAACTCTCTGTACCTGGTAGGTAATACATTCCTATTCCGTCTCACGCTCGTTCTGTTCTCATGTGTAATGACAGGTTCATCAAGTCTACTGTGAGTGTCTCTCACGTGTCTGTTGTTTGTGTAGACTGGAACACATATGTCTGTAGAATTCCTATCTATAGATCTAATGGTTGTGGTGTTTTCTGTATTAGTGACTTTTCCATTATTTCTTATGTCAGCGTTTTCACTTGTCATCCGTAAATGACCTCGATTTCGTTTTATCGCTCCATTTTCTGTCTCCACTTCATACGATCGCTCGTCTAATCTCCTGGTTACAACTCCTCGTTCCCAGTTCTTCTTACCCAGTTCTTCTTACCTAAGACCAGGAAGCGTTTTTGTATCCCTGGTGGTGGTGTGGACGACGTAGTTGCTGCAGTTGACGAAGTATCTAAGCTGGCCCCTGCTAATACAATGTACGTCATCCACGTTGGATCCAACGATGTACAGCGAACCCGGTCGGAAGATTTGCTTTTAAAGTACCAGCAGCTGATCAAGTCGTTTAAGGAGAAGTCATCAAGGATCATCGTCTCAGGAATCGTCCCCCGGCTTGGTGTAGAGAGCCGATTTTACAAAATAGCCACCAGCACAAATCGTTGTCTAGCAAACCTCTGCAGGAAGGAAAACGTGGGATTCGTCGACACCTGGGACAATTTCTACTATGATGACTATTTGTTTTCGGACGATGGAGTTCATCTGAACCAGGTGGGAGCAGCACGTTTTGGGCGTCTTCTCAACGATGCGGTGAAGGATTTTCGGAGAAGAAATCGACTCAGCACAGGACAACCAGGAAGGAGGACCGAAGACAGCGAGGGCGGCAACCTGCGAAGGAATTAAATGCTAATCTGTCAAGAACCGCGAATTTGGATAAAGCTCCACCAACACGACCCAAATTCAAAACCGCCAGGGATAACGACCGAGGACCGATGTCAGCCATGAATGTAAATGTAGATCCGATCAGAACCAAAAATTTGATTAAAGAACGTTCTGTGAGTTCTAAAACCGCAACTTTAAAGGTTTTCTATGCAAACGCTCGTAGCATACGCAATAAATTTTCAGATTTAGAGGAACTAGTGTTTACTGAAAATTATGATGTGATTGGTATAACAGAATCTTGGCTCAATACAGTAGATAGATACTTTTTAGCAGAGTATTCACTTCCTGGTTATGTAATGTTTGAGAAAAGCCGAATAAATAAAAATGGAGGTGGCGTTTTATTTGATATCAAAGAAAGTCTTAACCCGACCCTCTTGTCAAAACCTCAAATTGTGAACGTCGACACATCTTTTGTGCTAATAAAGAATAATAAAGGTACAAAAATAATACTTGCATTAACCCAGTGAGACCCAGCGTCGCACGTGATGCGTCGGCAGTGTTTGATCACCAACTCCCAGCGACGCATCACGTGCGTCCGACATATAAAAAACACTTACGTGGCTCGTAAGGTAGGAAATGGCGGGAGAATAGGAGGGGGAGGTACCGTAGTGTGTGTGGGAGCCGGGCCAGTAGGTGTGAGCAGGCCGAGACAGCCGCGCGGCTGGTGGTGGTGGGCTTAGTGAGGATACTTTACACCCTTAGTTTTCCGCCACTTTGAACCTTCATTACTCCGGTCGTATGGGAGCTAGAGGCTTGAGATTTATGTGAGACACTCCTTAGGATGTATGCCGTACAATGCCATACTCAGTTTTCACCCTAGTGCTCCCGGGTGGGTGGTCATGCAGGGGAGACAAAATTTTGACACCCCCCCGCCCCCCAAATGACCGAAGTGAGTTTTTTTTAGTTTTTTCTTCATTTCTCACCATTCTCTTCCATTTTGGCTCAACACATTTTTTGGAGGCTCCCCCCCCCCAACCCCCCACCGGCCCCCCCCCCCCCCCAAACAAAAGGACAAGCAGCCTAGAAGGGTCACTAGATCTGTTGTTGCTTGATTTCCTTTGTACTCCTTTGTACCTAGTGATGTTGGCTTGATTTGCACCACGTCGCCTTCAACCAATGGTTCCAAAACTTTCGAACCTTTGTCGTAGTACTTCTTGCTTTTGAGATCTTTCAGCATCTTCTTCCGCTTCACTCGCTCCAATATAATTCCTTTCGGCTCCAACAACTTGCTAGTAGTCGGCAGTAACGTCCTCGTACGTCGACCAAAGTTTAGTTGCGCTGGACTCTCTTCCAAATCTTGCATAGGCGTATTTCTGTAGTCTAGAATACCCAAAAACGGATCTTAACCACTCTCGACAGCTTTCTTGATTAGTTTCTTCGCCGTCTTGACCGCTGATTCTGCTTTACCATTAGACTGGGGATGATGTGGGCTGCTCGTTCGATGTTCAAAGTCATACTTCTCCGCGAATTCTTGAAATTCTTCACTGCTGAACTGCGGATCATTGTCACTAACTAGTACATTTGGCAGTCCATATCTTGCAAAGTGCGCCTTCAACTTCCTGATTATTATTATTTTTTTTTTTTTTTTTTTTTTTTTTAAAGACAATGAACGGAGGAAGGAAAAACACAGATAAAACAAAAAGGTCCATGTGCCTAAAGGCATCCTCCATTCATAAAATGTTTGTAACAACTGGATTTAAACATTTGTAGATTGTAAGTTTGTGGAAAGCAATTCGAGGGAAGTGAATTCCAAAGAGTAGTAGTTCTAGGGATAAATGAATTTTGATAAGCAGAAGTTCTTCATTGTGGAGGAGAAAGTGTAAATTCATGGGCGCTCTCAGCTGCCCTAGTTCTACGGGAAAAGATGTGGAGAGGCGGCACAATTGAAGCAAGTTCCTCGGAACAATTGCTGTGAAAATATCTGTAGAATAATGCAAGGGATGCAACGTTTCTTCGTATGGATAATGTAGGAATGTCCTGTGTGATTGCAGGGTTATTGATTAATCTAATAGCTTTATTTTGAATTTTGTCCAACTGCCTCAATACAACCACTCCACTTCCACTCCACAGAGGTGAACAGTAATCCATCTGAGAACGCACATGACTTTTATATATTACGGCCAACTGCTCGTCAGTGAAGAATTCTCGAACTCTGTACAGGAGTCCCAGTTTTTTAGAGGCATTCTTAGCAATGCTTCTAACATAATGTGTCCAGCTCAAGTTAGTAGTTAATGTTACACCGAGAATGTCAATACTAGGGGAAGTGGGAATATTTACATCATTAACAAATATGGGAGTCAGTGAGATTCTGTCAGTTAGAAAATTGAATGTACTTGGTTTTCTGTGCATTAAAGGAAACTAGATTCTTTTGTCCCCATTCTTCAATTCTAGAAAGGTCCTGGTTCAGAGAAATTGCAGTGCTTATTTTTGAATTTATAAGATCGGGTTGGGTGAAAGAATTGGTAAATGTGAAGGAACTGTGGAGTGTTGAGTCATCTGCGTAGGAATGTATTGGATTATGAGTGGTAGATATGAGATCATTGATATGAATGAGGAACAGAGTTGGGGCCAAAACTGATCCCTGGGGAACACCAGCATTTATTGAGTGAAATTGAGAATAAAGGCCATCTACCATTACACATATTTTTCTGTTATGAAGATAAGAAGAAATTAGTGGAACTAATGATGCAAGGCCGTAGTGTGACATCTTCGACAATAAGGATTGATGCCAGACTCTATCAAATGCCTTTGATATATCCAGTGCTATTGTATGTGTTTCACCATGTTGGTCTGTAGCTTGGTTGATTTGATGCGTAAGAAGGCAAAGAATGTCTGCAGTTGATCGACATCGTCTAAAACCATATTGCCTATCACTGATTAATTTATTATTCTCAAGATGCTTAATTATGTGATTATTTAATATTATTTCAAAGACTTTACCAATAGTGGAAGTTATAGCTATTGGTCTGTAGTTTGATGGATCTGAAGAGGCACCTTTTTTAGGAACTGGATGGATGTTTGCTTCTTTCCAGGGTACTGGGAAGCATGAGGTATGAGTACATAAACGGAATTATTTGGCCAATACAGGAGCGAGCACCAAGGAGCAATTCTTAAGTACTATTGGAGGAATTTCATCTGGACCAGGAGCCTTATCTACTGAGAGATTCTGCAAAATAGTTTTGACATGTCTGGTGTGGATCTTAAGTGAGGGAATTTCAGGCGAATTAAAATTAAGTACAGGGACATCTTGATTCATTTCATCTAAGGTTGAGTTGGTGGAGAAAATATCCGCAAGAAGGTTAGCTTTACCTCGTGGGTCACTTACAAGATTGCCAGTCGGAGATTTTAATGGTGGAATGGATGAAGCAGTTGTGAAGTTGGATTTGAATGAGTTAAGAGTAGACCAAAATATTTTGTTATCATTTGGATTATTTAGAAGTTTATTTGCCTGCTTGTGGAGAAAGTTTGATTTAGTTAGGTTTAATACAGTTTTGGCATGATTTCTGATGTTTCTAAAGTAATTAAAGGCTTCATGTGTTTTTGATCTTGTGTATGCATTGTAGGCTATTGCTTTTTGTTCAGTTACTCTAGCACAATTATGGTCAAACCATTTAGGTGAATTAGATCTTTTAATGTACTTTTGATGAGGAATAAACGTTTCAATTCCAATTTTTACAAAATCTTGTATGTGGCTCAAGGTGGAGTGTGCATCATTAGAAAAGAAAGAGGCCCAGGGAATATCAATAAAGAAACCTTGAAGACCCCCCAGTCTGCCCTATCGTAATGCCATTTAGTCACCAAAACAGGTTCAGAGTGGGAAGGTGTGGTAGGTGATAGACAGGTGGCCTGTATCAGACAGTGATCAGAAGATCCAAGCGGGGACCTCACTGTAACATCATAATTTTCTGAATTGGTTGTTAAAAATAAGTCCAGTAGGTGGGAATTATGATTAGGATTATCTGGTACACGGGTGGGTTGGTTGACTAGTTAAGTGAGATTAAATGAGTCTGCAAATAGCTCACATTCAAGACCAGCAACATCAGTCCTGGCTGAATGAGTGAGCCATTCAACATTATGGACATTAAAATCACCCAACACAGTGATTTCAGAAGAAGCATTTAAGTTGAGGACACTGAGTTGTGAGGACAGAGAATCAAAAAGACTTTGCTCTGGAGGAGTATTTGGGGAACGGTAGATGCTACATATGTATTTAAATTTACCAGCCGAAATTAATTTGTATATAGAATAATCAAAATAGGGACAATTGAAACTAGTAACCTCCTCCAGGGCAATTTCAGATTTTGCGAAGCAACATACACCTCCTTTAGGTCTGAAATTTTGGAGCAGTTGATAACCTGGAAAATTAAATCTAGATGTGTCAGATGTGGATGTTACTTGAGTCTCTGTCAAAAAAAAGGAGAGTAGGGGATTCTGCTTGAAGAAATTGGTGTACAGAATTGATGTTAGAGTGAAGTCACCTTATATTGCTAAAGAAAAAGCTGCACCGACGAGCAGCTTTGGGACGTTGCAATGCTCTTGACACAGTCGCATGATGACGACCGGGAGGGCCCTGTGTCAATGACCCAACCCTGCCGGGGGTGGATATCCAAGGGACCACCAGGTTTGCTCTTAACAATTGTACTGCCATATTTATTGGGTAAGGTGTATGGTGTTACATGTATGATATGTAGTGGGAAGAGTAGTGTTTTATGGATAGAGGATAGCGATGTAGGGCAATGTCGTGAAGTTGGATGTGTATGTTATATAAAGAGGGTTTTCCTGATACCCCTGATGTGTGAGGCAGAAAGATGTGTATCCAGCAACCAAGGCCTGGGAGAGAAAATGGAATTCAGGCTATTCCCGGAGTCTCCCGAAACCAGAAATTACTGAAATAGTCCACTGTAACAAGATAGTTGTGACTCTTGATTGTCATAAGGTCTACACCTACTTTCTCCCATGGTCGGCTGGTTTGCTCATGCGTCATCAGAGGTTCTTTTTGTTGAGCTGTAGAGTATGTGTTACAAATTTCACACTGAAATGAATTGCTTCATCTCTGCATTAATTCCTGGCCAAAACAAACATTCTCTTGCGTGTCGTAGACAACCTTCAACTCCCATATGTGACGAATGTATAGCGGACTTCATCTTCTGACGTAGACTGGTAGGAATTACAACACGTTCTCCCTTGAAGATCAATCCATCTTGAAATGACAGTTCTGCTCGTACATTAAAGAATGGTTTCAGTATGGTCTCTACTTCACTCTTGTCTTCTGGCCATCCTTTGAGAATTACCTCCTTCAATAGTTGCAATGTTTCATCTTCCTCAGTTGCTCGACGGATTTCTTGCAATCGTTCACTTCGGATGGGTACGTAGTCTGTCATGTTGATCTGTTCAAACACCTCTTCCTGCATATCTCTTGTGTTTTGCAGATAAGCTCTTGATAGAGTGTCGGCTAGATACATTTCTTTGCCCTTCTTGTGAACAATCTCGACATCATACTGTAGTATCCTCATCAACATCCCTTGCAGTCGTCTTGGTACACTTGACAACGGCTTATTTGGGATAGCTTCTAGAGGTTTATGGTCGCTCTGGATTGTCATCTTCCTCCCAAAACAATACTGATGAAACTTGTTAAGTGCAAAGACGATTGCCAAAGTCTCCTTCTCTATCTGCGCATATTGTGTCTCCGTGTCAGTCAGTGCTCGACTTGCAAATGCGATTGGTTTACCCTCTTGAAGTAACGCTGCTCCTAAACCTTTCTGAGATACATTACATTGAATCTCCAACTTTTGCTCTGGGTTGTAGTACTGTAAGATGAGTGTTTGGGTCATCATCTTCTTGATCCTCTTGAACGCCTCATCATGTTCTCTTGTCCACTTCCAATCGGTGTCCTTATGGGTCAGCTTCCTCATAGGCTCCATGACATCCGATAGACGGTACAAATTTACTCAAGTAGTTCACCATTCCAGACAGTCGTCGTACTGCAGTCACATCCTCTGGTGCTTGCATCTTCACGATTGCTTTTAGCTAACAATATTGTTTACCAATATTGTAACAGCGATAAGAACGAATTATGCGAAAGGCTTTTTGACAATTGCGATACTGCTGCAATAATGGTGCGCATGCAAGACTACTGGTGCAATTAGACTGAGAATGTTATGCGAACATGTTGAATGATGGACGGTTGTCGCACATACGTTCCCCTGTTAAAAAGGTACACATAGGGAACACACACAGGTTAACATACGGGACCGTAGACAGGTAAGCACATATGAACACTCGCACTGTACTCTAATGTTTATATATATATATATATATATATATATATATATATAAGAGAAACAGGAACATTCTTGGGGAATCGTAGCTTCAACAGAAACAGGACAATGAAGGCCGTGACGAGGATCATTTTGCTTTATTGGTACCAGACGTTTCGACACATGTGTTATGTCATCATCAGTGTAAATCTATGGACAATTTGTTCGAATTAGTAAAAATGTTAAATAAACAGGGTTTGAACCCTAGAGTTCATTAAACAAATTTTTTTTTTTTTTTTTAAATTGATATAAATAAAAGATCAGTTAATTATGCAGATAAATCACTAAACATGCTCAATTACATATTCGCAAGAATGCAGCCAAATGCATCGATCAGTCTATGCTAAAAAAATATTACATAAACCACCTAACAATATCAAGTGTAACTTCCGCCTTTACAGGTGAGATTGACCTTAAAATCATGACTTAAATACATCTATCAAATGTTCAGTCAGATAAAACAGATACGCACTAACTAAAACTTATGACACACACACAATTTAAAATACCTATCAATATAAAGTTTTAATTCGGCTAATAAATCAATAATTCATTACAACCACGTTTAAAGTTACTCTACCACAGGACATACATGGACAGACTAATGCCACCCGAAAAGCTATGCAACATTTAAGGGAAAAGAGGACACAGTATTGTTCAACTGGGGGTTATGTTTCTTAATATACAGGGATTCTAGAATTATAATACTATCCCCTGGACAACTATCAATTATAGAGAAATGCTCTCGATCTGGTGTGACTTTACATACTTTACAGTGATCACGTACTGCCGAGTGGGAGAGGGTCTTCATCCTATGACCAGTTTTGCTAGACTGACCTAGATGCTCGTCGATTCGTGTTTTGAAGGATCGCAATGTGCTTCCCACATACCCTGCTTGGCAACTAGGGCAAGTAAAACTATTGACAATCGACGAGCGCAAGTCTGTTGGCATACGATCTTTGAAGTGAAACATTGACCCAATCTTGAATGAGTTCATAGGTACGAATCTAAAGTCTTTGTCAGGGTAAAATTTACATAACTTGTCTAATAATGAAGATTCTATTTGCTTAGTGAGCTCACCTAAATAGGGGATCCGAAAGTATTTTCTCCTTTTGAACTGTGGGGGTATCTTGCTTGGGCTGATATTTGTCATTTAAGAACTTATTCACAAGTTTGTCGAACAAATTCGTGCGATAGCCATTACAATTAAAGTAATTCCTTAAAAAAGTTATATCCTGATGAAAATAGTCAAAACTTGAAGCTAAAGAATAAGCTCTGTGTAAAAGGGTTTTCACAGCGTTGATTTTAAAATTCAAGTGACAATAGCTGAAAAAAAAACTTGTGCCTAATCCCGATAATGTTGGCTTTCGAAAAATGGAAAATGCAAGACCGCCATTGAATTTCTCAATATTTAGATCTAAAAATGAAAGTTTATTGTCAGTCTCAGTATCCATGGTAAAACTAATGTTGTCATGTTGTGCATTAAGGTACTCTAGAAACTGTTGGGCATGATTTTTATCCTTAAAAATAACAAATATGTCGTCCATATACCTCCTGTACAGCAAGGGTTTAAAATCACTTGGACAATTATCTAGCCACATTTGTTCATGAAAGCACAAAAATATATTGGCAAATGCAGGGATAATGGGCTACCCATGGATAGGCCATCTTCCTGTTTGAACAGTTCACCATTGAAAACGAATAAATTATCTTTAGTACACAGAAGTAGGAGATTTTTAAATACAGATTTAGTCATGCCCATGAATTTATCCAAACCCCGGAAAGCTAAACCGACACAAATGTTAACAGTCTCAACTAGAGGTATATTGGTGAACAATGACTTTACGTCGTAACTAACCATATAGTAGGACTCTGGAATTTTGCAGTCCGACAAAGATTGGGATAGGTCATAGGAGTTTTAACTGTGTAGTCATTAGTTGTAAAGGGGCTCAGAATAGGCACTAGGAACTTTGCTAGCTTATAGGGGGCAGTATTATATGCTGCTACTATAGGTCGAAGGGGGACAGAGGCTTTGTGCACTTTAGGAAGTCCATACAAGGTGGCCGGGGACGAACCTGTAAGTTTAAGGGACTTTGAATCTGCTTCGCTAACTATTTTTAGTGAAACAAGGTTGTTAACGAATCTTATTACTTTATCTTCGACTTTGATTGTAAGTTTGAAAATATCTGAGGAGAATAATTTAGTAAATTTGGAAGCATCTTGTAATATATTATTCATCTTTGAAATATAATAAAACAAATTTCAAGTAGGACCACACCCTTCCCCTTGTCGGGTCTGCATATTACCAGGTCATTTTTCTTTCCTAAGGATTTCAAAATGTCTAAGTCCGCTCGCGAAATTATGGAGGAGAACACCTTACTAGACTTGAACCCATAAACATTATTGCATGCAATACTCTGAATAGTCTTAACAACATTCTTGAATTGAACATTTTGTGGAAGCTTGATGCGCTTTAACCTATTTACAATGTTTTCGAAATCTAAAAAAATATCTGTAAAATGAGGGCTTATATACTGGGAGACAGAAATCAAGACCGAATGAGAGATGTATTTTTTCTCTATATAATAAGGTTGTATTTGAATAGTTAAAAATAACATTATCCGGGTCACATGAGTTGAGGGATTGTTTTCCGCCAATATTTTGAAGTTTCTTTTCGTGGGTCTTACTTACTTTTTCCCTTAAAAGTTCAGTCTTATTATTTACGAATCGTCTTAAACATATAAAGTCCAAACGAGACACAACGGCTTTGAGACTTGCACACAACTGAGAAAGGCGAGTTTCTGACTCACTAACTTCTCTTTCCTTCGTATTTATTTCTATGTTTAAAAGTTTTCTTTGCCATTTTCTATACAGGTCTGAAGTGAGTAGAGATTTTCGATACAATTTAAACTTTAAACATTTAGGGAACACTTTATATACTTTGCAACACTTTAGGAAATGGAGATTCAATGGTTTCTTAGCATGTTTCTTGGACGCATGTTCGACCTTTCGGAACCCTTGTAGAGCTGGGTATCCATACCTTGTTTGTAGAATTTGAGAAACAGGAATATTCTTGGGGAATCGTAGCTTCAACAGAAACAGGACAATGAAGGCCGTGACGAGGATCATTTTGCTTTATTGGTACCAGACGTTTCGACACATGTGTTATGTCATCATCAGTGTAAATCTATGGACAATTTGTTCGAATTAGTATTTGTTTTTAGATAAACAGGGTTTGAGCCCTAGAGTTCATTAAAATTAAAATTTGTTTTTTTTAAATTGATATAAATAAAAGATCAGTTAATTATGCAGATAAATCACTAACCATTCTCAATAACATATTCGCAAGAATGCAGCCAAATGCATCCATCAGTCTATGCTAAAACATTATTACATAAACCACCTAACAATATCAAGTGTAAATTCCGCCTCTACAGGTGAGATTGACCTTAAAATCACGACTTAAATACATCTATCAAATGTTCAGTCAGATAAAACAGATACGCACTAACTAAAACTTATGACACACACACAATTTAAAATACCTATCAATATAAAGTTTTCATTCGGCTAATATCTCAATAATTCATTACAACCAGGTTTAAAGTTACTCTACAATAGGACATACATGGACAGACTAATGCCACCCGAAAAGCTATGCAACATTTAAGGGAAAAGAGGACACAGTATTGTTCAACTGGGGGTTAAGTTTCTTAATATACAGGGATTCTAGAATTATAATACTATCCCCTGGACAACTATCAATTATAGAGAAATGCTCTCGATCTGGTGTGACTTTACATACTTTACAGTGATCACGTACTGCCGAGTGGGAGAGGGTCTTCATCATACGACCAGTCCTGCTAGACTGACCTAGATGCTCGTCGATTCGTGTTTTGAAGGATCGCAATGTGCTTCCCACATACCCTGCTTGGCAACTAGGGCAAGTAAAACTATAGACAATCGACGAGCGCAAGTCAGCTGGCATACGATCTTTGAAGTGAATCATTGACCCAATCTTGAACGAGTTCATAGGTACGAATCTAAAGTCTTTGTCAGGGTAAAATTTACATAACTTGTCTAATAATGAAGATTCTATTTGCTTAGTGAGTTCACCTAAATAGGGGATCCGAAAGTAGATTTTCTCCTTTTGAACTGTGGGGGTATCTAGCTTGGGCTGATATTTGTCATTTAAGAACTTATTCACAAGTTTGTCGAACAAATTTGTGTGATAGCCATTACAATTAAAGTAATTCCTTACAAAAGTTATTTCCTGATGAAAATAGTCAAAACTTGAAGCTAAAGAATAAGCTCTGTGTAAAAGGGTTTTCACAGCGTTGATTTTAAAATTAAAGTGACAATAGCTGAAAAAACTTGTGCCTAATCCCGATAATGTTGGCCTTTACAACTAATGACTACACAGTTAAAAATTCCTATGACCTATCCCAATCGTTGTCAGACTGCAAAATTCCAGAGTCCTACTATATGGATAGTTACAACGTAAAGTCATTGTTCACCAATATACCTCTAGTTGAGACTGTTAACATTTGTGTCGGTTTAGCTTTCCGGGGTTTGGATAAATTCATGGGTATGACTAAATCTGTATTTAAAAATGTCCTACTTCTGTGTACTAAAGATAATTTATTCGTTTTCAATGGTGAATTGTTCAAACAGGAAGATGGCCTATCTATGGGTAGCCCATTAGCCCCTGCATTTGCCAATATATTTTTGTGCTTTCATGAACAAATGTGGCTAGATAATTGTCCAAGCGATTTTAAACCCTTGCTGTACAGGAGGTATATGGACGACATATTTGTTATTTTTAAGGATAAAAATCATGCCCAACAGTTTCTAGAGTACCTTAATGCACAACATGACAACATTAGTTTTACCATGGATACTGAGACTGACAATAAACTTTCATTTCTAGATCTAAATATTGAGAAATTCAATGGCGGTCTTGCATTTTCCATTTTTCGAAAGCCAACATTCTCGGAATTAGGCACAAGTTTGTTCAGCTATTGTCACTTTAATTTTAAAATCAACGCTGTGAAAACCCTTTTACACAGAGCTTATTATTTAGCTTCAAGTTTTGACTATTTTCATCAGGAAATAACTTTTTTAAGGAATTACTTTAATTGTAATGGCTATCACACGAATTTGTTCGACAAACTTGTGAATAAGTTCTTAAATGACAAATATCAGCCCAAGCTAGATACCCCACAATTCAAAAGGAGAAAATCTACTTTCGGATCCCCTATTTAGGTGAGCTCACTAAGCAAATAGAATCTTCATTATTAGACAATTTATGTAAATTTTACCCTGACAAAGACTTTAGATTCCTACCTATGAACTCGTTCAAGATTGGGTCAATGTTTCACTTCAAAGATCGTATGCCAGCTGACTTGCGCTCGTCCATTGTCTATAGTTTTACTTGCCCTAGTTGCCAAGCAGGGTATGTGGGAAGCACATTCCGATCCTTCAAAACACGAATCGACGAGCATCTAGGTCAGTCTAGCAGAACTGGTCGTAGGATGAAGACCCTCTCCCACTCGGCAGTACGTGATCACTGTAAAGTATGTAAAGTCACACCAGATCGAGAGCATTTCTCTATAATTGATAGTTGTTCAGGGGATAGTATTAGAATTCTAGAATCCCTGTATATTAAGAAACTTAATGCCCAGTTGAACAATACTGTGTCCTCTTTTCCCTTAAATGTTGCATAGATTTTCGGGTGGCATTAGTCTGTCCATGTATGTCCTGTGGTAGAGTAACTTTAAACGTGGTTGTAATGAATTATTGATTTATTAGCCGAATTAAAACTTTATATTGATAGGTATTTTAAATTTTGTCTGTGTCATTAGTTTTAGTTAGTGCGTATCTTTTTTTATCTGACTGAACATTTGATAGATGTATTTAAGTCGTGATTTTAAGGTCAATCTCACCTGAAGAGGCGGAATTTACACTTGATATTGTTAGGTGGTTTATGTAATATTTGTTTAGCATAGACTGATCAATGCATTTGGCTGCATTCTTCCGAATATGTAATTGAGAATGGTTACTGATTTATCTGCATAATTAACATCTTTTATATATATCAATTTAAAAAAAAAAAAAAATTGTTAATGAACTCTAGGGATCAAACCCTGTTTATTTAACATTTTTACTAATTCGAAAACAAATTCCACAAATTTACACTGATGATGACATAACACATGTGTCGAAACGTCTGGTACCAATAAAGCAAAATGATCCTCGTCACGGCCTTCATTGTACTGTTTATGTTATATATACACCATACACAATTATATCACATAAACACATATAGTACATACGTGTACTTAAAAACACACACACACTACACAAGTGCCTATGTACTTCCCTCTAATCTACACACACTCACAATTACATTCATACACACACATTATACTGTGTGTGTAATGAACAGTGTAATGAACAGCTCTATTTTTGCATGCTTTCTTGATGCTAGTAAGGCATTTGACAGAGTCTGCCACAATATCCTGTTTGATAAATTAGCAACAAGGGGAGTGCCATCCTATATACTGAGAATCTTGAAGTACTGGTACGCCAATCAAACATTTAATGTAAGATGGGGTAACATTATTTCGGATTCCTTTACAGTAACCAATGGAGTGAGACAGGGTAGTATTCTCTCACCTTACTTATTCAATGTATATATGGATGAATTAAGTGATAAATTGAATAAAGAGCAGATTGGATGTTATGGTGGGAATAAAATCATCAACCATCTCATGTATGCTGATGATCTGGTCATTATTGCACCGTCTTCTGCGGGTCTGAGCAAACTTCTTGATATATGTGAATCTTTTGGTAGTAAACATTGTGTTAAATTCAACCCACTGAAAAGTGCTGTTCTTATATTTAGATCAAAATTACTGTATAAAAGTAAACTGCCAAATTTCTCACTCAATAATCAAATTATTCAAGAAGTAAACAAAATAAAATACCTGGGACACATTATCTCAAACGATTGCTCAGATGATGCAGATATCGGCCGTCAGCGCAGACAGCTATATTTACGTGGTAACACCATCTTGAGAAAATTCCACATGTGTAATTGGGAAACTAAAGTCACTTTGTTCCGGACATATTGTTCCTCTATGTACACGGCCCATTTGTGGTGGAAGTATAAGAGAGCCACCATAAATGGTCTGTGTACATCCTATCATAATATACTCAAGATGTTCATTGGTCTCTCTAAATATGAAAGCACTAGTATGGTGTGCACACTGTTGGATGTGCAGTGCTGTCGGGCTGTCATCAGGAGACTGGTGTACAGCTTTTCGCAGCGACTGCAATCCTCCAGTAACACGCTGATTGTAGCTCTTTGGTCTAGTGATCATATCTATGAATCCCGTATTATATCTCACTGGCAGAAGCTGCTGCACACATAGTATGTACTGTAATGTAATATATAGGTCTAATTGAACTATGAGCAATGATCTGTGCAATAGGTGTTAACCAACATTGAGCAATAGCCTTAGTTAGCCTATCTGTGTTATATTGTGACAAAATGTGATATGTGCTCTATTCTGTAAATAGGCCTACTGTATTTTTTATTTTATTGTGTCTTTATTAATATATCTTTGTGTATAATTATTATCTGTGCTCTGACGAGAAGTGTATGTGATATGGACCATTAGGTCGTACTGTATTTATACTGTATCTATCTTATGTGTCTGGAATAAAGAATTATTATTATATTATTATTATTATAATAAAACACACACACACACACACACACACACACACACACACGCAAGGAGATGGATAGATATTGACATTGAAAATGATAGAAACAGTTACAACCCTCCCCCCCCCCCCCCAACACACACACACACAAAGAGATGGATAGATATTGA
This sequence comes from Paralithodes platypus, assembly GCA_032716605.1. Lineage (NCBI taxonomy): Eukaryota > Metazoa > Arthropoda > Malacostraca > Decapoda > Lithodidae > Paralithodes > Paralithodes platypus. The sequence continues at coordinate 39,777,123 of CM064485.1, forward strand.
CATTGAAAGGATAGTAACAGTGACACCTCCCCCCCCCCAAAAAAAAAAAAAAAAAAAAAAAAAAAAAACACACACACAATGGTAAACAAAGGAAGCAGGAAGAGATAACCCCAGATAACAGACAGACAGACACACACACACACACACACACACACTTAAGTGCTTCGCATGTCTCACTCCCTAGACTGGAACAAGACTTCACAGGCGGCCTCACCGTGTTCAGCGGTTGAGTGTAAAGGCTATCAGCCTATGCCGGAGAGGGAGTAGTTGGAATATAGAAAAAAAAATAAAAAAACAAATAAAAAAACACACACACACACACACAGACACACACACACACACAGAAGTACCGATAAAGGGTATTGTGTACACATCCCTGGTCATTTGGTTCCAGCCACAGACCTGACGACAAGTAAGCTACAATATTTTCCCTTTTATTCTCCATTTGTAGCATTTCCTTGGGTTTTAATTTAGTGACTTGCCCTAATTTCCGATGTCCGTGACTTTGCACCAGGTGCCTGATCATTAGTTTCCCAATGTTTCGTATGTTTTCAGTAGATTTAAAGAGAAATTTATGATGAAAGCCAGTGAGTTGTTGTTGTTGTTGTTCCCCAGGCTGTCTGGCCGAACAGCCCCAAGATCTCGAGCAAGGCCAAGGCCATAAACGACCGCCCCCACAAAATCCTCCCTGCTTACCACTAACAAAGCCCGGGTGACCGAAGCCACTCCAAGGCAGGGAGCTGAGGAGGGTGCAGAAACGCCCGGGAAACCAAAGCCCCACCCAAGGCCCTGTGCCCCTCAGCAATGAAGGGAAAGTTGAGGGGTAAGGGAAAAATGTGACGCTTTGGCTCCGAATCTGCCAACTTCTAGGTTGGCAGTAGGGAGGTCTATCCACGGAAAAGACGCCACCACTTGAGATCTAGAAGATATATAAGTAAAAGGAACAGTCAGAGTAAGCTATGGGTATGGTAGAGATCGCTCAGTTCTCACTCGGATAGACCAGCCCATCACCACATGACTAGAACCCAATCCTCTCAGCATCAGCTTGGAAAGGCCCTAGAAAGCCGTCTTTGGCGGGGGGATAGCTCCCCTATTTCAACTCCTTTCGGGGTTGGGCACCCGCCGGTGAGTTAACCAGGTGGGTTGAACAAAGAATATTGTGACCGAATGAAACTTAGGAAGCTGGCTGGTTGTCCCTTGGGGCAATTATCGTCTGAATAACACAATAATTATAATAAAAACCTGATAATTGCAGGCTTAAGGTTAAAGAAAGTCGTAATATTTAAGTGTTTTTTATTTAATTTGGTCAGATTATACACTTAGCACCAAACAAGATGATAGACATAGCCCTATGATATTTTTGTCACAATTAGAATATTATAATATTGCATAACAGGGCATATTCATTGTTTTATTCACAAGTTATTTAGGAATATTCACGAAATAGTAGGTTAGGGCTACTTCATCCACAATATCTCACTCCTTCGGAACATGTCTCATGACAATCTCGTCGCGATCGAAATTATCTGGTAGACTATCGTGTTTATTGCGCTACTGTCTCACTGTAATCGCCCGGTCATACCAAAAACAGCGTTGCCAATAATGACGGATCACTAAAATCGCAATGAAGGACGCAATGACATCGTAATTAATCGATATTGTCGCAATGATGTTGCACAATTGTCGCACAATATTCGCAATTATCGTTTGAAGGTCGACCAATTCGCACACCTTTTCCATGAGTTGCGACAAACGAGACCTTGGTGCAAATACTGAGATTCTACTTAGATAAGGTGAGAATGAAGTGAGACAATGCCCGATTATGTCGCATTTGTTTTCCATTCGCAGCCGGATTTTAAACTTTTCAAAATCTAACGGCGACCCTAGCGACTTCTGGGGTACTCGTGGGGGGGGGGGGTTGTGAGACTATTGTGAGAATACTGCGATTGATTGCGACTTTATTGTCGATTAATGCGAATACTGGACATAGAAAAAAAAAACTGTTGCAAGCTGTCGCATCGCATTCGAAGTCGCCGAGTCGCACAGTGGGATCACTGCTTTAATGCTCACCTCTCAGACTATAGATGAGAATCTAGATTTTTCACGGCAAGAGCACCATGGTTCGGGGCCATTTGGGAAAAATAGTGAAGGTAGGGTTGAAGAAAGTTCGAGGTCGTGCCTTGGTATCAATAGAGGAGTTGACAATCATCCTACTGGAGCTTGAGGCTACCATAAATGGTCACCCGTTATCTTATGCATCAGGTGATATGGAGGGCCTTAGTTCTATTACCCCTTCTATGCTAGATAAAGGTTGTTGTATACGCAGTTTTCCTAAGGATTCTGTCCAGCTGGTTGATATGCAGGATCCGAATTACAACAGCAAGGCCGTAATACATACCAGGTATAATTTTGTCAACAAACTGATCCGGGAGCTATGGAAGTGATGGTCCAATGAATATCTGGTATCATTAGGAGACGCCTATAGATAATAATCAAGCTCAAACTGTGCATGGCCCACATTGAATGATGTGGTGCTTATACATGATGAGGAACCTCGCATCTTGTTTAGCTTAGGACACATTGTGAAGCTCTACCCAGGACTTGATGGTACAGTACGAATAGCACAGGTTAAAACAAAAGCTGGTTTGACTACGAGATCCATCGTCAAGTTGTAGCCACTGGAACAAGATGTTGAGCTGCAACAGCTCCTTCTTCAGGCAGTCGCTAGGGATCAAGGTTCTTGTTACCTAACTCCACCTTCATCTATGATCGCCACACCCTCCACCGATAGCAATCCCATTCGAAACCACCCACCGTGCCGGGCCACTGTTAGCTCTTGTTACGAACTGGCACTCGGGTACACAAGGGCTCTCAATCAGGACTCGAGTACGGCTCGCTGCCACAATGGAAACACACGATCCCAACCCCTGAGTACTGCCAGCCGAACAAAAAACACCAATATCCTCCAGAGTTCAATCTGCTATAACGGGGTATACAAGAACTCGGTACTAGTGTTCAACAACAGACTAATAAAGAGACAGGAATTATCTAGTCTGGTCAACAATCAAACAATGAAGTAAGAAACAACAACACCAAAGAATAGTGTTGGCCGAAGCCGAAGTAATCCACCCTTGACTAAGAACTTAAGAAGTCCTCCACCCTCTACTTCGGATCGGCACTATTACGTTACGTTAATTAATAGTCCTTAAGCATCGAGCAAGGAATCTTCTGAAAAAAGTTAGATGCTTCTCGGATGCTCGTAAGAAGTACGTATCGGATTTTGAACAGTAATTCAATAAGCAAAAAACACTGGCAATTAAATACTATTAAAGGTTTAAATTGGCATAAGAATAATTAAAAGAATATGCAATAGTAAATGGCAAACATTAAAAAGAAGTACTCTGCAAATGCAACGGCAATAGCCTACTCGGATTGTGCTCGTGGGCCACTAATCACTAAAGTAGCCAAGCTTGCAACACATGAAATCAATGGTGCACAAACAATATCATACATAAGGAATGCTTCAATACTATTCTGTATCTACTAATCGAGTAAAGTCTAGCTGGGGTACTGTGGGCAAAAGGTAGCAGTGACTGAGCAAAAACGGCTCGTAGCCTAGCGAAGTCCTCACAACTGTTTAAAGTATTACGTTAAAACTGACAAGTGCACTTTGAGAAATCCAGATCCCTTGTATCTGGTTTTCTCCCGGCTCCTTGACAAAGTAAAAACAAACTGTTAATAAAATACAGGGTGGTTAGGCTCTTGCCCTCACGCACTGTAAATTATTAACTCGACACAGTCAGCCGCGAAGACAACCTAGGCTTCACTGAACCGAAACGAGTATGCAGGTTTATCGCTTAACCACTGCATCAAACAACAACTCGTAACACAGAAAATCCTTACCCCAGTCTAGCATTACCTAGACCAGCAGAAAACAGGAATAATAATAATAACACACAGGGAAATGCATATACAAGTGCAACAAACATAAATCAATCCTATTCTAAGTTAACCCTTCCAAAATAGGCTATCTAATAGGCAAGTATCTCGTGAGAACTCAAGCGATAATACGTTGGCTGACTAGCTCTGCACCAACGGGACCATGGAAGTTAAAAAGGGTAGGGAAAAGAGGAGATAAGAATGTAAGGTAGTAGAGAAAGTTCACATCAGTCAGAAGAATATATATAGTTAGCAAGGGAAATGAGAAGTCGCTCTGCCTAATGAGTTCTGATGAAAAAATGGCTAGACTTCCCTTTTTATACCCGGCCCTCTAGTGAGCCCAACGTGAACTACTAAGGACCGCCCACTGACAACCATTACGTAATTTATCTCTCTCCTCTGGGATAGACAAAGGCTCCCCTAGCACTGAGGGGAGGGGGGGGGGAGTGCTAGTGAGTTAGGCCCACCTCCCGCCTGGCGCACCCACTGACCCCCAACTGTGGCTGTTTCTCCTCCCATCATTACAAATAAGTTTTACACACAATACTTATAACTAATGATATAAAATAGAACTCGTTGACTCAGATGAAAACAAAATACATATTCATAATACTTATAGTACAACGGCTCACATGAACTAAGTTAGGAAACTCTACATAGACTACAGCCAAAGTTCCTGCCCTGACGATCCTAGCGAGAGTGGGGCATGACTAGGCGTTCTGTACAGCATGCTCACACTGGACATGCGTCACACCTCCCCCAAGATTTTACTTGCTCAACCCTGAGCTAAAATCTGACGAACACAGAACCCCATCAAGCCCCTCACACCCAGTGACTGCATGGCACTAAAACAAAGCTGAGTTTATCACCAAAACACATCTTATTATTAAAAAAAAAAATCACATTTTATAACTCCTCCCAACAATAGCAAAAAGACACAATATCATGCTCCCAGAGCGTGCTTACAGCAGCTCAGCCGTTTGATAGTTCGTGGACTACTCAAACTCTATAGGCTATGACAAACTTATACGATTATCTATATCAAAAGAAAGAGTTTTTATATGATTTTTATATTTTAATATGTTTTTCCCGGCTGCACTATAAGGGCAGCCTATTTTCCTCCACTCAAACCCACACACTTGTGATAGCCTACGACTGATCATCCACCCTTGATAAACAATCCGCAATCACATTGTCACATCCAGCAATATGACGGATGTCCAGGTTATACTCCTGCAACATCAAAGACCACCTGGTCAGTCTCATATTGCGATTGTGAAATTGATTCAGGAATCTCAAAGGGTGATGAACAGTGTAGATAACCACGACTGGGCCATAGGCTGGAACATACACCTCGAAGTGCCTGAGCGACAGCACAATCGCCAGTAATTCCTTTTCTATTGTAGAATAGTTCTTTTGTGCAGCATTGAACTTCTTAGAAAAGAAACTTACTGGGTGTTCCACACCTTCATTGTCTGTCTGTAGCAAGACGGCACCAGCCCCTACACCACTAGCATCTGTTGCCAGCTGAAAAGGCCTGTTAAAGTCTGGGGCCCTGAGTATCGGGTGAGTACATAGCAAATGTTTCACCAAAGTGAAAGCCTTTTCACACTCAGGTGCCCACAAAAACTTTTTGTCTTTAGATAACAAATCTGTGAGAGGTGCCAACACCGTTGAGTAACCTTTTATGAAGCGTCTGTAGTAGCCTATCATACCCAAGAATCTCATAATCTGCTTCTTGGTTGTTGGGTGCGGAAATTTATTGATAGCCTGTACCTTGTTCTGAGGAGGGCACACCTGTCCCCTTCCCACTACAAACCCAAGGTACTGCACAGTGGCTTTTACGAAGTCACACTTTGCTAAATTTACTACCAGACCTGCTTCACTAAGTTTCCGGAACAAGGTCTCAAGGTGCTCACAATGGCTCTCAAAGTCGTCATCATAAATGATTACATCGTCCAAATATACGGTGCAATTTGGAATGTCCTTTACAATTTCATTCATCAGGTTCTGAAACGTTGCTGGTGCATTCTTAAGTCCGTAAGGCATAACATTGCACCGGTAGGTACTCCCGTCCACAACAAAACCACATACCTCTTTAGCACGCTCGGACAAAGGTACTTGCCAGTAACCTTTTACTAAATCTACTTTAGACAAAAAACGAGCATTACCAATTTTGTCAACACTATCATCAACCCGAGGAAGAGGATATGGGTTAGTTGGAGTCAAACCGTTTAACCTACGGAAATCAATACAAAAGCGTACCTTGCCATCTGGCTTAGGCTGCAGTGTTACGGGGGAAGTCCACTTAACTGTGCCTTTCTCTATCAACCCTCTACCGAGCATATACTCCAACTCATCCCTCAGAGCTGGTAGTTTTATGGGGGGCACACGGTACGGGATTGACTTAAAGGGTAGATGGTCCCCCACGTCAACATCATGCATAGCCTGAGTAGTGAGGCCTGGGTGTTCAGCAAATACAGTGGGGTATGAACCGAAGAACTGACGGATAGCATCAAACTGCGGCTCAGGCAAATGAGCTATAGCCTCGTCAGCCCTAAGGCTCGAGTTCCCCGCCCACTGATCCGCTGAAACATGTTGATCCCAGCTATCCTCCTCTGAAGCTTGACTGTCCCCCTCTCCTTCTCCACCACGGCCGCAACAAGCCAAAAAAAAACCAAAAAAAAAAACAAAAAAAAAACAGGGACAGTGAGAGGCTCAGAGGGGCGCCTCACATACTCTTTAATAAGGTTCACGTGACATAACTGGTTCTTTTTCCTCCTGTCTGGAGTGGCAACGAGGTAATCTAAGTCTGAAATTTTTTCCACAATTTTATAAGGTCCAGTGTACTTCGCAGAGAGGGGGTTACCAACCAAAGGCAACAAAATTAATACCTCTTGTCCTACAGTGAACTTCCGGAGCCTCACTTTGTGATCATACCTGTCCTTCATCAAAGCTTGTGATTCTGTCAAATTTCTACCTGCCATCTCCAGACTCTTAAGCATGCGCTCACGGCTTTCAAGCACATACTTTAATAATGGACAAGGCTGCACAGTCCCCTCCCAAATTTCTTTCAGCATGTTAAGGGGGCGCCTGACACGGTGTCCAAAAATCAGCTCGTTTGGACTAAATCCCAGGCTCTCACCAGGTACCTTCCGAGCAGCAAACAGCACATAAGGCAATCCAAGATCCCAATCCATACCCTTGTCAGCACAATAACACCTGAGCATGCTTTTAAGTGTAGCATGCCACCGCTCAAGCACGCCTTGACTCTCAGGGTGATACGCTGACGATACTACTGCTCGTATCCCATGCTGTTGCATTGTTTGCTTGAACATGTTGGAGGTGAAATTAGATCCCTGATCAGACTGAATCTCCTCCGGGTACCCGTACCTTGAGAAGTACCACAACAAGTTACTGACTACCGTCTTAGCCATTCCATTTTTCATAGGGTATGCATCGGGGTATCTAGTGGCAACATCCATTATGGTTAACAAAAATTTATTTCCAGCCTTAGTGGGAGGGAGTGGACCAACCATGTCAACAATAATTTTACTAAAGGGTGGCCCAATCACAGGAATAGGGTGTAACGGAGCCTTAGGAATAACTTAGTTCGGTTTCCCGACACGTTGACAAATATCACATGAGTTTATCCATGACTGCACATGAGACTTCATCCCCGGCCACCAAAACAATTTCCCCAAAGCCGCCACCGTTTTTCTCACCCCTAGATGTCCTGCCAGTGGTATGTCATGCGGCAACCTCAGTAGGCTATCCCTGCACTCCTGTGGCACCACCAACTGGTCCACTACTCCGGACCCCTTTTGCCCACTACGTTTAGGGTCTTGAAAACGCCTATAGAGGATGCCTTCTAAATACAAAAAATCTCCTGGCTGTGCATCGCCGTCCTCGTCGAGCTCTACAGCTCCATTAGCACACGTTTGGAGCTCAGGGTCCTCTAGTTGCAACCGACGTATATCTGAGGGTGCCAAGCGATCTAACTGCTCCCGGAGCAATGCATGACCTTCCCCGACACTGGGCTGCTCCCTCTGTCTCTCTCGTTGTACATAACGTTGCTGTCGTGGAGACTCGTCATGCCCAGCCTCGTCACTCTCGATGACAGGCCCAGGGGCTACTCCAGAATTAAGTAATGGTGCTAATACTGAATCACCCAGGAGAGCCGCCGAGTCAAAACTCTTAAAACCAACTCCAGCTTTAGCCTCCTCCTGTTGATCGTTCCTCCGATGGTCTGAAGACGGAGGACTTGGCTGTGACACTTTAGCTGCCCGAGCTCGGGTGACAACACACGCCATGGGTTGTGTCTGGCACCGCTCGACCCACTCTTGCTCTTCCCTACTCACGTCGGCCGGCCTCTCGGCAACGACTAAGGGTAGAACCTCAGAAGCGGGCATTGCAAAGTCGTTGGCCGAGAAGAAGGTCGACGCCCTCCACTGGCAGTTTCTCCACAATCCCGACATCCAATTCACGTGCCACACCATCCACCTCCAACTCCAACCGCACCAGCGGGTATGACCGAGTTGCATTAATACCCTGCACCACTACCACCCGAGCCGCGTTTATAGGGTAGCCAGTCAAGTTTTTCATCAGAGTCTGGGAAGCACCTGTATCACGCAAGACCTCTACTCCATGCTTGCGACCCGCTCACATCACGCAACCCCGCCCTCTATGGTCGCAAAAAACATCCTGAGCAGGGTTCGAGCCTCCCAGGTGCTTCTGCATTGGCTGTGCCTCAGCCTCTGACGAACTGCCCCGGGCAAACTCAGATGACTTCGGAGACACACCAATGTTGCAGGCCAAAGACACAGCTGCTGTAGGTGGTTTGCTAGGACAGACTCTTGCAAAGTGCCCCTTTTTATGACACTGATAACACTCCAACTCCCCTTTGGGCTTCCCTTGGTACTGGGAAGGGCCCGGCCCCTTCTTAAATGGGACGGTGCTAGTCTTGTGGTCAGTCTTGGTATCATGGCTCTTGTACTTGTTTGCATAAGGTATATCACTAACTCGGGGGGGTGGGGCGTCACGCCCCTTGTTACCTGCCTCACTACGATGGGCACACCCGCACCCACGAATTAGTGATAGCCGGATGTCAGCCATCTCAGCTGCCTCCTGTAGAGTTTTTGGGTTCTTTTCTTTAATAGTTAGTCATTTCTGCACCAGTACACTTATAAAACTGCTCGAGCAGAAACAGCTCAGTCAACTGTTCTGCCGTCTCAGCTTTCTCAGAACGTGTCCAGTTTTTAAGTGCATCTTTTAAGTCCCGGGCATGTTCAAGAAAGGTCGCCTCCCTACTCTTTGTAACACCCCGAAACTTCAATCGATATGTTTCCGGTTGCAACTCGTATGTCCGTAGGACAGCTCTCTTCAATTCTGGGTAGTCAATGCAAGACTCTAAAGGCAGTGCATCATAAGCCTTCAGACCCTTACCCGTAAGTCTTGAGGAGACTAGAGCTGCCCACTTCTCTTCAGGCCAATTATGCTCCCTACACTTCTTCTCAAAACGATTAAAAAATTCTGTGACTTCAGTTTCACTAAATACTGGCACCAATTTGACTAATTGGGCCAAGGACTGTTCTTTTACTTGGCCCTCACGGCCCATCCGAGTCCCTGTCGACTCTGCACGAGTCTTATCTAAATCCAATTTAGCACAATATTTCTCCGAGTCGTACCTAAGCTCAGCCTCATGCCTCCTAACCTCAATCTCCTGCCTCCTGGTCTCATTCTCCTGCTTCCTAGCCTCAATCTTAGCAAGCTCAAGTCTATGTACCATATCTGGAGACAGGCAGGAAGAGGGAGCTGCCACTACTGAAGGAGGGGGGGCAAAAACTGGGGAACTACCATGTGCACCACCCGAGGGCACTCCAATCTGCCAATTCTCATCCCTCTGTGGGAGAGTGCTAACCTCCGGTAACTGAGTGGACGGCACTGTGGGAGTCGAGTGAGAGGGGATCTAGGGAGGAACCCCCCCAAACGCCCTCTCCTCCGAAACCCCATGTCGCCCACGCAACACCCAGGAAATCAGCTCCCCCTTGGACATCCCTACTACATTGGAAATGCCCAAAACCTTGGCTATCAGGTGCAAGCCACAAACATCCACCCAAGTCAGCCTCTCCTCCGTCACGTGGTACCGCTTACTCACAAAAACTCTAGCATCCTCCTCACTGGTTACTAACGGCACACCTTCAAATGACATCTCTCGCTCATCGTTAGTGCTAATGCACGACATACTGAAGTCCACAAAAAAATTCTTGAGACAAAAGTGTTAAACTTCCTATGCAAGCACTAATTACTAAATTAACTGGAGTCTCTTAAATGCTTTACTAATTGCCATACAAAAACAAATATTCTTCAATATGCACGCTAAAATACAAACAAACAAATGTTGTACAACTCTGTAACTGTTCACAAAATCCTAAGCAAGGTCGCCATTTGTTACGAACTGGCACTCGGGTACACAAGGGCTCTCAATCAGGACTCGAGTACGGCTCGCTGCCACAACGGAAACACACGATCCCAACCCCTGAGTACTGCCAGCCGAACAAAAAACACCAATACCCTCCAGAGTTCAATCTGCTATAACGGGGTATACAAGAACTCGGTACTAGTGTTCAACAACAGACTAATAAAGAGACAGGAATTATCTAGTCTGGTCAACAATCAAACAATGAAGTAAGAAACAACAACACCAAAGAATAGTGTTGGCCGAAGCCGAAGTAATCCACCCTTGACTAAGAACTTAAGAAGTCCTCCACCCTCTAATTCGGATCGGCACTATTACGTTACGTTAATTAATAGTCCTTAAGCATCGAGCAAGGAATCTTCTGAAAAAAGTTAGATGCTTCTCGGATGCTCGTAAGAAGTACGTATCGGATTTTGAACAGTAATTCAATAAGCAAAAAACACTGGCAATTAAATACTATTAAAGGTTTAAATTGGCATAAGAATAATTAAAAGAATATGCAATAGTAAATGGCAAACATTAAAAAGAAGTACTCCGCAAATCCAACGGCAATAGCCTACTCGGATTGTGCTCGTGGGCCACTAATCACTAAAGTAGCCAAGCTTGCAACACATGAAATCAATAGTGCATAAACAATATCATACATAAGGAAAGCTTCAATACTATTCTGTATCTACTAATCGAGTAAAGTCTAGCTGGGGTACTGTGGGCAAAAGGTAGCAGTGACTGAGCAAAAACGGCTCGTAGCCTAGCGAAGTCCTCACAACTGTTTAAAGTATTACGTTAAAACTGACAAGTGCTCTTTGAGAAATCCAGATCCCTTGTATCTGGTTTTCTCCCGGCTCCTTGACAAAGTAAAAACAAACTGTTAATAAAATACAGGGTGGTTAGGCTCTTGCCCTCACGCACTGTAAATGATTAACTCAACAGAGTCAGCTGCGAAGACAACCTAGGCTTCACTGAACCGAAACGAGTATGCAGGTTTATCGCTTAACCACTGCATCAAACAACAACTTGTAACACAGAAAAGCCTTACCCCAGTCTAGCATTACCTAGACCAGCAGAAAACAGGAATAATAATAATAACACACAGGGAAATGCATATACAAGTGCAACAAACATAAATCAATCCTATTCTAAGTTAACCTTTCCAAAATAGGCTATCTAATAGGCAAGTATCTCGTGAGAACTCAAGCGATAATACGTTGGCTGACTAGCTCTGCACCAACGGGACCATGGAAGTTAAAAAGGGTAGGGAAAAGAGGAGATAAGAATGTAAGGTAGTAGAGAAAGTTCACATCAGTCAGAAGAATATATATAGTTAGCAAGGGAAATGAGAAGTCGCTCTGCCTAATGAGTTCTGATGAAAAAATGGCTAGACTTCCCTTTTTATACCCGGCCCTCTAGTGAGCCCAACGTGAACTACTAAGGACCGCCCACTGACAACCATTACGTAATTTATCTCTCTCCTCTGGGATAGACAAAGGCTCCCCTAGCACTGAGGGGGGGGGGGGGGGGGGGGAGTGCTAGTGAGTTAGGCCCACCTCCCGCCTGGCGCACCCACTGACCCCCAACTGTGGCTGTTTCTCCTCCCATCATTACAAATAAGTTTTACACACAATACTTATAACTAATGATATAAAATAGAACTCGTTGACTCAGATGAAAACAAAATACATATTCATAATACTTATAGTACAACGGCTTACATAAACTAAGTTAGGAAACTCTACATAGACTACAGCCAAAGTTCCTGCCCTGACGATCCTAGCGAGAGTGGGGCATGACTAGGCGTTCTGTACAGCATGCTCACACTGGACATGCGTCACACTCTTCACAGTTATGGATATCCAATATTGCTGCTGGTTTACTGTAAATGTTGTACATATTGGTGGTGGGAATGTGTCGAGACTATTGTAGGTGAATATCTCGACAACTTAGAATTAGGTATTATTATAATCTGGCCTCAATTGATACATATTTGCTTTTATGTATTTAAGTTAGTAAGTCAGGTTCTAAGTAATTACAAATCTTGTAAGTATAATCCATACAAATATATCTAATCATAAATACTGTAGATTTTCGTTATAGCCATTACATAATCAGAAGATCTTTCGGTGCATTCACGTATCTCTGCGCATGCGTTGTTGTTACCTGCGGGTCTGGATTTTCCAGTCAAGTCACTCTAGCTATTGGACCTATACCATCAGCACTTAGACGTGTTGTAGATCACCTAACCAACTTCTATAGCTAAGTCAATCTCTTACTTATATTGTAGTGGCCACTAACTTTCTCTTTATTCTCTTCAACTATTCAATCTATCAACTCAATCTATTCACTATAAAGTGTAAGTATAATCTCGTACTGGCGTTTAGATTATGTTTACAGTTCACTACAAATTAGTATTTACACCAGTCTTTACACCAGTTATGTAATTCTCTTTCGGGAGCCTTTATAAACCTGAGCAAGGGGCAACTAACCTGAGCACAATATATACAAGTCGAGGTTCTTTTTCTCTCGATTGACAATTCCTATTATCTGTTTGCTTAGGGCGTAGCAGTTTTTAACTTTGACTTCTCTTAATTAATCACTTGGCAAAGGTAGCTCATTTACTAAGTTATTGACCCCTAATGTCTAACTCCTCAATCTTGTTGCTGACACTGCTCGAGCGAGGGCTCTACCTGCTAAGTGCTGAACTATGCAAGACTCCTTAAAGTAATTTACCTAATGAGTTGATGGTTGCTAGGGGAGCTTATCTCGAATGAATTGAGCAATTACAGGCAATCGTCTAATAGTCCTATAGTCGCCTAATGCAATTTTCAAAGGGGTAATGGACCTGGTCATTGACTGCGCCTTCATCTAGTCCCCTTTTTGCGAGGGGCGTTGGTGCGTGGCTCTCCTTTACGGGACTGGGAAGGGCGTCTATACTTCCCGTCTGAACTCTTCCCTCAGTACTCGGGTTAGCTCCCTCTCCCAGTGGATGGTCAGTTCTTTGAAGTACTGATTCGGGGGCGCTAGGGTGTCTTCGTATCAGGGTTTGTAATTCCAGCAGCTCCGGGTTGTTTATTATGGGAGGTAGCTGCAGCAGTGATGTCGAGAGGCTTGAGGGCAGTCTAGCATTTAATCTTTAAGTTGTCTTAACATCTCTTCCTTTAGCATCTCGTTGTGTGCTTTCCTTTATGCCAGGAGCTGCAGAAGGGCGAGTAGGTGTTAAAGTAGGAGAATAAAGAGTGTTGGGGCTTGACACAACGTGTGTGAGTTGTAAAGTTGGGGTTGGGGGGATTGGTGATTCTGTCGATTTTATTGAGAGAACATTAAAGAGCTTCAGTATGGCATGTCAGGAAGGGGTGGAGACTACATTTTGAGTGATAAAGGCCTAAAACGTATTGATTTTGGGTGGTAAGGTTGCAAAAGGGGGTAATTCGGATGGAAGGGTCTAAAGGGCAGCCTGGTAATTTTGGATGGTAAGGGTCGAAAAGAGACGACCAAGGCATAGCTGTCAACTGCCTAGTTTGGAGGTGGTTGCACTATTATATTAAGAAGAGCTTACTTTACAGTGTGTGATTTTTATTTATTTAGATATTTTGGATGGTGGGTTGGTAAATGAATGGTGGAGTTTTAGTGTGAGTTTGTGGTGTATCAAAGATTTTTAAGTGAATTGGGGATCGGGATAAGGTGTAAAAGGTTTGACCGGGCGGAGGGATTCAGTAATATTTTTAAAAATTGGATAAAGTGATCAAAGGTCTCAAGTTTTTGTAGATGTAATTTTTGCCAGAAAGTTATAATAAACGTTAAGTGGAGGGATGCGGGAGAGTTCAGCTGGCAGGTAGGTAGGGGGTTCTATTCATGCCTGGCAGTAGGTGGCTTGTTCCTCTGCCATGAGGCCTCTCAGGTCAGGTTGCAAGCTGTCACTTGGGGGTAGGGAAACCCTCTTGTTTTGTTTCTCACTGCCCCAGACTCTTGCTTCTTCTTCTTCTTTTGGCCAGCCAATCAGGTGAGTGACCGGGTGGGCGCCTCTGCCAATCCGAAGGTCCGTCTGGCATGACATCCTCTGGTGTATGGCTTTTGCTCACACAATAGGAGAGCGTGGGGGTGGGGAAAGCTCTACCCATTTCCTTGTGGAGGGCTTGTCCTCTAGTTGGATCAAGGGTGTAAGGGGCTCGGGGCTCTGAAGTGTCATATGGGAGGGGACTTTGGCTGATTTCATCTGTAGCTGTTCCGCCCGAGGCTGCTTCCTTGACTTGGGCGACATCCCAACAATATCAATTTGATAAAGATAATCAACTCTTTAAGTCGTTTACCTTCTAGTTCAGACTTTTTCTGTTGCACTAGACATATCGAAGGCCTTCGATAGAGTCTGGCACAAGTCTTTAATTTCCAAACTGCCCTCCTTCTGTTTCTGTCCCTCCATCAGTTCCTTTGTCTCTAATTTCCTTTCCGGCCGTTCCATAGCTGCGGTTGTGGACGGCCATCGTTCAATTCCTCATCCTATCAACTCCGGTGTTCCTCAGGGTTCTGTCCTATCTCCTATTCTCTTTCTAATTTTCATAAATGATCTTCTCAACTGTACATCTAGTCCCATCCATTCATATGCAGACGACTCTACTTTACACCACTCAATTAATTTTCCAGAACGCCCCAGCCAGCAGTCCCTCAAAAGTAAACGTAATGAAGCCATAAAATGCTTATCTTCTGATCTAGCTACTATTTCCAATTGGGGTAGAGAAAACCTTGTTTCATTTAATGCTTCCAAAACTCACTATATCCATCTTACTACCCGTCAGTCAGGAACCTCCAGAGGACTATCCCTTATTCTTCAACAATACAAAAATCAACCCTTCATCTTCCCTCAATGTTCTCGGTGTCTCTTTTTCTTCTGCTCTCACTTGGAAAGACCATATTACCAGTCTCGCTAAGGCAACCTCCCAGAAGCTGGGTGTGCTTAACCACCTCAAGGGGTTCTTTACCCCTGCGCAGCTTCTTGCTCTGTACAGGGGCACAGTGCGTCCTTGTATTGAGTATTTTTCACATGTGCGGGGAGGATCCTCTCACACCGCACTCCTAGATAAAGTAGAAAGGAAAGCCTTTCGTATCATTAACTCCCTTCCACTCACCAACTCTCTGCAATCTCTCTCTCTTCGCCGCAATGTTGCATCTCTCTCACTATTCTATCGCTACTACAATAATCAGTGTTCCTCGGAGCTTTCCCAGTGTATACCACCTCCTCTACGACTTGTTTTATTGAACTGTTATGTGTTTCTTCTCCTGTCACCTCTTTTCTTTTTCGAGTCTTTTGCTGATCCTCCATACCCCTTGTTGGAGTAAGGGCTGGCTTCTGACTGAATGACTGACGGTCATTAAACGATCGACCAACTCACCCATTTAAATGATTCCCATCATAATAATTCTTCCAAATACAAGCATCTCGACCAAGCCTAGCAGATTAATAAAGTTGGTATAACACCCAATTAACAAAAATATATAATACAATACAAACTGTAAACTCCACCAAGGTAAAACACTTTTATTATCCCATTATTTCCACAATTTCAATCAAATGCCCAGTTAATTATTTCAGGTAAGTATATCCAAATAAATTGTTCCTTTGCATTTAATTATGTTCGCTGATGCATCAAAGCCAATATATAAGTCAACAACCAAAATTCCCAAATACAACAATTCAATTACCTCGATAAACTTAATTAACTCATCCAAGTCTGCCAATAATACTAACACCGCTTCCTCCACTACCTCAAAATACAGAAACTAATTTGCAGTAATTGGCCTTTGACCCGTAATTCCAGCTCACCCTCATCTGAAAAATGCGGCCGGCAAAACTATTATAAATCTATATATCATGTCGAGTTAAATAAGTTCATGGATTTATATTAGTGAAATATGCTGATATTATATTATACTATGAAGCATATTGTGCATGTCACACAAGATGAATTGTATCCGTAATATGAATCAGAAAAAAAAACTTCATAACTATATGTAATATTATAATTTATTAATTTCAGTACCAACACCAAACACTTCCCAATTAAATTAATGACAGCATGTGATCCTACAGGGATTCGAACCTGGGTTACCACATACATATCATAAACACTATAAGCATTTCACCATCAAGACAGTTAAAGGTTAAGTACATGCCTCCGATTACATATCCATCTATCGAATACTGGATATCAATCTAATCATGTACTCAAACTCGTATTGCACACTGAATAGCCTAATAAAAGATAAATATAATGCAATACTTCACCAATTGTGACTCCATTGAGGATATTGTACCCTTAAGTCATGTTGTTTAATGTAATTAAATAGGAACAATGACACTCTCTCATTCTCCCTCACAGATCTGTTCGTTCTCGCTCTCTCACACACACACACGCACACACACACACACACACACACACTCGCTCGCTCTCTCACACACACACACACACTACCCTCACTGATAATGGCACTGTGCTGATTGTATTGCAGTGGTGGCCCTTTGAAACGTGCTTATTGTGCTTCCCTGTAACATCTATACAATATTTCGATCTGATAGTATTGCATTGCTTTGTTAAATGAAAGGACATATCCAACTCTTATATTATAATTCTAAATTTAGCTATATTTCATTATACGAGTTAGGAAATATGTTTCTTTATTGTTGCATTGATTAAAATTCTAAAATGTATTTTTTGTTTCCAGTCATTTATGTTTATTGTTCTACAAATCAACGGTCACCCATATACTGTGTCCAACTTATTTTACTTTGAAAAGATGCAATGACAATTGCTGTATTAAAGTTTATAATCTTGTTATTATAATCTATTAACACCTTCTGTACCAGCAACGTCTTTTTATATTATGTTCTAGCTACATTTAGACGATTTTATGAAGCTTAAGAAAGGTATATGGTAACAAAATGAAATAATTGAGATAGTTTGTTGTGTTATATATAATTAGTAGGCATCCTTCCTAAGCTTAATACAATTGTCTAATAATTTCCAGAATCTAATGAGAAGGATGTCACGGTACAGAAAGGGTTAACGCTCTGCCAGTCTTTGTCTATTTGTTTCTGTATGCTCAGTGGGTGCCCACACCAAGGAATTTAATGGAACCAGGCTGGTAGTGGGGAAACCTGACCCAGAGTGCGACATAGGTTGGGACCCTTCAACTTTCTAGACTGCTTAAGGTTAGTGCATACTAACACGAAAGCCCCTCCAGACGAGTTCACGACTCAAAATTTCAGCCTGATACGGCGAATCAGCAACATGATCGTGGTTATCATAAATTAGCCGTGGGTGACTCTCACGGTCCAAGCGACGTATCGAGGGTCGATACAAGATTTTGGGCTGTTCAAAAGTTCGCGAGAATCCCCCGGCAACTGTCAAAAATTGTCTGAGTCTGGTCATCATCGCGAACTCGCCGTATAAAAATAGTATGGTCCATATCAAAGACGTATGGTCCGTATCAAAGTCGTATGGTCCATATCAAAGTCGTCTGGTTCGTAAAATTGCCGTGCGGATCGTATCTCTTCCGTGTGGAAATTTGGCAATGTGCGACGTGGCAACAGCCCGTCTCACGTCTTCGTTACGATGTTCGTATACCATTCTTGTGAGTTGTATCGCACTCTTCTGGATCGTATCTTTTCTGTGGACTATTCAAGTATCCTTCGCACGTCTTTTCTCACCCTCCTCGTAGCAATCATTTCTCCTCCGTATCTGCATCGTTAGAGTCTTATCGAGTCGTGCGGACGCGATACGACTCTAACGATGCCAGCCATATTCGCCGCGATCTCTAGTCAATTCGGCAAGACACATGATTTTTTGAGTCGTAGGTGTTCGTGCCAGTCATGAAGGGGCTGTCGTGTTAGTGTGCACTACCCTTTAGGAGCGAGGAGGGGGAACTCAACGAGGATGCCAACTTAAACTGTGTAGCATCGTGCTCCAAGTGAGCTAGTGCAGCTAGTAGAGAATAACTGCCAGAGCTCCTGGAAGTACATTTGTCCTCTTTGTGTTTACACAGTATACTAAAAATAAATCGAGGATATAAATATCTGACTTGGTGGATTTAGTTCTTGCTAGATGAATGAAATGCTATGCTATCTAGCCAACTTTGAGCAATACAAGTATATTTCATACTTCCTCTATATTGTTTGATGGCATAAATAAAATAAAATGTTTGTGTGGGTGTACATTTACTTGTATTAAAATATAAAACTTGCAAACTAAACAAACCAAAATTGGGACAAGGACAATATAAAGTCAAATAAAATTATCAAAATCGCTATGTTGAACACCATCTCTCCTCCTACAAACCTGATCTTCTCTTCCTCACCGAAACTCAGGTGTCTGTAGCAACATCCAGCAACCCCTTCTCTGTATCCTCCTACTTTCTCTATCCTAGTTTCAAAGCCAAAGGCGGATGTTGTGTATATGTGCACAACAAACTCACTTGCTCTCGTGTTCCCGATTTCGACTCCTCTGAATTCTCAACTTTATGGCTCAAACTTTCCTATCATTCTCTTACTAAATATTTCTGTGCTGTCTATCTTTCCCCTAACTCTACCAACTTTCCCAAATTCTTTGACTATCTAAACTCTACAGTGGAACACATTCTATCCATTTCTCCTTTCTCAGAAATCTCCATCTTAGGAGATTTCAACGTTCACCACCGCCAATGGCTCTCCTCTCACACTACTGATCCACCTGGTGAACAAGCCTACGTCTTTTCTATCCTAAATGACCTAGAGCAGTTAGTTCAGCAACCCACCCGTATCCCGGATCGCATCGGAGATCGGCCCAACATTCTTGACCTGTTTCTAACTTCTAACCCTTCTTCTATACTGTCGATCTTTTCTCTCCTTTGGGCTCCTCCGACCATAAACTTATCTCTGTCACCTGTCCTATCTCTCCAGTACAGCCACCCGATCCTCCTAGCCGGCGGCGCTTGTGGCACTTTGGCGCTGCCGACTGGGAGACTCTTCGGCAGTACTTCTTTGATTTCCCATGGAATGATTTCTGCTTCCATGGCCGAGGACCCTCGGAGAGTGCTGAACGCATTACCGAGGTAATCCTATCGGGCATGGAAGCATACATTCCATTCTCTTTCTCTCAGACTAATGCTAAAAAATCTTGGTTTACTCACGCCTGTTCTACTGCTGTCCGCAATAAGGAGGAAGCATTCAAACGGTACCGACGCCTTAAAACTCAAGACTCTCATTCTTCATATGTTTCTGCCCGGAATCAAGCCAAATCTGTTCTTCGACTTGCCAAACACTCTTTCATCAATAATAAATGCACTGAACTATCCAACTCTAGCTCTTCCCAAGCTTTCTGGCATCTAGCCAAAAACCTCTCCAACAATTTCTCTTCCTCGTCTTTCCCTCCCCTTTCCCACTCTGATGGCACAACCATCACTTCTTCCTCTGACAAAGCTAAACTCTTCGCTCAAACTTTTGCTAGAAACTCCACCTTGGATGATTCCGGTGCTATTCCTCCCTCTCCGCCCTCCTCTCTCTTACTTATGCCTAATATCCTAATCTCTTCTAAAGATGTACTTTCTACCCTCTCTGGGCTTAACACTAATAAGGCGTATGGTCCGGACGGTGTTCCTCCTGTTGTTCTCAAAAACTGTGCTTCCGTGCTGACTCCCTGCCTAGGCAAACTCTTTCGTCTCTGTCTATCCTCTAACGTCTTCCCTTCATGCTGGAAGTTTGCTCACATTCAACCTGTCCCAAAGAAGGGTGACCGCTCTCAACCCTCCAACTATCGTCCAATTGCTCTTATCTCTTGTCTTTCTAAAGTTTTTGAAACTATTCTTGCTTCCAAATTTCTTAAGCATTTCTCTTCTCATAATCTGCTCTCAGATCGCCAGTATGGCTTCCTTAAGGGTCTCTCTACTGGTGATCTTCTTTCATATCTTACTAACTATTGGTCATCCTCCTTTCGGGACTTCGGTGAGACTTTTTCTATTGCACTAGACATATCGAAAGCCTTCGATAGAGTCTGGCATAAATCTTTAATTTCTAAACTACCCTCCTTCGGTTTCTATCCCTCCATCTGTGCCTTTGTCTCTAATTTCCTTTCCGGCCGTTACATAGCTGCGGTTGTGGACGGCCATTGTTCACTTCCTCACCCTATAAACTCCGGTGTTCCTCAGGGCTCTGTCCTATCTCCTATTCTCTTTCTAATTTTTATAAATGATCTCCTTAACTGTACCTTAATTCCCATCCATTCATACGTAGACGACTCAACCTTACACTACTCCATTAGTTTTTCAGAACGCCCCAGCCAGCAATCCCTCAACGACAAACGTAATGAAGCCATAGAACTCTTAAATTCTGATCTAAATACTATTTCCAATTGGGGCAGAGAAAACCTTGTTAACTTTAATGCTTCCAAAACCCAATTTCTCCATCTATCTACCCGTCAGGATCTCCCAGCGGACTATCCCTTATTCTTCAACAATACAAAAATCAACCCTTCATCTTCTCTCAATATTCTTGGTGTCTCTTTTTCTTCTGCTCTCATTTGGAAGGACCATATTACCAGTCTTGCTAAGGCAGCCTCCCAGAAGCTGGGTGTGCTCAACCGCCTTAGGGGGTTCTTTTCCCCTGCACAGCTTCTTGCTCTGTACAGGGGCATAGTGCACCCTTGTATTGAGTATTGTTCACATGTGTGGGGAGGTTCCTCTCACACCGCTCTCCTAGACAAAGTTGAAAGGAAGGCCTTTCGTATCATTAACTCCTGTCCACTCACCAACTCTCTGCAATCTCTCTCTCTCCGCCGCAATGTTCCATATCTCTCGCTATTCTATCGCTACTATAATAATCAGTGTTCCTCAGAGCTATCCCAGTGCATACCACCTCCTTTACGTAGGGCACGTGGTACCCGTCTTGCAACTCAATCCCACCCCTACTCTGTGCAACTCTCCAACCCAAGAGTGAAACGTTACTCTCAAACTTTCTTCTACTCAACAGCTGAGCTCTGGAACTCTCTCCCAGAATCAGTCTTTCCCTCTTCCTATGACTTAAATTGCTTCAAACTCCGTGTGTCCAGGCATTTTGGCTCGAACGTCCCTTCATTTTGGCCCTGTCACTCTTTCAACTATGGGGGAGGCACTCGCTATAGGCAGTTATGCCTTTTGCCTCCCTCAATCACATAGAAAATAAATATATAAAAATAAAAATGTGGAAACAACGCTTACTAAAATGAAAATTATTAAATAAAAGAACACAATCCACCACATAGGGTGTACATTACTACATGAGCAAGTTAATCTGTTTCCCAAGCTAACTAATCGCACATATAACAACGTACTATCGTCACGTTAAAGGAATTAGTTAAGTTTGGGAAGTCCGGGACGTTCTGGTAAATTTGACTAAACTCTGCATGAATAAAGAAACTACATGTAAAATGTCAAAATATTATTTAAAATCAAATTTGCAACATGACAAGACATTAACAATAGTACAAAATACAAATATTGATAAGATATCTATACTATTACAAAATAATATATAAAATACAGTACAGCACTCACTAACGATAGTGCTATCGGGTAGGTACCTGTAAGCATAGCATGCCTCAAGTGACCCCTATCAATAACTACCCTACTGTGACGCTCCTGCATAGTAGCCACGTGCGGGCATGCGCGAGTGTCGGCTGCACAGCCGTTTGGAAACCGGGTGGCGGCAGCCGGCCGGCTTTTCCTTAGTATATAGCCTACGACAATGTAACTAATGTCTGGGATATTCTTATGTTGTTTCACAGCTTGAAGCTGCCCTTATTCTTAACCAACACATCTTAGTATATTTTATTCTCAATAGTTGATTGTTTCATAATAATATATAAGATGTAAGTCTAGTGAGAGTGGGAGGAGACGAGCGGGAGAGAGAGCCCGGCTGGGGCTCTCTTGATATCTATTTGATATCTATTCCTCTCAACCCCACTTAGAAACTTTCTCTCTTACTTTGTATACCTTCTTTCCACTACTTCACAAATCTATTTAATTATCCCATCCCCTTGATAGACCTTATATCTATTATTGTATTAACGACGAGCTCTCAGATAATTGGATGGGATTTTGGGCCTTGTGCAGAGATGTAATTGTTAATGAGACCTGGGAAGCTTTTTTGTTGTCTCATAATTGGTGGTTTCATGCTTGCTAGTGTGTTCTTGTGGCAGGTGAGCAGGGGCTAGACCGGAGAGGAGGCTTTTTGTGATCCTTTAAGTAAAGGCTGCTGGTGCGAGTCCTGTGGACCTGCACGACTTTACTAGGATACCCGTGGGAGTCTGGGGGCATTTTCTTGTCTGTGTGCCTGTGTGTCTAGTGTTGTGTTGTGTGAGGGCCCTTGCCTAGTCCACTCAGCACTGCGCTAGCACGCCTTGCGTTTGTTTTAGGGTCGCCAGGAGAGAGTCAGATACTTGGGATCTGAGTCTCTCAAGAGAGCACCCTTTCAATTAGAGTAATTTGGCGCACAGACTTGGGAACGTCCCTAGTCTAGAGCAGGTGGCTCAGCCCGGGTATCCGAAGCCTATATCCTTCCGGCTAGACCTCTGCCACCTGGCAGATTAACAGCTAGCGGTTTATTATATCTGTATGCTTGTTATTGTGCCACAGTTTACCGTCTTTGTGAGGATTGTGAGTCAGGGTGTGGCTTAGAGACTCTGTCCGAGCAGGCTTGCCTGACTAAGAGTGAGAAGCACACCTGTATGTGTTTATGTTGCGAGTTGCTGCCTTTATTTAATTATACCTATGCCATTATACACTGTAGGTCCTATCACTAGTATTTATTCCTGCTTATTAGTTAAGAGTTCTCTAAATCCGTAACGTACTTGCTTTGCTAAGCATCAGATCCTACAGTAGCCGCATGCAGTTTAGAAACCTGCATCTTGTCTACCTGTACGATGTTTTGAGGACTGTTTGCTTTCACCTTCTTTCACGCAGGGGTGATTAGTTGTATTAAGTAACGTAACGTTAAATGTACTTTCTTCTAGTTTTTTATTAAATTGTTTCTGCAATTTAATTCCGTTATCTATCTTTTCCTTGAAGCTTTAAGTCAACTTAATTGTGTGATCTTTTATATAGCCTGCTTGACTATCAGCAGTCTATAGTGCGTGCACCCTGTAACCGAGTCATAGGATACCTCGTTGTCCAGGCAGGACTCTTGACGGTTTAGGGTGGTTTGTTGCCTGGGTTTATAGATAAGGGTTGGATCTAGCGTTTTCCGTTGTTGCTTGTTGCCGCATACCTAGTCCAATAGAAAGAGCCCAGTGTTTATATATCCCAGGACGTAACAAATGGTGACCTTGCATAGGATTTACTGAACAGAGGAATATAGTGGTCATTTGTTTTGAGATTCTTTATGATTAGAGGAATACAGTGGACATAGTTTTTTTTTTTGGAGCAACCAATATAACACATTGAAGACTTTAAATAACATTAGTATATACATACTTGCATAGGAGATAAGGCACATTCTATAACCGTGATAATTACTGCAGTGCACAAACATGTCTAATACATCAGAACGCAGTGGTGGGTCAGGTCACGATACGGGCTCGGAGGGAGAAAGACCTGTGGAGTGGCTAGTCGATAGCGAGGAGGGTGCTAGAAGATTTTTAGAGGTGCCCCTTACCGCTGCCAGGGTGTTGAAGCTGAATAAGTATGGCTTAAAGTGTGGCAGGTCTTCAGGGTCACCAGGGTTTAAGTGGCATGAGGAAAGATCAGCTGAGGACTTTGATATTGGGTTTAGAAGGGAGAGACCTGGGTGGAGAGGCAACTGGGGGCCCCGGTCCCCAGCCCCACCTCCACTCTACCCCATGTCAAACGTCAGGGTGCCTGAATTTAGTACATACCCCCAAGTTGATGGTCAATGGCAGCGTGGAATTCAATCACAGGGACCCTCTCCATTAAATGCACCTTCCCCTCCTCAAGGGTTGACTACAGATTTGTTGTTTCGGCTTGAGATGGCCAAGGTTGAGGTTGCTAGAGCTCAGGTTGAGGCCGCCGAAAGACAGGTTAGAGTTCAGGTTGAGGCTGCAGAGAGAACAGCTATACGAGAGGCTGAACTGCAGGCAGAGTCTACTAGGTATCGGGCTGACAGGGAGCTGGAGAGATCTCGAGTGGAGGTAACAGGGCGTAATATTGGGGGAGGTAACAGACATCGGGACCAATCATTGTCGCACCTGCTTAACCCTCCAGCCCCGGCTATGTATTATATATATATTCCTCGAAACCCGGGTGTTTTGGCCGAAAAACGTCTAGGCTAGGCTACCGTATATTCGTTAATCAGACTGCTTCCCGCATTCCCGCGCATCCCCAAGCGTAGCTGTGTTATTTACCTGTAGAATGGCATTAAGTAGAGCTCTCTAAGTCAACTGGTTGAGCTGTGATGATTTCATTGGAGATAACTTTATGGCCAAAAACAGCCACTTTACACCACTTTTCGATACTTAACAACAACATACAGGCACACACGAACAAGCGACGCTCTCCTTCTTGTGGCCGGAGATGCGGGGCGATGGTCCAGCCGGCTGTTGTTTACATGCGTCGGACCGACGCCTCGCACACGAAGCTCACAGGCTTTCAACCACTGGGCGTTCAAGATACCATCCGGGTACCTGTTATATGCTTTTTTATGGGCGTTCAAGAGCCCTTCCGTGGTGAGAGGGTTAAACTGGTTCCTGTGTTCGATGAATCATGTGTGACTGAGTTTTTTATGGATTTGAGAAGAAGTGTCAGGAACACCAGTGGCCTCAGGAAAAGTGGGCTGCATTAGTTTCATCAAGACTCCTAGGAAAAGGGCTAAAAGCGTATGATGCTCTACCTTTAGAGTACTGTGTAGTTTATGATGAGCTAAAGAAGGCTGTGCTACGGGCCTATGAGTTACAACCAGAAACTTACCGCTTGAAGTTTCGGGGTGTTACTAAGGGCAAGGATAGTACCTTCCTAGAACACGCCCGGGACTTGTCTGATGCACTACGACATTGGCTGCGTTCTGAGAGGGCAGCTACTTTTGAGGAGTTGAGTGAGCTGGTTCTCTTGGAGCAGTTCTTTAATGCACAGGCGGGGACTTAACATTAAATATAAAGGAAAAAAATCCTAGAACTCTCCAGGAGGCAGCAGAAATGGCTGACCTCCAACTGTCATTACTTCGAGGGTGCGAAGCAGCAGCTAGGAGTGAGTCGGGTGCAAAGGATCGTACCCCTCCCCCTCCCAAGAATTTTGATACACATAAATACACAAAACCATGTAGCACTGACAATAAAACTGAACATAAACCAAATACCGTCCCGTATAAGAAGTCTAATGGTACCTCCCACTCCCAAGGGAAACCAAAGAGTAAAGAGTGCTTTGCATGTCACAAGGAGGGTCACTTTGCAAATGCTTGTCCGAACAAGCCACCAAACAAGGTTGTGTCATTGGCCCGCAGCATAGGGGTGTCGCCTATATCTTCTGAGTTTGCCAAGGGTAGTTCGTCAGAGGTTGGGACACAGCCTGTGTTCCAGAGTCCGGAAGGCTCGAACCCTGTCCGCGACGTCTTTGGGGGTCATAGAGGGCATGGTTTTGTGAGGTGGGCTGGCGAAAGGCGAGGAGTTAAGCTATTGCGTGATACTGGGGCTTCTCAGACCTTGTTAAGGAACTTTACTGGTAGACCGATTAACGCTGCTCGGGTGGTGGTAGTTCAGTGGATCAATGCTATGAAGTCCTACCCGCTGGTGCAGATGGAGCTGGAGGTGGGTGGTGTGGCGAAGGAACTGGATGTCGGAATTGTAGAGAACTTGCCTGTTGGGGGCGTCGACCTCCTCCTCGGCAACGAGTTTTCGGTGCCTGCTCCTAAGGTTTCACCCTTGGTCGTTGCCGAGAAGGGGGCCGACGTTAGTAGGGAGGAACAGGAGTGGGTTGAGAAGTGTAGCGTACAAACCATTGCGGGTGTTGTGACGCGTTCTCAGACATCCGGAGCCTTGCAGCCACCACCTCAGTCTATCAAACAGCGGAGGAAAGGTCACAAGAAAACTGGAAGTGTTGGTCAATTGGAGAGTTTGAGCCGGCAGTGTTTCTTGGTGACTCATTATTGGCACCTATGTTAGAGTCTGGAGAGGCCCCAGGACCTGTCACAGCTAGTGAGGAGGTAGGGCAGGAAGAGACTCCGAGGCAGCAACGTTACATACGGAGAGAAAAAAGGGTTGCTCAGTTTGATATTGGGGGAGGACTTGGGTTGCTTCGGAAGCATCTAGACAGGTTGGTTCCCTCAGATATTTGTAAACTGCAGTTGGAGGATCCGGAAGTTCAGAAGTGTGGTAATGGTGCTGTCGAGATCAAACACGAGGACGGGGAAACATGTCATGTGAACCTGTTGGAGGAGTTTGTGAAGCAACCACCTGAGCACCCTACTGTCCCTGCGTTGGTCTGCCGCGGCCAAGGTGGAGAAGGAGAGGGGGGCAGTAGGGCACAGGTGGAGGAGAGTAGGGATTGTCATGTCTCGGCGGAGCAGTGGGCGGGGGACACGAGTCTGGTGGCTGTGGAAGCGCTAGAGCACCTGCCTGAGCAGCAGTGTGCAGCGCTCCAGCACCAGCTCAGTTCATACCCCACTGGTCGTGCCGAGCCCCTGAGTCTCACAACTCGGGCGGTGCAAGATGTTCCGCGGGCAGGTCACGTGGATGTTGAAAGACCGTTAGCCTCGTTGTTTCGGTGGTTCAAGGTGGGCGACGAGGCTTTGGCATGGTTGCCAGGTCAGGGTCGGCCCATGGCTGCCAAGGGTGGTGGTCAAAAGGAGGACTCTGAGCAGATTGGTGAAGTTGGCTGTGGCATAGAAGTGCCCAGTCGTCGCATAGCCTCCCAATGCTGCTCTAGTCAATTGCAACAGCCCTAACATAGACCGACTGTATCTGGCCATGTCGGTAAAAGCGGTGATGCTGCGCAGGCAGATGTAGTCGTAAGGAATGTGGGG
Source organism: Paralithodes platypus (assembly GCA_032716605.1). Lineage (NCBI taxonomy): Eukaryota > Metazoa > Arthropoda > Malacostraca > Decapoda > Lithodidae > Paralithodes > Paralithodes platypus. Next base: position 39,804,500 of record CM064485.1, read on the forward strand.
GTGTGCATGTACGGTATCGGCGGGGAAGCCTTAGCAATAATGAACTATGGGAGTGACTGCACAGGTGGTACTGATTGTCCCTCTCATGACCTGGCTGTTCGAGGGACGAAGGTGGAGAAGGAGGGAGACTACAGGTTAGAAGCTGCGGTCTCGGCTGGGTTGTGGAAGGGCACTAGGATTGTTATTCTGCGAGATAAGTCGTTTACTAGGCTGTGGCAGTGCATCCGCATGTTTGTTGCTTCTCCAGGCCTGATGTACGGGGTAGAATCCGACATGCAGGCTGGAGATAGTGCAAGGCTCAGTTTAATTCCCTACCGTATAAATCCTGCTCGACAGCCTGTGGTGCAAGCAGAGCTGGATTACGTGTTGACTAAGGGTCTGAGGGATAAGGAATGTCGTGAGTGGTCATTGCCTGTAACTTGGCAACCTGTGTTAAGTGGCAAGATCAGTGAGTGTGTTGATTGCGAGAGTGTGTGTGCATTATCCCTGACAGACGCCTATACCTTATCGAGAGTTGACGACACCATAGACCGCCTCGGGGCTGCATCGCCTATCACGAAGGTAGAACTAGTGAAAGGTTATTTGCAGGCCCCGTTGCCGGAAAGAGCGAAGAGAAATGCCAGTCTTGTGATGAACTGGGTAGTTTATCAGTGCCAGGTGTTGTTTTGCTGCCGGGACACAAGTTGGATGTGTGGCATGCTAAGGGCACTGATAATGTTTTGGCTGATTGTTTGTCACAGGAGGGTTTGTTTGCAGGAGAACCCTCGCCGTTCAGTCAGTGTGTGTTGAGAGGAGGAAAATAGGCTGTCACTGTAGTGCAGCCGCCAAAAACAAATTAAAAAAAAGCAAAAAACCTTATAAAAACTCTTTATATTTATAACGTGTAGAATTTTGTATAAGATGTTGTAGCAGTATCTAAGTTGAATGTTTTAGCTTATTGTCGCTAAGTTAGTTGAACTTGCTCGGTGGAGTGCAACAGTCTTTATTTGTTTTATATATAGTGCCTTGTGTCGCAACAGTGTGTGGTACTATGAGAAGCTTTCTGTTAGATATGAAGAACTTAGTCAAGTGTCTTATATCTTGGGGGAGGTGTGACGCTCCTGCATAGGAGCCACGTGTGGGCATGCGCGAGTGTCGGCTGCCCAGCCATTTGGAAACCGGCTGGCGGAAGCCGTCCGGCCGGCTTTTCCTTAGTATATAGCCTACGACAATGTAACTAATGTCTGGGATATTCTTATGTTGTTTCACAGCTTGAAGCTGCCCTTATTCTTAACCAACACATCTTAGTATATTTTATTCTCAATAGTTGATTGTTTCATAATAATATATAAGATGTAAGTCTAGTGAGAGTGGGAGGAGACGAGCGGGAGAGAGAGCCCGGCTGGGGGACGTTGCTTTGCGCGGGCGCGGAATAGACTAGCTTGGGACGAGCCTGATGTTGTCATTTGATCGCAATGTTAGGCTTAGTTTCGACTCACGCTAGGGGTAGAGGATTTTGACCCGGCAACGGTGTTGAGTGTTGCCAAGCATGTGATGTATTTCGCATGCCTAGGGTGGGGTCCAGACAGATTCAAGACTTTGAGCTCACCTCACTGTCGTACCCTTCGGACCCCCTTGATATCTATTCCTCTCAACCCCACTTAGAAACTTTCTCTCTTACTTTGTATACCTTCTTTCCACTACTTCACCAATCTATTTAATTATCCCATCCCCTTGATAGACCTTATATCTATTATTGTATTAACGACGAGCTCTCAGATAATTGGATGGGATTTTGGGCCTTGTGCAGAGATGTAATTGTTAATGAGACCTGGGAAGTTTTTTTGTTGTCTCATATTTGGTGGTTTAATGCTTGCTGGTGTGTTCTTGTGGCAGGTGAGCAGGGTCTAGACCGGAGGGGAGGCTTTTTGCGATCCTTTAAGTAAAGACAGCTGGTGCGAGTCCTGTGGACCTGCACGACTTTACTAGGATACCCGTGGGAGTCTGGGGGCATTTTCTTGTCTGTGTGCCTGTGTGTCTAGTGTTGTGTTGTGTGAGGGCCCTTGCCTAGTCCACTCAGCACTGCGCTAGCACGCCTTGCGTTTGTTTTAGGGTCGCCAGGAGAGAGTCAGATACTTGGGATCTGAGTCTCTCAAGAGAGCACCCTTTCAATTAGAGTAATTTGGCGCACAGACTTGGGAACGTCCCTAGGCTAGAGCAGGTGGCTCAGCCCGGGTATCCGAAGCCTATATCCTTCCGGCTAGACCTCTGCCACCTGGCAGATTAACAGCTAGCGGTTTATTATATCTGTATGCTTGTTATTGTGCCACAGTTTACCGTCTTTGTGAGCATTGTGAGTCAAGGTGTGGCTTAGAGACTCTGTCCGAGCAGGCTTGCCTGACTAAGAGTGAGAAGCACACCTGTATGTGTTTATGTTGCGAGTTGCTGCCTTTATTTAATTATACCTATGCCATTATACACTGTAGGTCCTATCACTAGTATTTATTCCTGCTTATTAGTTAAGAGTTCTCTAAATCCGTAACGTACTTTCTTTGCTAAGCATCAGATCCTATAGTAGCCGCATGCAGTTTAGAAACTTGCATCTTGTCTACCTGTACGATGTTTTGAGGACTGTTTGCTTTCACCTTCTTTCACGCAGGGGTGATTAGTTGTATTAAGTAACGTAACGTTAAATGTACTTTCTTCTAGTTTGTTATTAAATTGTTTCTGCAATTTAATTCCGTTATCTATCTTTTCCTTGAAGCTTTAAGTCAACTTAATTGTGTGATCTTTTATATAGCCTGCTTGACTATCAGCAGTCTATAGTGCGTGCACCCTGTAACCGAGTCATAGGATACCTCGTTGTCCAGGCAGGACTCTTGACGGTTTAGGGTGGTTTGTTGCCTGGGTTTATAGATAAGGGTTGGATCTAGCGTTTTCCGTTGTTGCTTGTTGCCGCATACCTAGTCCAATAGAAAGAGCCCAGTGTTTATATATCCCAGGACGTAACACTACAAATAACCTACATTAATCGCACAAATAAACTAAGGAAATCGCAAAAGCAAGCAATTGATACTATCGACAATGAATACATATAATATAAAGACAAATAATTGCAAAATATGAAGTAACAACAGATTTAAACAAAGAGTACTCTTTTAACAAGAACAATCAATTTAAAAAAATCATCAATGTTAATATTAATAATTGAAAAAGAAAAAGATAAACAATAAATACAGACAAAAAATAATAAATACAGACAAAAAGTAAGCAGAGGTTATACAAGAAACTTCAAGTTAAAAATGCTTGATTAAAATTATTGATGTCAAATTTTAGAATACAGTCACAATAATTGATCCTAAAAAGATTAAATTTATGGAACAATTTACTTGCCTCAAAACCTCTGTCTACTAAGAGTCTCTATTGACCTAGCTCTAGCCCAAAAGTCATCTACTTTAGTGCAAATTTTACAAAATCTTATTAACTGGGAATAAAAACAATTATAAGTTATTTTACTATCGATATTACTACTTGGGAAAGGAAAGTTTATTACGTTAAAATTAAAATCATCAACTTTGTGATATACTTTAAGTATGCACTGTTCATTAACAATCTCTATGTTTATATGAAGAACATTTTCAACTTTATAATTTACGTTACATTGTGTGAGGGGAATAAAATTAGGGTAAATAAGTTTAGCAACTTGATTAAAATTTAACAAATTGCAAACGAGAATATCATCAATATATCTACTATTATTACTTAACAATTTAGCAAGTGCTAATTTTTCTGGGATTTTATTTTTCTTGCTACTGTCAACTAAGTCTTTTATATATTTAAATTCTAAAGCAAGCAAGAATAAATCTGCAATTAAAGGTCTAGCATTTCCACCCATAGGAATTCCTAATATTTGTTTGAAAATGTAAGGCCCGAATCTAACATAAGTATTGAAAAGGAGGAATTTAAGGGCATCTTTAAGTTTAGTTCTATCAAAATATACAGAACTAGTGGGAGTAGAGCTAAGTGATGCATTATTAAAATATGTATAAACATTTATGAAATAATTACCATCCCTAACGAACCTGTCAAAGTGCAAATCTATAATAAAGCAAAACTCTGAATATACTAAATACTAAAATTAAAGATTATTAGGCAATATAATGAAGTTATTTATATTGCTCGTATTGACTATCCTACGATATTAGAATTAACGTTATTAATCCCACAATGTTTACCTATCCATTATTTACAAAATAAAAATAACAATACAGATGAAACAGCTGGTCCTTGATAATAGGAAAGCCTTTCAAATGCATTATGGTCTAATTGGAAATTACGCAATTGTGATGCTTTGTCAAAACACCTGAATAACTAAATAACTCTAACAAAGTTTTTTAATCTAATTATGCAACAAAATTGAATCCTGTATTTGTGCGTGATGGGAGTATGTGGCAACCTTGATCTGATTGGTAAAGTTGCTTCAGTACATTAAACAATTCAAAAGCCATTTAATGATAATGGATTTCACCACAACCATTACCACTGCATTTATTATCTCCATCCACACTTCCTAAATTGCCACCATCTCAAACCACATCACCACCATTGCCACAATCGCGATCTCACCCCACATCACCATCTCAATCCACATCACCACCATTGTCAATGACACCATCTCCATCCATATCACTCCCATTAAAACCGTATCACCGTCTCCAGCCACATCGCCACCATTACCATCTCCACCTACATCACCACCATTATCATCTCTAGCCACATTCACCACCATTACCATCTCCACCTACATCACTACCATTATCATCTCCAGCCACATCATTACCATTACCATCTCCACCTACATCACTACCATTACCATCTCCACCTACATCACTACCATTATCATCTCCAGCCACATCACTACCATTATCATCTCCAGCCACATCACTACCATTACCATCTCCACCTACATCACCACCATTATCATCTCCAGCCTCATTCACCACCATTACCATCTCCACCTACATCACTACCATTATCATCTCCAGCCACATCACTACCATTACCATCTCCAGCCACATCACTACCATTACCATCTCCAGCCACATCACTACCATTATCATCTCCAACCACATCACTACCATTACCATCTCCAGCCACATCACTACCATTACCATCTCCAGCCACATCACTACCATTACCATCTCCAGCCACATCACTACCATTACCATCTCCAGCCACATCACTACCATTACCATCTCCAGCCACATCACTACCATTATCATCTCCAGCCACATCACTACCATTACCATTTCCAGCCACATCACTACCATTACCATCTCCAGCCACATAGATCACTACCATTATCATCTCCAACCACATCACTACCATTACCATCTCTAGCCACATCACTACCATTACCATCTCCAGCTACATCGCTACCATTACCATCTCCAGCCACATCACTACCATTACAATCTCCAACCACATCACTACCATTACCATCTCCACCTACATCACTACCATTACCATCTCCAGCCACATCACTACCATTACCATCTCCAGCCACATCACTACCATTTCATCTCCAGCCACATCACTACCATTACAATCTCCAACCACATCACTACCATTACCATCTCCACCTACATCACTACCATTATCATCTCCAGCCACATCACTACCATTACCATCTCCAGCCACATCACTACCATTACCATCTCCAGCCACATCACTACCATTATCATCTCCAGCCACATCACTACCATTATCATCTCCACCTACATCACTACCATTATCATCTCCAGCCACATTACTACCATTATCATCTCCAGCCACATCACTACAATCACCATCTCCACCTACATCACTACCATTACCATCTCCAGCCACATCACTACCATTACCATCTCCAGCCACATCACTACCATTACCATCGCCACCTACATCACTGCCATTACCATCTCCAGCCACATCACTACCATCACCATCTCCAACCAGATCACCACAATTGCTGCTATCGCCATCTCCAACCACATTACCACCATTGTCATCATCACTATCTCCCACTACATTACCACCACTGACACCATCACCAACCATTTTACTCTATTTCTAACCACATTACAACCACTGACACCATCACCATCTCCAACCACATTACTAACATTGACACCATCACCTACCTTCGCCATTGCAACCATCACCAATCTTGCATTTCATCACCACTGCCACGCACCACCCATCACCACACTCATTATCACCACAAAACATGATCAGCATTGTCTGAAACACATAAAGGTGTAACACTTTGACACATTTCGCCCTAAATGTGCTTGTGTGACATGATAAAAACACTACGACCATCACCAATTTTGCCAACACAACCATTTATATTACAAATATCGCGAACACTTCCACCATTGTTGCTACTCGTAAGGATCATTATATCTGCTGTTGCTTGTTTTCTTTTGTACACTAATTGTATCACTACCATCACTAATTCTACCACCTCAATTGCTATCGCCTCTCCAACTACCATCACTACTATCACTAATTATACTAACATTGTCTCTAGTATTGATAAGTTCATTATAACACCACCTCATTTACCACTACTTCTAGGGGTAGCCAGTGGGGTACAGAAACCTTTTTTCTACAACTGTACAGTCGGTCACCTTTCCGACTGGGCCACCTAATGGTAACTTTGTTGCATGTTTTGTTCACTCTGAAATTAGTAAGATCAGTCACCCTCATCATCTTGTAGAACATGACCCATAGATGGCGTAGCTTGATGGGAAGGAGAGGGAGGGGAAATAGTAGGGTAGGGTAGGGAAGGATAGGATCCAATGGGAGAGTGTGAGGATGAGTTGTTACGGTGCTTTTTATCATAATGGTTTATAGCTATCCACCCTTCCCTGTAACTTAGTACAGTCACTCATACAAATTCATGGACCCCCACGTGAATGCTTTAACTAAAACGTATTGTTTTTTTTGTGTGGTTTTTTTTTGGTACCCCTTAAGACTGGATGCCAGCCAGAGTAAAGGGGGGCCAGGGGGGGTGTGGAGGGGGGTTAAAGAGGGCCGAATATGAGGGTGTAGAAGCAGGGTAGTACGGTAGTTACCATATCCTCACTTTTACCCCCTAAACTAAAATTTCACCTCTCTCTCTCTCTCTTACAATCTAGATAAGTTGTCACGTTGGGCCCACATTTGGCATACGAGTATCAATGCGGATAAATGTAAAGTACTACACATTGGATACCGAAATGAGAAAGTAAACTATTCGATGAATGGCACTCAGCTTAAGAGTGTAGACAGAGAAACCAATCTGGGAGTAACAATATCGAGTAACCTAAAACTGAGTCAACAATGTTCAGAAGCTGTTAAGAAGGCAAACAAATTAATGGGCTTTATAGGCAGGTCATTTGAACATAAATCCAAAGAATTTATCCTAACTCTTTACAATTCCTTAGTCCGCCCTCTTCTGGAATACTGCGTTCAATCCTGGTGCCCTTATTACCAAAAAGACAAGCTAGAACGAGTTCAAAGTAGAGTTACCAAAATGATACCTAGCCTAAAGAACAAACCATACGAGGAGCGTCTTAGAGAATTAATTCTATTTCCTTTAACCCAACACAGATTAAGAGGCGACTTAATTTAAGTGTTCAAAATCATCAAAGGCATCAACAATATGAACTGTAGTAAGTATGGTTACTCTAGATTGAGTGGACTGTATATTTTAATTTATATAACACAAATAAATGTTTTACCTTAGATGATGAACTCAGTTGGTGATCAAAAGATGGCGGAAGATAGGCTAGTTAATTAATTGTTATCGAGTGGGTTAGTGGGATAAGGAAAGCTGAAGAAAAGAGGCTAGAATAGGCTAAGATAGGCTAGATAATTACGTTAAGTTTTATGTTAGCTAATTAAGATGATGATGTAGTGACTATGAATATGAGATGGAAGTGAAGCTAAAACACCTAAATATGAAACAATGAAGAAGGCTTAGCGTGTAGCTGGAATGGAGGTTGGATGGAGAGTGAGGACGAGCGTGTCGTCTTTGTGTCCCTCGGGAATATCAGCGCACGCGTATAGCGTATGGAAAATGTATCCCATCCTTATACAATGAGATACATAGGAACAATGTTAATAAGTAATACACAAATATATGGGAATTATCATCCTACAATACTTTCCCATATTCAACTACAGAATAACATATTCTACCCAAAATTATGGAATGTTCAACATAAGGTTACGGAAGCGTTCAACTTAAGACTACGGAAAGATACGTAACGCTACATCAACCCAGATTACGTAGCATCGATACTGTTCATACTAGATAGAGTATACTGAGTATGGACATATTCCCGCCACTGCAAATATACAAAATTTTCATGATTATATTTGCCCGGAGGCAATCTTATCCCGCCAAGCTTGGGAGGATATCTGGGCTGCCTGTCAACTTGGGCATCCTCCGGACGCATCAACAGGCTGCGCCGAAGTAGGAGCCAGGGAGGGGAAATCTATGGATAACTGGTCCGAGGGTGCGTCCTTGCGATCTAGGGCACCTTCAAGAGGATATAGTCGTATAGTCGGACGTGTGACTACCCCAGTCCTGGTTCGAACTTTTGCTACCCGAACCTCGCCATCACGACCGGGTAATAACTCCTCTATACGACCCAATTTCCAGAATGCACGCGGGCCCTCTTCATGGATGGTTACCACGTCACCTACCCTAGGCCAATGACCTGTTAATGGTGCTAGTTTACTTTTTTTGTGCCTCTCTTAAAGTCACCAGATATTCTGTCGACCAGCGATGCCAAATGTCTCGCGATAGTTTAAGAATATATTTGTAGCGGGCCGTTATCATTTCCTTACTTGTGTAGTCTGGATCTTCCATAGCATCCCCATCATGTTCTTCAGGGAGATCCCGCAGTCTGTATCCACGTACCAGTACTGAGGGTGTGATTGGGGTAAGGTCGTCCAAATCACCAGAAGCATAATATAGAGGACGATCATTTACTGTGGCTTCAATCTCCAAGAGGATGGTGTTGAGTTCCTCAATCGATAAGAGAGCTCTACCCAACATCTTCTTCAGGCCCGCCTTCACGATTCCTATTGCTCTTTCCCATATGGCGCCGAACCAAGGTGCTCTGGCGGGAATAAAACGCCATTCGCATTTCACATCCGCAAGGCAGGTCTGAATCTTGGGATTGTTGCTCACTTCTTTGAGATAAGTAGATGCCCCTATGAAAGTTTTTGCATTGTCACTCAGCATGATACGTGGATATCCCTGTCTACTGCAGAATCTTCTGAAGGCATGTAGGAAGCTATCACAAGTGAGGTTGGTGACCAGTTCCAGGTGAATTGACCTGGTAACGGCACAGGTGAAAAGTATCATATACACCTTAAGATTGGGTGAATCTTTCACAGGGATTGCTCCACTGTAGTCAACCCCGGTAACTTTGCAGGGGTCACCTGGGGTGGTTCGCAGGTTTGGTAAGGGAGGAATTCCTACGGGATCATAATGTGTTCCCTGTACCCGTCTACATTTTAAGCATTTGCGTAGGACTTTCTTGACCACCTGCCTGATTCTAGGCACCCACCATCTTTGTCGGACATAGGTGACTATATGACCAACCCCATACTGGCAACAGAGTCGGTGACACCTATCGATGATGAGATGGGTGAAGGGATGATTGGGGGGCAGTAGTATTGGATACTTACTTGCCTCAGAATGGGCTGCCAATCGTAATCCGCCTCCGCAATGTATGAAATCCCCCTTCAAGTGTAAGCCCAATTGGTTGATTAGGTTATTCCTGGACTTTGTTCCCTTAACCATTAATTTATATTCCTGCATATATATTTCTTATTGACAGAGCTTATGTAGTATTTTATCTGCAATTCTGATCTCCTTCACATTGAGGTAAGCACTACCTGTGGGTGCTTTGATTTTTGCTTTTACATTTTGCACAAAGTGTATCACCCATGCTGTAACACGGTGTAGCTCCTCATAGCTGCTGAATTTATCCCAGCCCCATAACCGTGTGTCATCGTTAGGTACCGAGTCGACACGGTTGGTGACGTACACTGGTAGCTTCTTTCGGCTATGTAACCAGTAGAGCGTAATTTGGCTGTCACTCCATATAACTGTCTCCGAGATGTTTAGCAAATTTTTAAAAGTTTCCTCGATAAAGTGAACGAGTCTAGCAGCCAACAGAACTGCAGTTAGCTCTAATTTTGGGATGGAAAGGGATTTGATCGGGGCGACCTTCGCCTTCGCCATGACTAGACAGCTGCCACTTGTGTCTACAAAGTATATGACAGTGCTGTACGCGACCTTGCTAGTGTCTGAGAAGGCATGAATGGAAACAGGTTGATCTATGACAACTCTCCGAGGAAAATTAAAACCCTTACAGAGACGAAGATCTGAAATAATGTCTTCCCATTCCTGAACCAGGTCGCCAGTCAAAACCTCATCCCAGCCGAGTTTTATCCTCCATAATTGCTGAAGGAATAAGCTTGATTAGACACCGGTAGAACTATCCCCAAGGGGTCAAAACGTTTAGCCGTCATACTCAAATATTGTGTGTACTGAACGCCGAATGAGAGGGTATCTGTGTCCGTCTCCCAAAGCAACCCTAGCACCCTCACATGTTCCTGCTGTATAGCCGCCACTCCATCACGTTGCATTACAGTCCGCAAAACAGAACTATTTGTCGCCCATTCACGTAGATGAAGATGGCCATCATTCATAATTTCCCGGACTACACCATAGGTATTAATCAGGAAATCTTCATCATTACCTGTACCCAGTAAATTGTCGATGTATAGCCCTGACCGAATTTGCTGAATAACCTGCGGATCTGCACTGGTGTTTGACAAGTGATTTAAAATAGTGGCGTTTAAAAGAAATTGGGAATATGTAGCGCCAAATAATACCGCCCGGAATCTGTAACAAATGAGGGGGGAATCTAGCTGCCGTGCAAATTTTGGCCACATAAACCGATTATAGTCTTGGTCGTCCTCATGGAGTTTTAACATCAGAAACGCCTTCTCGATATCAGACACCCAGGCATATTTATCGAGTCTAAACCGGAGTAAAACCTGCGCTAAGTCTGGTACCAGTGAAGGTCCAGTATGCAAGCAGTCATTAACACCTTACGAGCGGCCTATGCGGTTTATTTATGTGTACCGCCCAGCGGGGTGTTTTTAGCCAAAATAGGGCTGTTTACGTGATCATTTTCATGCCTAAATAAGACCCAGAACGTAAAACAAGTACCTATCCCTGAAAGGGCATAAACAGAGCTTTCGAATGACACCATAACGATCCTTGTATGATGGATAGTTTTCTTGCAATAACCGTGCAACGCGAGTGCAAAAAGCAGGTAATTCGGTACTTTCGGTACATAATTGAGTATGTAGCGAGTGAGAGAGGGAGGAGGGAGCTGAGATTTGTGTCAGTAGGTTCGCCGCGGTGGTCTGGAGCAGTCATACGCTCGCTAGTCTCCTGCCACCACTTGTCTCTCTCTCTCAGCCACATTACGTGCTGAAATTGCCACTCGAGTTATGTCGAGCGCCGCCACATAGTCCAGCTTTATTTAACTCGACTTATGTTGCTCGCCGCTAATTAAGGGTTAAGACTAGGCTGACGATCACTTACCTTGGCTGAACAATCGAAGACGATACGCACTGGCGTCGTTTTGCTCTCCTTGACAACTCCATGATGAGCCAAGTAATGTCCGGTATCCGAATCGTCAAAAGGCACCTCTTCTATAAAACCACGGGACACCTGCTCCTCTATGACTTTTGAGTATTCCTCGCAAAAGTCAGGTTCTTTGATGAATCTTCTCTGAAGACCCTGAAGACGGCCTATGGTCAAACCCTTGTTAGTTGGCAGCTGATCCTTGTAATTGTTCCAGGGCAGTCTCACTTTATATTGTTGGCTGTCAGGATCGTAGGTAACGGTATCCTCATATGACGATAGTGCTTGACGCCCAACTTGTGAGTATTCCTTAGGGGTTATTCCGATATGATCTATATCCAACAAAACATTTAAGTCATTTTTGCATGGTGGAATATTACCTGTGGACATGTATTCGTCCATTGGCGTAACTGCTACTTTCAATACAGTAATTACTTCAGTGCTGGACCTGGTATTTTGTGCCACATATGAACCACTTATGGCATACCCGTACTTGGTACCCTTTACCGGCAGCTGTACGGTAGGCAAGATTACTGTACTTCTACCTGTGGCAACGGACATTATAGTTGAAGTAGCAGCAGTATGCTCTCTCTTGTTGTTATCCTCCACTTGTCTACTTTCCTTCCCTTGTTTTTATGTACATAGGGAATGAAAGTGTTTGCCCTTACAAAACTTGCAGCTTCTTATGTTAGGGTTAGTACAACCCGAATGACCATGCTCTTTTGACAAGCACCCAGTGCAGAGACGTAGTTGACGGGCTCTTTTAACTTTAAGAGGCCCTGTTTTATACTTCATAAACTTGTACCACAAATGATTGGTGCCACTTCACAAGACAGTTAAATTTCCTATTTTCTCTTTGGGCGGTAAATGTTGCAGTAGCCATTGGGGTACCTCCAACTTTGTCTTGACCTGCCAAATTTTACACTTGGGCCTGGAAGCAATGGGTGAGTTTCTTATAGTCCAGGCTCAAGTCTCCCATTTCCCATTTTATGGTCTCCTTTAGTGGTGAGGGTAATTTGTTGACAAGAGTCACCACACAAAATTCCTCCAAACAAATGCCATGGCTAATGATTGACCTCATCATACTCTCTGTATTTGCATAGAAGTTCTTTAGATCAGCGGTTTGGTACTTGGGTGAAGCTAGTTGATTAAATTGCGTAATATAAACTGCCTTGATGCGATCTGGATGCCCATATGTTTCTTGCAGGAGCTCGACTGCTGGGGCATAACTTGCGCTCTCAACAATAAATCCTTCGACTAGCTTATGCGCATCACCCAGAAGCTGGCCCTTCAGATAGATGAAGCGTTGTATGTCTGTGAGATCGGGATTGTCATGGATGGTACACTTGAACATTTCCCAAATCCCCGACCACAATGTGGCATCACCCTCAAATTTCGGAAGAGTAAGATGTGGTAATTTGACGGTTGACTTCTTTGGCTCTGGTCGAGTCGACTCCCTCTTGACCTCTAGAATCAAGATTCCCTTCAGTGTGGCAACGATTACGTGGATGCCCTCCAAATATAGGGTATCCTCTCTCAACTCCTTGATATACTCGGCGTACGTCTCGTAAATGTCGGCCAGGTCCTCCTGTGTGACCTCATACTTGTCAATTTGTTTTTGAATACTGAGCAACCTGGCCTCCACCTCCACCCTAGACGCCGAATCAAGGAAGTCATCGATCTCCGAGGTCAAGACCGTCAATGAGCCCTTAAGCCCAGCCCGACGCCGTTGTAAACTTGCAGCCATGATGTTATGGAAAAGAAATTTAGTGATATTAAATTATACTATTAATGCTAGTCCGAATAAGTTGCAGAAAAAATACAGTATTCCGTTAAATTAAATCAAACCGCGAGCTGAAAATAAAACACCCTCACGAATTGCGGAATAAGAATTTGCCCAAAAATGTAGATTAGCAGTCTGGAGCCTTTCAATTTAACACCTTAAGAGCGGTCTATGCGGTTTATTTATATGTACCGCCCAGCGGGGTGTTTTTAGCCAAAATAGGGCTGGTTACGTGATCATTTTCATGCCTAAATAAGACCCAGAACGTAAAACAAGTATCTATCCCTGAAAGGGCATAGACAGAGCTTTCGAATGACACCATAACCATCCTTTTATGATGGCTAGTTTTCTTGCAATAACCGTGCAACGCGAGTGCAAAAAGCATGTAATTCGGTACTTTCCCCATACAATTCAGTATGTAGCGAGTGAGAGAGGGAGGAGGGAGCTGAGATTCGTGTCAGTAGGTTCGCCGCGGTGGTCTGGAGCAGTCATACGCTCGCTAGTCTCCTGCCACCACTTGTCTCTCTCTCTCAGCAACATTACGTGCTGAAATTGCCACTCGACCTATGTCGAGCGCCGCCACATAGTCCAGCTTTATTAAATACGACTTATGTTGCGCCCCGACTTTTAGGGGTTAACTCATTACGTAATAGTTTAGATCAAGAAATTTTAATATCAATTTAAGAAGAGCCGGGAGGGAGATCACTGTACAATAGGCCAAAAAGTCTTTTAGATGGCAAAAAAGGTACCGATATTAAATTATAATAGATTCAAGATTTTATGAATTTAAGAGAAAGAGCCAGTAGGGTAATTTAATAGGCTAAAACTCAATAGGTACCGAAAATGTTATGTATTCAATTTAATTATTGTGCAGACATTATACACAAGAAAAAATAAAATAAAATAATAGGCACAAGACAAATTTGAGTTGGTTCAACCCACACTCAACCTATAAACTATCATATTAACCTTGCCTTCAGGGCATACGACGAGAGTAAAATTTAGAAAAGATATGTGAATGAATAACCTTGAATTTTAAAGAAGTTATTTTACAGTATAATGTTGATCTAGATTAAATAACCTTAAATTTTGAAAAGTTATTTTACAGTACAGTATGGATAATTTTAATCTTAATGCAATGCCAATTACTTGTGATGTATTTTAGGCCTAAAGGATTATTAATCAAAAATAGTTAAGCCCGAAAAATAATACTGTACTGTGTTTGAAGAAGTTTATTATTCTAGACTATACTGGTTTTGATTTATAGCTTTTCATTATGGGTACAAATCCCGTCGTAGCCTTATGACCTATCCACTAGTGTTACCACATCCTGTCCAAAAATTCCTACTGGTGGCCAGGCACCTGGGGCGGCCAGATCGGACGAAACATAGTCCAACAGCTCCATGGGGCCAAAAGACCTGGGCCATGAGGACGTAATAGAAAACATGACAAAACACAGGGATAGGCTAGCCCCACTCCAAGCCAAGTAAGGCAACTACCGACCGCCGAATAAATCACACACAAGGGGGGGGGGGGGGGGGGGGGCAAAGTACTGAAAGGTCGAAGGACCATTTATATATCCGACGGTTCCAAGGACCGTTTATATGGACTGTATATTTTAATTTATATAACACATATAGAATAAATGTTATACCTTATATGATGAACTCAATTGGTGATCGAAAGATGGCGGAAGATAGGCTAGTTAATTAATTGTTCTCGAGTGGGTTAGTGGGATAAGGAAAGCTGAAGAAAAGAGGCTAGAATAGGTTAAGATAGGCTAGATAATTACGTTAAGTTTTATGATAGCTAATTAAGATGATGATGTAGTGACTATGAATATGAGATGGAAGTGAAGCTAAAACGCCTAAATATGAAACAATGAAGAAGGCTTATAGGAACGGAGGTTGGATGGAGAGTGAGGACGAGCGCGTCATCTTTGTGTCCCTCGTGAATATCCGCGCACGCGCATAGCGTATGGAAAATGTATCCCATCCTTATACAATGAGATACATAAGAACAATGTTAATAAGTAATACACAAATATATGGGAATTATCATCCTACAATACTTTCCCATATTCAACTACAGAATAACATATTCTACCCAAAATTATGGAACGTTCAGCATAAGGTTACGGAAGCGTTCAACTTAAGACTACGGAAAGATACGTAACGCTACATCAACCCAGATTACGTAGCATCGATACTGTTCATACTAGATAGAGTATACTGAGTATGGACAGTAAGTACTTCACTATCGACCAATGTAATTACACGCGGGGAAACGGTTGCAAAATTATTGGTAAAACTTTCAACTCTCACGAATCTAAGAATTTCTTCTACAATTGAGTTGTCAACTTGTGGAATGGGCTTCCCAGAGACGTTATAGACTGCAGCACCATTGATTCATTTAAACTTGCCCTAGACAAATATCTTGCATCAAACCCGCGACTGACTATGTTTGTAAATGAATAACTTTATTATATTCCTCCCTCAGATTCATCAAGGATTATTGCGTATATATATATAACGAAGACGTTACTCTCTTTTTCCCAGATATACGAAAGATCACATATAACTGTGTTATGATTTTAACCCATCTGTCCCCTACTAACTTCCTAATCCTGCCACATACATTATTTCCAGGGCAGTAGTTCCCTTTCCAATTTCCCTTGCCCACTCTAAACTACTGTTTAGACACTTGATCCTCAGTGTTTTGGAGGACAAGCAGCCTAGAGGGGCCACTAGATTTGTTGTTGCTTGTTTTCCTTTGTACTCTCTCTCTCTCGTATTATTAATATACTACGCACATAATACCCTTCTCCCTATCTCTATCAAACTATATATGGTATCTAATGGCACCTACACTCCTACAGTATATTCTAGTGGTATTTTTATTTGTCTTGGTTATGTTTTTTATGTTATAAAAATGTATACCGAATATTTTAAATATTCTGCAGTTCATTTTCATTCTCTCGTAAATTATTCCTGAATTTATATTTAATATTCCCTATTATCACTATATCCATTATTGTATCCCTATAATGTTTTTCGTCGCATAATGCTTTGTTTAGAACGTGCTGGCCAGCTATACAGTATGTGTTAACAGTTTTACTCAGTCTTCCTTAACTATTCATTCCTAAATCAATCCTACGATTACCTTACTTCAAAAAACTTAATTTTTATTCAATAAGCCTACTTGGTTTAATTTGACGAGGTTTAAACAAAGACAAGGTTGGATATAGTGTTGGCTTACAGGATATATAAGTAAACTAGAACGGCACTTGGTAGAGTGCCTAGTGCCTACGCTGGATGGTTCTTTATCATTAATATGATAGACCTGAATTTTCTTCTGGATCTGGGTTCTGGGATATATTCTGGATCGCCTCCTAATTTGAATAAATTCTTCCATGGTGCATATCCTATCTTCCCTCCAACGTTCATGAAAGTCAGGTTTATATTTTTTTTTGTTAGGTATTACCCGGTACCTCGGCATCTAAATAACTAAGATGGCAAATCACATTTATTATAACACTCCACCTTTGCATGATTGGGTATAAAGGTTCGCCTTTCAGCAAATTATATAGTGAGACCTTTCTATGGTAAATATTTGTATAGCTGCCAAAAATAAGTTCATAATTTTGATAATTAAGGATATATGTAGATAACCATGGGTTTCTCCTAATGGAGAATGCCAGTTTTGTCTCCAAAGCATAGACTCCTTTAAAGAAGCACTGGAACGTCACGACCTCAGGGTTTTTAACTTGAGTCTGAAGGATTAACTTGAGTCCTGGGCTAAAATGACTTCTAGAAGGGCTAGAGACACGATCTCGGGGTCCAAATAGGGGTTTTTGAGGACGGCGAGTTCACTGGCGACATTTTCAACACCACCTGGGGTCATCTTCAAGGTCAAAAGGTCATATTTCAAGGTCAAATTAGTTAATTTTGGTAATTGTTGCCCGTTTTTTGTGTCTAACTCATAAACGGTGAGAGATGGCTGATTGTAATAAGAGGCAAGTTTGTAGAGCTGTCCAAATTTGATATTTATTATCCATAGACTCCTTTAAAGAAGGACTGAAACCTCCCATGCTCGGGGTTTGTAACTTGAGTATGAAGGATTAACTTGAGTCCTGGGCTAAAATGACTTCTAGAAGGGCTAGAGACACTATCTTGGGGTCCAAATAGGGGTTTTTGAGGACGGCGAGTTCACTAGCGACATTTTCAACACCACCTGGGTTCATCTTCAAGGTCAAAATGTCATATTTCAAGGTCAAATTAGTGATTTTTTTTAATTTTTGCCTGTTTTTTGTGTCTAACTTATAAACGGTGAGAGATGGCTGATTGTAATAAGAGGCAAGTTTGTAGAGCTGTCAAAATTTGATATTTATTATCATATATCGTATTACATAAACATTATATGCATATCACAACACTATGTCTATTACAACTATGTGTATGTCTATCACTAGTTGGAGAGCTATCGCTAGTTGGAGAGCTTTTCTCGCCTCCTGAGGCATCCCACAGCTTTTTCTTTGTCACTTACATTGAGGACATGAGCTTTCAATAGAATGTTAACTAAAGTAGTACATGAAGCATTACTACTAGATACAGGTGCATCTACAAAGAATAACAGCTCAGCAAAATGAAAGCGACAACGCATTTTAGTCTTGTCATGCAAATTATAGGCATTATGTACAAAAAAGACGGTTGACATAGTTGGCATACTCAGTCCACCTCTATTCAAATTATCTAGGAACTCAGATGACACCTCGTTACCATCATCATCAATGATCTCCTCCATACTAGTGCTATCACCATATTTATGAACAAGGTGTCCGGCCAAATAAACAACTTTATGCTTAAGGGTATCATCAGACCTCAAGAGTTCCTGAGTGTCTTGAGGAGTGATCTCGTCAATGAGTTCACTTCGCTCATCTGGATTTTTGGAAGTAGTACAATTCTTGTCGCAATCAAGCACACGAGAACTAGATTCTGGCATAATGTCATGCTAAATGAGTGTCTGCAAATTTGCAATTTTAGCTGCAACCATAATGTCAACTACGTCAATGTAGAAGTTTCCACCGCTTCTTTGCCTGGCTTGGCCGAAAAACTTTTCCAAGGCTTCATCCGCGAATATAGCAGGAAGAACGTAGTCAAAGTCTTTCTCTGCCAGAAGCAATTTGGCAGCATCCACATTATTACGTGTGGACACAGTGAAGGCTTCAGCAGTTTGCTGAGTTAGCTTCAGCTTACGATCACCACCTCCTTGCCATGCGCAGGTAGATATAATTTGGCAAGCCTCCTCGAGCCTAGTGAAACTTGTACAGTCTGCTGTCCAAGGCTGTCTGGATTCGTCTCGCAGATGGATACCAAAATTCACTAATTTGACCTTGAAATATGACCTTTTGACCTTGAAGATGACCCCAGGTGGTGTTGAAAATGTCGCTAGTGAACTCGCCGTCCTCAAAAAACCCCATTTGGATCCCGAGATCGTGTCTCTAGCCCTTCTAGAAGTCATTTTAGCCCAGGACTCAAGTTAATCCTTCATACTCAAGTTACAAACCCCGAGCATGGGAGGTTTCAGTCCTTCTTTAAAGGAGTCTATGCTCCAAAGTGACACAGGAAATTTGGTGCTCCATACCTATCTGAATACCAACTTGCAGCTTATTATCATAACAAATAACCCGACTTAAGATTTGAATAACCAGATTATAAAGACCAGGCTGAGGGATAAAGCCTGGTTCAATGAAGATTGCAGGCAGGCACAGAGGGTAAAGCAGACTGCATTTCGTTCACGGACACTCTTTTGCTTTCGGCTTTGCTGGGAGAATTGTGTTAGTTTGCGTTTGGATGCCCAGCGAATATATTTTTTAGCGGAAGCCGAGTACAACAACCATCTAAAAGCTATTCTGACTGGTGCAACTCAACCACACAAATGGTGGTCAGCTTTGAAAAAGAGTTTGTTTGGTGTTGATAAATCTTTGCCACCACTCTGTAAACCGGATGGTTCGGTCACATTTGACCCCTGTGAGAAAGCAAAACTCCTAGCTTCCGTTTTTGAGAGTAAGCAGAGTGACTCTGAGGTTGCATTACCTCATTCTTGTTCTGAACCTAGATTTACATCTTTTGCATTTAGATCTATTGAATTACAAACTCTCTTGAATGATTTGGATTCTTTTGGGGGTACCAACCCTACTGGTGTTTTCCTTCTATTTTTTAAAGGGCTTAACAAACTTTTGGCCCCTAAACTTGCTGTTATTTTTTGAATTTTAATCCGTCGTGGCATTTTCCCTCATTCTGCTAACGTAATGCCTATTCCAAAAGGATCATCTCCCACTGTTCTCCCAGAAGAGTATAGACCTATATCCATTACTCCGGTTTTATCAAAGGTCTTTGAACGCCTATTGGCATAGGGACTCATAGCTTTCACCAATACATTTAATTTGTTGCCTCCAAACCAGTTTGGGTTTAGGTACAGTCTACGACAGAACTGCTGTCATGGCCTGAGGCAATGTATTAGTTCACTTATCTTTTAATAGATGGCCCTTTAATCGCTTCTAATAAAAGCGGGCGGGGTTAACATAGAGGTTGGAAGGAGGAGGAGTCAAACGTGTGTGTGTGTGTGTGTTCTAGAACAGCACGCATAATAAGTTTATTTTAACATAACACACAGGTTATATTATTAGATTAGCCTATGCCGGATCACAAATAAATAGCACACATCAGGTGTTGCGTTATTTATGGAATTTAATAGACAGACAATCAAGTTTATATCCTTCCACTTCCCATTCCCCCTCCTCCCCCTCTCCCTTTCACCCCAACTCTCCTTCTTCACCCGCTTTTTCTCCCCTCCCTCCCACCTCTCACTCACTCTCTCTCTCTCTCTCTCTCTCTCTCTCTCTCTCTCTCTCTCTCTCTCTCTCTCTCAAGGACGTAAATGGTACCCTCTAAAATATGCAGATTAATACTATGCGATTGTTTTGAATTTACATATACATAATAAATGATAGGGATGTAGACCAGTCAAAGTAGGGCTGGACTTAGAACAAATTGTAATAGAAGGTTTTTTGGCTTTAACTTGTTTATTAGGTCCCTCTGATGAACATATAAAAAGTCTCCAACTTTTGGACACCGGGAAAGTGGTTAATTTGCATAAATTCAAGATGGCCGCCGTCCAAAGCTTCAATTTACAGATAACTTTTTTCTGGTTGCTCCTAGACCCTATAAATGTATTACAAACAACGTTTTTTGGCTTTAACTTGTTTATTAGGTCCCTCTGATGAACATATAAAAAGTCTCCAACTTTTGGAACCTGGAAAGTGGTTAATTTACAGCCAAAAAACCTTACAGCCAAAAAACCTTCTATTGCAATTTGTTCTAGGTCAAGCCCTACCTTTACTGCACATTATTGTCTATTACATTTTGTCTAGGCCTATACTAATCCCATCATCTTGTTTCTTGTTTCATGCAAGGACTTCCAGGAGGCTGCAGATCTTTTGGATAAGCTGTTGCGTGAAGACGTTTCACCGGATGAAGTCTGCAGTAAAGACGTTTTCAACAGAATTTCTGAAAAACTTAAAGCTGAGAAGAGCTCCTTAGCAGAGCATAAGATGGGAAAGCTATGGATTCAATACATGGACATGATTGACCTGCTGCGTCGCTTCCTGAGGGCACTGAGAATGGGCGATTTCCTACTGTACCTCGGAACACTCCAGGAGATGTTGCCGTACTTTGCAGCGTGTGGTCATAACAATTATGCCAAGTCAGCCCATGTGTACATTCAAGACATGATTGAACTTGAGCAGCTCAACCCAGACATGTTCTGTCAATTGAACTCCGGTCTATTTGTGATCCGCCGAAGTGATCGGCTGTGGGCAGGACTGCCAAGCGACTTGGTTATAGAGCAGGTTTTGATGCGCTCTTTGAAAACGAATGGTGGATTGACACGTGGTAGGGGCATGGAGGAAACGCAACGCCTGCGCTGGTTACTTGCTATGCCAGCCTGCGCTGAGGTGAGTGAAGTTATGCAAGAACTGACAGGGAAGCATTTCCACACCTCTGAGCAGCACAAAGAAATGACTGAAGCAAGGCGTGAACGAGATAGGAAGGACACAGAGAAGGTTCTCGCATTCTTCAAGGATTATGATCCATTTCAAGAATCAAATGAACTCAGGAATATTGCCAACGGTGTGACAGGACCAGCCTCGGCCAATCCTCATTTACTGTATGAGGTTGGTATGAACATTGTGCAGAAGATGGAAGGTAGCAATGCTTTTGACTTTTCATTTAGGAAGAAAGATCAAGTTGAGTCGTTGGGTGCAAAGGTTACAATCAGTGCTGAAAAAGTACCAATCGACCCACAGCTCCTTTTCCAGAGGCTCCTCATCTTTGCTAATAACAGGGACTTAGGTGTTGAAGAGGTCTTTGCGTATGAGTTGTCTAGCTACCCTACTGCTCTGTTCGATAAGTGGGGGAGGCTCAGGGAAGCCAATAAACCACAGCTAGGAGATGAGATAGCTGCTGTTGTTCCCAAGTCGTCATTGGAATCATTTGAGGAAGAAAGGACTGTGACCCATGTTCTGGATGGTGGTTCCTTATTGCAAAGGATTCCATGGAAGAAGGGTGACATATTTGAGGACATTGCAAGCATGTACATGAAGCATGTTTCCAAAAACTTTCTCAACCCGGTGGTTGTATTCGACGGTTATAAATCAGGACCTACTACCAAGGACATGACACACAATCGACGATCAAAAGGAGTCTTTGGTCAAAAGGTGATGTTCACTCCAACCATGCCCCTTCGGTCAAAAAAGGAAAACTTCTTGTCAAACTCGGACAATAAGCAAAACTTCATTGACTTATTGTGTGAAACATTCAAGGCAAATGGAATTGACTGTGTCAATGCGCCAGCAGATGCAGATGTCATGATTGCGAAGAAGGGAATTGAGCATGCAAGGGAAACCGTGACATATGTGATAGGTGAGGACACAGACTTGTTGGTGCTGTTGTGTCATTATGCGGAACGAGGGATGAATGATTTGTACTTCAAGTCGAGCAAGGAAGGTGGGAAATGTTGGCATATTAACTCAGTAGCAGAAGCTCTCGGTGAAAGCATCTGTCGTGTCCTGCCAGTTGTCCATGCACTCTGTGGATGTGACAACCTCACGACTGTATGGTTTGGTAAAGGGGCTGCCTTGAGGAAAGTGAGGGAAGACAACGGTTTCTTGAAATGTATAGAAGCATTCTGTTGCCAAAGTGGAAGTAAAGACGCGATATCATCAGCTGGTGAAAAGGCCTTGGTTTATTTGTACGGGGGAAAAGGAAATGACACCCTTGACGGACTGCGAAAGACAAAGTTTTGCAACAAGGTGGCAAAAAGTTCAACTACCGTTGAAGTTCACAGCCTTCCCCCAACAACCGATGCAGCCAAATACCACTCGTTCCGAGTTTATTGTCAGGTCCAGGAATGGATGGGGAACTGTGTGGACCCCGAGAAATGGGGCTGGTGTCTGCGGAAGGGACAGCTTGAACCGAAGACGATGGATTCGCCAGTGGCTCCTGATTCACTACTGAAATTGGTCAGATGTCAGTGTAAGGGCAACTGTGACACTCAACGCTGTAGTTGCAAACGGAATGAGCTTGAATGTTCCAGTGCATGTGGTCAATGTAAAGGACTCTGTCAAAATAGCAACTTTGATGCAAGCACCGATGATCCAAGTGAATACGAACTCCTATCATGAATTACATAATTGGCTCTGAATGACGTCATACTACGTCATGGTTCTTTTTTTTTTTTTTTTATAAAAAAGAGGGACAACAGGTCAAAAAACCCATACAAGCACAAAGTGCCTGTGTCACCCCTTGTGAAAGAGACAGTTCAGCCTGTCTGTAAGGTTTTTCGGCTGTAAATTAACCACTTTCCAGGTGTCCAAAAGTTGGAGACTTTTTATATGTTCATCAGAGGGACCTAATAAACAAGTTAAAGCCAAAAAACGTTGTTTGTAATACATTTATAGGGTCTAGGAGCAACCAGAAAAAAGTTATCTGTAAATTGAAGCTTTGGACGGCGGCCATCTTGAATTTATGCAAATTAACCACTTTCCCGGTGTCCAAAAGTTGGAGACTTTTTATATGTTCATCAGAGGGACCTAATAAACAAGTTAAAGCCAAAAAACCTTCTATTACAATTTGTTCTAGGTCCAGTTAAATGATTGCTAGATTTACTGGACTAATGACTAAAATAACAAACATATATTGATTAGGAATAGGATAACTAGCGAGGCAGCGAACAACACCTATTGCTCGCTGCCTTGCTAGTTATCCTATTCCTACTTAAGCTACGATTCCCGAAGAACACGTCTATATGTGTTGTATATATATATATTAAGTGTAACAATAACACTTAGAATTCAAGTTATCTGTGTTGGCTTAAGGAATAAGTTGAATAATACATATACTTATGACCTCCACAATTTGTAATGTTTGGAGAGACGGCGCTTCAACCTTTCTCCTCTGTCCATCACATGCAAACACCCACACCAACACTAACACAAGATACAAAACACACACACACACTCACACCCGATAACATAAAACGCACATCACACACATGATCACATACAACGTAATGGGCACAAAACACTCACACATGATAACATAAAACACACACACACACACACTGGCCCAGGCAAACTAGAAAAGGTATTAGCATTATTGAGGAAATGCTGCTGTCTTCAGTGCGTGTCATGGCCATCCTGAGCCTTACGACGTATACAAACTAATAACACACATAACAAAGCCACTACAACAACTTCGTCTCTCTCCAACACCCCTTCTCCCCTCTTTACACTCTTCAGAACATAGGAAGTAGCTACGAGGTGCCGTTGTACAGGCTTATCCTTCAATACCTTCACCTGACCTGACCCCATCCGGGGTTTAGCTGGTCCACAAGGGTGTGTGACATGAACCCAATAGAGAATTTGTGGGCCATCATGTCATGGAGTGGAATGTGGTCCAGGTAAGGAGAGGAAAGAGCGGGAGGAGTGGGATCGGGGGGGGGGGGGGGGGGAACCGTCGCCGCCCTTATGCAAGTTGGAAATTTTTTATATCAGCTCCAACGAGAATACAGTAGGTAGTTGATGCAGCTTGTGGGTGGAGATCATATTGATTGAATAAATATAAATTGTAAATGTTTACATTTCAGAACCCTTTATATATATTATATAATGTGTATGTGTTTCCAATGTTCACCGTAACATAATGGTGGTGAAATAATACATATTAAATTAAATTCAAGGTAACATACACAGAGCTATAGTATACTTTTAATTATGTTTGGAGGATAATTTAAACAATTCGAAATAAAAACATAAAAGCCTAAACAATTGATATCAACTTTAAAACAACATAACCAGATTTCTTGGATTATCGTTATTTGTTCAATTCGATGACTTACTTTATAGTAAATCATTACAATGGGTAGCGCCGAACTGTTTACTGATAATGGGAAGCCACAGTAATTAAGCTAGTAATTAAGAATCCACTGAGAAAAGTATAATGCAATAATCATAGCGTGTCATATTACATGTTAGGGTAGATTATGAATTGGTCAACCACAGTGCTGTGAATAGTGGTATGGAAGAAAAACAGATTTACTCTAATATTAAAAAAACTAAACAAATATTACAAAGAAACACGTTTCGGCTCATCTAAAGTGTCTTCTCTAACTGAGCCGATATTATCTTGGCTTTATGATATATATATTTGGTTATAACTTGGTCCAAGCTAGATTACAATGTGATCCAACTTGTCTTGATGCGTGGATTGTAACATCCTGTTTCAATTACCGGTACTAATATATTTATACGATTGTTCACACTAACCAGGACGCCAAGGTTAGTAACATTGAGTGTTTTGCAACGGAGCATATATATTTATTTTCTATAACACATTGTATTAGGTAAAGAATAGAATACAGTTAATAATTGAGAATCAGTAAAGGTAAAAAGAACCGTATTATTAAAACACCAAAGTCATTTTTATGGACACCTTTGAACACGATGATGAGGAAAATTATATATTCGGTTAGGAGAGAGAATGGGGAGAGAAAAAGAGAGAAGGGGGGAGATAGGGGAAGGTAGCAGAGAGAAGGGGAGGAGATAGGGGAATGCAGCAGAGAGAAGGGGGGAGATATGGGAAGGCAGCAGAGAGAAGGGGAGGAGGGGGGAATGGGAAGTTCGAAGGATAGAAACTTGATTGTCTGTATATTAAATGCCATAAATAACGCAACACCTGATGTGTGCTATTTATTTGTGATCCGGCATGGGCTAATCTAATAATATAGCCTGTGTGTTATGTTAAAATAAACTTATTCTGCGTGCTGTTCTAGAACACACACACACACGTTTGACTCCTCCTCCTTCCAACCTCTATATTAACCCCGCCCCCTTTTATTAGAAGCGATTAAAGGGCCATCTATTAAGAAATAAGTGAACTAACACATTGCCTCAGGCCATGACAACAAGTTCTGTCGTAGACTGTACCTATGATGCTCTTCTTGTCCTCACTCATGATCTCCAGGTTTCATTGGATGTTGGACATGAATCAAGATTAATATCTCTAGATTTTAGTTCCGCTTTTGATCTAGATAATCATAAGGCTCTATTATTTAAACTCAGTTCCATGGGGATTGGTGGTTCAGTTTTAAATATAATTTCTACATTTTTAACTAACAGACAACAACGTGTGGTAGTTGATGGCAATTTTAGTTCTTTTAACATTGTTACATCTGGTGTACCTCAGGGTAGTGTACTGGGCCCTCTGCTTTTTATCCTTTTTACTAGTGATATGCGGTGTGGAGGTTCCTCTAAAATTATTGCTTATGCAGATGATGCCTCATTATATGCACTCAATACTTCTCCTGCTGAGAGAGATTTGATCGCCAATACTCTGAGAGATGATATACTAAAATTTATTAGTTGGTGTGATCGTTGGGGTATGAAGCTGAACTCTGCAAAAACACATAGCCTTTTAATTAGTAGATCTAGGACACCATTTCCTTTTCATCCTGAAATTATAATATATAATTATGTAATCAATCAATGTACCAATCTTAGGTTACTGGGTGTGACTCTTGATTCAAAACTTACTTTTGAGGCAGCTGGCAATCCCTTGGGGTATCGGCAATCATCTGTGAGTCACGATGTAAAGAGCCGTGTGAACCATGCTATGTTGCATGTTTATTTCAAGGGAGTTCAAAGGTGAATGTGAGGTGTCGACCCTCTATAGGCAGAATCACACCAACTATATGTACTGTTCTATACTTATATAAGAGTGTAACTGTATTGAGCTGCCACTTAATATACTTAATTATATAAATGTGTTTAAGTGTACAGCCTAATATAGATGGGCTGTCACATGAAATGTTTTACCTACAGCCAGAGAAATACTGATTTAAATGACAACAATTTATGTAAATTATTTAGGGAAACAAAATACAGTTTTTATTCCTAGTGTGTAATCATAGTTTATGAGTTTCAATAATGCTTGAACATTGCATGTAAATTGGAATATAATAGCTATGATTTTGGTGAATGGTAATTTCCTTCTAGAACCGTACAGAAACATATACACGATTTTAACTACTCAATACGAAGCTATCAATTTACATAAATTAATATACACAGTCGTATCAAACTTGGTCACTGGCATGATGAAATGATGAAACATAAGTAATACATTTTTAATTACTGCAGACAATGACTGCTGCTGATAGTTCGGATATGTTACACCATATCCACCAGCAAATTGACAAACTGGTTTTGATTTCATTGTTAGTTGAGAAATGCGGGCGATATGTAGCACGTGAATGTTGCAATACAGAAAAAACGTGTGGAATGCATTGTTTTACAAAACCAATTGAGGATACTAACCCAGGCTGTCCATTCATGCAAACGAATATACACAGGAGTAATAAACTAGGCGAATCCACTCATAGTGAATCCTACATGTACGCCAACTTTCTATCTATCTATTCTTCAACTGGTCTCTTTTAATGTGCGCGAACACACACACGCACACACACATACATACATATATATATATATATATATAAACATATATATATATATATATATATATAAACATATATATATATATATATATATATATATATATATATATATATATATATATATATGGGCGCACATTAAAAGAGACCAGTTGACCAGTGTGTGTATATATATTATCAGCTGGTGCCGGGCGCCTCTTCTAACCTCTCGCGCCGGCACACCACAGCTGGGCGAGGCAGCATGGCTGATGTACGATGCCTCCAGTTTTCGAGTGACGGTTATTTAAACCACCCGAGCATCATGTGTGCCTTCATAGTTCATGTATGTATCACATAATGTCATTGTAAGTGAAATTACAGTGTGATAAGTGCATAGATTTAAGTTTTATAAAATAATGCGAAAGAGTGGCAAGGCCCCCGTACATCCTGGTTACCATGCGGGCGGCCATCTTGGCCCCAAGACTACAACAGAATGCACGCATGTACACACGACCAGCTGACTGACACAAATCTGCTCCCACTTTCACTTTCATTCTGTGTCTCTCTCACGCACTCTGTTTATTGATTTTATACTTTATCGTATGTTTTATAGTTAGAATAGGAGTTTTACACATTGTTTTAGGCACTTTTGACTTAGAAATATAGGTTTTCACATTGTTTTTTGTACTAATTTTTATCGTATTCTATCTCACTTTTATCGTCTGTTATGACAGTCTTCATTGTTCAAAGTGTTTTAAGGGGAGATTTCCACTTTGAGGGATTTTTTCTTGACCCCTTTCTCCCTCATATTTAGCTCCATTGCTTTTGAGATTTTAAGATGTTCCCCCACTAGTTTGGCGATTTTGAGAAGTTTCGCCCCATTTCTGTCACTGTTAGGACATTTTGTGCCAGAGACCAGGGTCACCAAGGTCGCTCCAGCACTCCCCCGACCACCCGGAGAGGCTCCGATCATGGCAGGCAAACATGCAGGGAGCCAAAGCCACAAGCCCACCCACCACACTTCCAGGCGCACCCTTCATATTAATCGTCTCCTTATATATATATATATACCGTATATATATACTGTGTATATATACGGTATATATATATATATATATATTTATATATATATATATATATATATATATATATATACCGTATATATATATATATATATATATGGTATACAATATATATATATAATTATATATATATATATAATTATATATATATATATATATATATATATATATATATATATATACCGCTATATATATATATATATATATATATATTAGGGGGGTCCAAAAAACTTAAAATTATATTTCTTTCTCTCCACAGGGCTAATTTTATTACACTTCACGAAAAGGAATTACACGTAAAATTTTGTCTCTCTATCTCATCATTTAGGAGTCGCCCCACTTTTCACTTTTTCTTCGTCAGGTTGGTCTTTGAGGGTGTCGGGATGGTCAATTCGGTATTCGTGAACGAGACGGAAGATGAATTGCTTCTGATCCTCATCCTTCGTCAGCGTCGCATTGTACGCCTCTGCCAGGGCCACTCAGCGTTCAGCTGTGTCGTTCACCACTCCCAGGCTTTTTGCTCTGGCCTGAAAGTCCTCGTACAGCTTGTCGCCCTTCCAAGCCGAAGGATCCATCTGCAGGAAGCCCTGCTTCGCTTCCTGAGCTCCGTCTTTCTTCAGGACGTCAAACACACGATGCGACCTTTTGGTGAAGAAGGCATCAAGCCGGATGTCCCGTGTGTCTTCGATTTTTGCCCGGTGTGGGTGATCTTCGGTCGGATTTTCCGTCTTCATCCGAGTCACGCAGTCGGCCTTCATCTTGTCTGGAACCCGGTCGTCCAACAGGGAAAGGCCGACCAAGTCTTCCGCCAAGTACCAGAGATGCCGTTGGAGGGCCTTGCTCGCAGTTGCAGCGACGTTTATCTGGTTTGTGTACTTCTGGAGTTCAGTCAGCATCATGATATCGTTGTATTATATATATATATATATATATATATATATATATATATATATATATATATATATATATATACCGGTATATATACTGTTTATACTGTATATATTATAGGTTTGAGTCCCGAAGGGTAGAAGGAAAACCTAATATTTAGTAGTGGCCCCGGAATCACTGACGATGCGCCTTAACGTAGGTAATGGCCAATCTTGAACTCTAGCTTGCTGTTCAAACCTTCCCGCCCGGGGAGAGATCAAATACGATTGCCACACATCGTGAGCGAAATGCTCTTAAAAAAAACACTCACGGACTCGTCCTTATGATGTGGGTACCACTACTAGAAAAAACTAGTAAAAAACAATAAAAAATAAAAAATTAAACTTGACCTTAGCAATGCGCTTCCCTTGTGTCTGCTGTTTTGGGTACGGCACGCCACCCTCCTTGTAGCGGCTGTTCGTTCTTAATCTGACATATCGAGACTCAAAATGTAGCAGATGAATGGGAAGGGGATCGAAGGGAGGGCCAAAATCGTCAATAATTCCGGGGCCACTACAAAATATTAGGTTTTCCATCTTCCCTTCGGGACTCAAACCTATAATTTATTAGTGGCCCCTTCATCATTGACGATGCGCCTGATATCTCAAGACTGGAGGGGGACATTCATCATGAACATCGAAAACCACTAATAAACTAGATAAGGTCCAAACAAACACGTACTAATCAGATCAGTTTAATATCAAAAAATATAAAAGAGGTTACAGGCGGCGTTTCTTTACCCACTGAGCCCCAACTAGTTATTAATAAATGTACCACCAGGGACCAGCCGGATTTGAAAAAAGTTTTTTTTCCAGAAACAATAGCGAATGGGTTAGGAATGAAGTAAAAACCACCAAAAAAACGATCAAAAAGGTCAAAAATTGGTCCTACGGAGCCCCCGAAAACGGATTTTACAAGAGTAAAAAATTGAAGGTAATAACACCCAAAATTCCGGTTTTTGCGCGCTCACGCGCACGCAGTTAGACATTGAGAGTTTTCAACCATTTTTATGGTTGCATGGGATACTTACACAGCTCCCATACAAATCTGAGCCGTCTAGGTGCCATAGGACCGAAGTAATTGGGACCGGAGTAACACTGACGCAACTGTTGCGTCGCTGGGGTTTAGCGTTACATACATTGCTGACGCAAACGCTGCGTCGCTGGGGCTCAGTGGGTTAAAGGAAGCCTGTGGTGTTAGCACCATTACGTTTGATAGAACAGTTGGTGTAACACAAAAATAAACTATTCATTTAGCTTATACATCCATAAATAAATGAGAATCCCATTGTTATCCAAATTTGATATGTTGGCCTATATATTTATGGCCTCAGGTACTGTATTACCAAAATATTTGTACTCTCACTCTAATCCTAATCCTTAAGATTATTGAGTATATTGGAAACTCTATTGCATCCATAGTGTTAACATAAAAATAACAATTTCCTGACTAGACTTACTTTAGTCTAAGGAACAGGTTATCACATGACCTTAATACTCGTTACATTTTGTATCACTTCAGAGGCAGGTAGAGTCCTTAGCTAGGATACTCCCCCCCCCCCCCTTTTCATTACAAAAATAGCTTAAAACTAGACTTTCTGCCTTAATGCTACACATGTACGAAAAGGTTTCATGAGATTGATGGACAGGTAACGCGTGAGGAATGTATGATTTGATGACCACAATTGGGTCTGCTGAATATCATCTAGAGAGTAATATTATTATGGAGGAATCGAAGTGATGCCGCCCATTTACAGATATCGTGTGATCGTGCCAACACGCCGGGATTACTCTCACGAATGATTTTTTTTTTTTTTTTTTTTTTTTTTTTTTAAGAGACAATGAACGGAGGAAGGAAAAACACAGATAAAACAAAAAGGTCCATGTGCCTAAAGGCATCCTCCATTCATAAAATGTTTGTAACAACTGGATTTAAACATTTGTAGATTGTAAGTTTGTGGAAAGCAATTCGAGGGAAGTGAATTCCAAAGAGTAGTAGTTCTAGGGATAAATGAATTTTGATAAGCAGAAGTTCTGCATTGTGGAGGAGAAAGTGTAAATTCATGGGCGCTCTCAGCTGCCCTAGTTCTACGGGGAAAGATGTGGAGAGGCGGCACAATTGAAGCAAGTTCCTCGGAACAATTGCTGTGAAAATATCTGTAGAATAATGCAAGGGATGCAACGTTTCTTCGTATGGATAATGTAGGAAGGTCCTGTGTGATTGCAGGGTTATTGATTAATCTAATAGCTTTATTTTGAATTTTGTCCAACTGCCTCAATGCAACCACTCCACTTCCACTCCACAGAGGTGAACAGTAATCCATCTGAGAACGCACATGACTTTTATATATTACGGCCAACTGCTCGTCAGTGAAGAATTCTCGAACTCTGTACAGGAGTCCCAGTTTTTTAGAGGCATTATTAGCAATGCTTCTAACATAATGTGTCCAGCTCAAGTTAGTAGTTAATGTTACACCGAGAATGTCAATACTAGGGGAAGTGGGAATATTTACATCATTAAAAAATATATGGGAGTCAGTGAGATTCTGTCGGTTAGAAAATTTAATGTACTTGGTTTTCTGTGCATTAAAGGAAACTAGATTTTGTTTCCCCATTCTTCAATTCTAGAAAGGTCCTGGTTCAGAGAAATTGCAGTGCTTATTTTTGAATTTATAAGATCGGGTTGGGTGAAAGAATTGGTAAATGTGAAGGAACTGTGGAGTGTTGAGTCATCTGCGTAGGAATGTATTGGATTATGAGTGGTAGATATGAGATCATTGATATGAATGAGGAACAGAGTTGGGGCCAAAACTGATCCCTGGGGAACACCAGCATTTATTGAGTGAAATTGAGAATAAAGGCCATCTACCATTACACATATTTTTCTGTTGTGAAGATAAGAAGAAATTAGTGGAACTAATGATGCAAGGCCGTAGTGTGACATCTTTGACAATAAGGATTGATGCCAGACTCTATCAAATGCCTTTGATATATCCAGTGCTATTGTATGTGTTTCACCATGTTGGTCTGTAGCTTGGTTGATTTGATGCGTAAGAAGGCAAAGAATGTCTGCAGTTGATCGACATCGTCTAAAACCATATTGCCTATCACTGATTAATTTATTATTCTCAAGATGCTTAATTATGTGATTATTTAATATAATTTCAAAGACTTTACCAAGAGTGGAAGTTATAGCTATTGGTCTGTAGACTTCCACTAATAATGCAGCTAGCCGGAGTTTCTGTAGACGTTTACCTGTCCGTGAAACCCAGAGGGCTCCCGCCTGTGAGGGCCGGGAAGCCCGCATAAATAACATAAGTGATTGCACTGGGCAAAGTAAATGGTGCCTATCACCTTTTTCAGAGCCGGAACTTCGAACACTGTAAAGACATGATTACAATGTTCATTCTTAGCTATGAAGTTAGGAGCAGGAGCAATATGTACACCCATGTTGCGCCTTGAAAATCTTAAACAGGTTGGCTCCGAACTCATCGCCGCCAACTCAGACACCCTGTCACCCATAGCCAGTGCCGTTAGAAAAATGGCCTTTTTAAGTATTAAGTCAAAGGGAGGATCCTTGCAATATTTACGGGACTGAAGCATCTCAAGGGCCAGATCAAGAGACCAGGTGGGTGTGAGTTGACGAGGAGGAGGGCGAAGCCTGAAGCAAGACCTAATGAAACCCTTTTCCTCCGCCTCCGGCACAGACAGACCAGTTAAATCGAAAAATGGTGTCCTAATTGCTGTGAGGTGATTCCTTAATGTGACAACTGACAACTTTTGAATATCAAATAGGTAATTTAAATAATTAAACACCAGAGCCACTGAAGACTGCTGTTGACCAGTTTCTACAATCCAGGTAGTAAATGATTTCCAGTGTGATTGGTAGTGTCGTCGGGTTGACTGAGCATACTGATTAATCAACTTGTGAGTCACGGTTTCCCCAAACTGGCCTAGCCACTTGGCCTTCTGAATATCCACAAGGAAAAAGTCAGCGAGGTCTTGAGGTTTCCAATTGTCTCTAAGTGGAAGTACGAGATCGGGAGCGACACCGGGTTCTCGCACCACGTCTTTAATTGGTTGTACCACACTTGAGCCAGCCACAAGGGTGCGATCATCGAGACCATGCCCCGATAATCCCGTAGTTTGTGAACTACTTTGCACATTAACCCTTTATTAGCGGCTCACCACTTAAGTCGTATTTAATAAAGCTGGACTATGTGGCGGCGCTCGACATAACTCGAGTGGCAATTTCAGCACGTAATGTGGCTGAGAGAGAGAGACAAGTGGTGGCAGGAGACTAGCGAGCGTATGACTGCTCCAGACCACCGCGGCGAACCTACTGACACAAATCTCAGCTCCCTCCTCCCTCTCTCACTCGCTACATACTCAATTATGTACCGAAAGTACCGAATTACCTGCTTTTTGCACTCGCGTTGCACGGTTATTGCAAGAAAACTATCCATCATACAAGGATCGTTATGGTGTCATTCGAAAGCTCTGTTTATGCCCTTTCAGGGATAGATACTTGTTTTACGTTCTGGGTCTTATTTAGGCATGAAAATGATCACGTAAACAGCCCTATTTTGGCTAAAAACACCCCGCTGGGCGGTACACATAAATAAACCGCATAGGCCGCTCGTAAGGTGTTAAGGATGCGTCTGGAGGTGGAAACAGATAAATGGAGCTCCATTTGTTCTACTCTACCAGAAATGCGTCCGGACCCCCCGCCGGAGTCAGACTCCGGCATGTGAGGTACTGAGGCAGCCTGTGGTTTGCCTCTGACGTGAACAAGTCCACTTGTGGATGGTAGAGTTCGGCAATCATCTCTTGAAAGATGCTTTGTCTGAGAGCCCATTCTACTTGAGTACCCTGTCTCCGGGACAGAGCATCCGCCCATACATTCGCCACGCTGGGCATATACGTTGCGTGAAGATAAATCCCGAGCCTCGCGGCCAGTCGAAATATCTTTTCCGACAACCCTTGTAACACTCGAGATCTCGCTGACCCTTGCTTTTGTATGAATGTCACTGCAGTCAAATTGTCCATTCTGAAGGCTAGGGACTTTCCCGCCTGGCTCATGCCGTGCTCCTGTAAAAAGAATAATGGGACTAGCAACTCCTTGGCATTGATATGAAGATGATTTGATATTGACCATAGACCCTGACCCTGATGGCCTAAGTTTGATTGGTAACCCCATCCCAGGGTTCCTGACGCGTCTGTGTCTACCCAAACCGTCGGAGGCGGAGCTGTCCAAGTCAAGGAGGAGTGAATTACTTCTGGCTTCACCCAAGCTGCCAGAAGGTTGTGGATCAAATTTGGAATTGTCTTCAGTGTTTCCGCCAGGAAAAGCGGAAAGCACCTGTTTCCTTCCAAGATAATTCTTTTGACCTTCAGACGACCTAACGGTACCGTCAGCTGTATCCAATTGAGTGAGCCTACCAGAGATTCCCAGATCTTCCTCATTGTCGTCCGAACTTGAAGAAATCGAAAGAGTTTCCTGCGAAATCTCTGACGGTTGTCCTCGCTCTGACTCAGAGTTAGTAACTTGGTATCCCAGATAAGGCCCACACACTGGAGTTTCCTGGTGGGAATGAGAGAAGACTTTGCTAAGTTCACCCTGAACCCTAATGCAGCTACGTGATCTAATACCTGTTGAACATGATGAAGGCACATTATCTCAGATTGGGCTACCACTAGCCAATCGTCTAGGAACCATAAAACCATGATTCCCTGCTTGAGCAATGGTAGCAAAGCCTGTCGGACTAACTTTGTGAAAACTCGGGGTGCTAGATTTAATCCAAAGGGCATTCTTTGAAAGACAAACGTTTTATCCCCGTTGCTTAAAGCTAGAAACTTCTGAAAACGTTTGTTGATTGGGACATGCCAATAGGCATCTGTCAGATCTATTGAGCACATCCAGCCCTGCGGCGGGAGTGACAACTTGATCTGATTCACCGTCAGCATCCTGAATGACCGATTGTGAATGTGTGTGTTGAGAAATGAGAGGTCGATCACTGGCCTCATCTGAACACTGTCCCTCTTTGGCACCAAAAACAACCGGGATATGAACACTGGCATTGACATAGGACTGGGGATTATGATCTGCTTTTGTGTCATCTCTTTGACAATGGATCCCACCTCCAATGAAACACGATTGAATTATGTGGGGAAACGTAAACGGGGTCGCCGGGACCACCGCCATGAGAGACATTTGCGGACCACTGTTGCGGCCCATGTTCGCCGGGGCCATGCCCGGAAATAATCTCGGAAGTTGCCAGTCACATGACTGGTCTTGTCCGGCAGTACTAATCTCGAATCCGTCTCGCCTTGCCTTGGCACTGGGAGTGAGAGAGCCTTGTGGTGTCTCAGTTTTTTGGGGAGGATTGTGACTCTGACTTTGGCATGGGGGGATGAGAGGCTTTGCTACCATCGCCACTGGGTTTACCCCTAGATTGACCCCGAAACCACCTCCCTCTACCCCTGGGTTGACCTCGCCCTCTAGGTGTCCCGGTATGAGCAGGGGTTGTGAAAGTCTTGGCTGACTGATTGAACTGTGACTGGCCACGAAAAGAACTCTTAGCTCGAAATTTGGTTTAGCTGACTGCTCACCCTTGGATTTAGCAGTGATGGCAGGTTGTGAGTCTAGGAGAAAATTAACGGTGCGCCAAGCTTCACTAGAGACTATGGTAGATGTAAAAACATTAGATAAGATCAACCTCCTACCAATCTCCGCCGGAAGTCTCCTCACCAAGTATACTCTTAGATCTTGGCGTACCCGTACAGCCTCAAAGAGAGCTGTCCGAACGTCGCCGAGAGACTGAATCGAGTTTTGGAGGAGGAGGGGTTTGGAGAGAGAAAGAACCTTCTGGGTTCCGGAGTCCCTAACCGACTCAGTCGTCCGAGCCAGAGAGGCTCCAAGTTGGCGGCTCAGAAGGTATTGAGACGCCAGCCTCCAGGCTTTATGTCTCATTTTATAATCTTTGTCGATCTGGACCTGTGTGGGAGAACAAAATGGTTCAGGTAACTGGCACAGAGATAGTTTCGGGGCCCCAAGAAAATAAAAAATTTGTTGGGGAATCCCGTCCGCCTTGCCTACTGGCATAGAAAACCAATGATTGTCTTCTGACGAAAGTTGATGACTACTTTTGTTGGTAATGGTGCTGGCAAACAGCTGGGCTTCATGTCTCCAAGCAACCCACGGCCCAGACTCCCCTCCCTGAACATGAACTAGTGACGCCCCATGAGAGTCCCTGAAAGGAATGGAATTTAGTTCTGGGGTCAAACCCTGCAACACTTTTAAATCATTCATCCCATCAGATTTAGTCCAGTCAGAAAACAGTTTTCCGGCGGAAGTAGGAGGCAAGGCAAGGCAAGACTGTGAGTAGACAAAGAATTCAGGATTAACAAAATTTGGGATGGCCTTAATAACAACATCAAGCATCTCTCCCGACTGGTTCTTGGCCCGTAACTTTTTTGCTTCACTTGCCTCTATAACCCAGTGACTCGGGACAGGTAACTCACCTGTAACCGTGGGTTGTCCGACCTCGGGGCGTAAATGCTGAACTACTCACCAGGAAGTATCCGGTCCATACAAGAGCGGCATAGGGCCTTTTTTGCTGGGGATGGATTTGTCTAGTGGATGGGGTAACAACTCTGAAAACAATTTCAGGTTAGACGGCAAAAGAGCAGGGGCACCTGAAGTCGGAACCACGGGATTGACAGTGACAGCAGGGGAAGGTGAAGTTATGGTAACTTTAGGATGCACTAACACTTGCCCAAGAGGTCGCACCGCCGGGGCTACTGGTGTTGGAATAACAGCCTGTCGCTCACACTTAACCTGCCTCATAAAATCAAACAGCTCTTGCAACTGGTCCTTTGCTACAAAAAGCCCACTCTCCTGATCAGACTGGGACGCGGACTGTGACATCTCTGAGCCCTACATTCCAGATAACTGAGAAACTGGGCGTTGGCCAGACGCCAGTTCCTCAGTATATACTCCTTGTTGGTGTATGTGTGAATCCGGTGACCGGGTTGAGGGGGCTGGTACAGCCTCCGACCGAGACTCGTCAACCCGGGCAGCGGTTTCTTGTGTATCTGTTTGTGTATTGTCGGGAACGCCGGGCCCAGACAGATCAAACATATTTAAATCTGGGATCTCATACAATGGGAATTCCTGAACAGATGAACGCAGGCCCGGGGAGCTATCATGCCCCCGCCGGTGAGAAACCCCGCTGCCACTTATTTCCCTTCCTAACACAGGTAAAACAGCAGGTTCTGGTTTAGGATTAAGGAGAATAGTAAATCGGGGGGAAGAGCCTGAGACAGAACTAGATGTGTCTCCTGATGCCTCACTCCTAGAGGAAGATTTCTTGCCCGACTTTGACGGACCCTGAGCCGTCTTCTTTCCTGATGAGGAGGACTTCCTATGCCGGCTCGACTTTGACTTGTCCCCGGCGGATAATGCGGAGTCAAAATTCGAGCGAGACCTCTTAGCAGCCTGGTCATCTGATGGGGGCTTGGGCCGTGGCAAAGGTGATCTGGACCTGTCTCGCCGGCTGGCCGAAGCTGGCGTCTCCGGCGGTTCATCGGTCTGAGGTCGCTTTAGGTGGCGGGAGGAAGTGTCACAATACGAAGATCCCAAAGGGGGTGACGTAACTAATGAACTCTTTAACAAATCCTCGAAAATTCGGTAATCCAATTGCAGGGACTTATGACCTACTGTCTTACAGTACGTTACAAATTCAGATCTAATGTGTAACAGGATAGTAGTACATTGACTATCTTCATGGTTAATAAAGGCACTGCAGAGGGCTGAACATTTGGGACATGATTGGGACAACCAACGACCTCTCGAACGGTCTAGACAAGGAACACACTTTACACACAGTAAGTGACCGATAACCGCTAAATTGTGACAACCCAGAGCCGCACAGAAAGAGAAATTACTCTTATCCATGATTACACTTCCCCCCGCCACGGAGATGCTATCCTTCCTAGGTGACCCACATGCGAACCTGTGTGAGAGAAAATTCCAAGAATCAATTCTCATAAGGACACACTAGGCTGGAAAAGCTCATATATATACATCTCCACGTAAAAAGAAGAAAGCCTTGAATAACATTTAAACAATCTTAATTCCCCTTACGTTAAATACATTCCCCAGAAATGTAAATGAGTATTGTGTAGCCGATCATGTGCTACTAAAATTTGTTAACTTCTTATCCAAGTGAATAACACTGACCTACCCCGTCTTGTGATGCAAGAATCAACCCCGGTGACCAACGCTAAAACGGAATTCGATTCTAAGCCCGGCGGACCAATCACCAATGATAAAGCAAAACAGTTTAACTGGAAGCTACAAGATCGGAATGGGTGAGTTCGTTTCTCGGCTCAGCCATTAATGGCGCGGCAGCAGTGGCTCCCCACTTTTTAATAACAGCCGGCGTAACATTCGTCTGTTCCAAGCAAAAGAACGTTTTCTTTGTGAAGTTTTATGGTGGCGGAAAAAGTGATTACGAGGGAAGGCATAGCCGTAACCCTTCGAAACCCGATTGGTTTTAGTAACATGCCAGTTCATCCGGAATCATACTATACACCGTAAACAACACAAACAAAATTCATTGCAATCCCGTACCAATCGAGGAAAACTGAATTTTAACATAACTCAGAGTGTTTCCCGGCGGAAAAACCATGCGAAACACCCGGAGATACGTTGTAATGTAACTCTCACTTGAATAAAAATCCCGCCGGAAGTGCCAACCCTCCAATATATAGGAATGAACGTGTATATACATGGCATGGTCATACATGAAAAACAATCAATAATCAATGATAACATTTCCTAACCATATATATATGCAACCTAATGAGGCCAACTAGATGGGAGCAAGTGGCGATGAGTTCAGTCATATAGCACAAACCTGCGATCCAGCGTCGACCACACAACACGTTCAATACACGATGAGAAAATTGCAGAGCAGCATGGCTCTGTGCCGGACCCCTCAGCTAAGTGAGAAAATCCAATGGCACTAGCCCACGTGGCATACTTGTTGCACACCCTTAAGGGACCGAGCAACAGGCTCCGGGTCACCCTAAAAGAAGCCTCATGACTAAATAGTGAACTAATAGTGAGCTAGGGTAATAAATCAGAACACGTGGGGAGCCTTGCCCTAACACAACAAGAACTCCACCTAACACGAATGCTAAGACCCAGAAAAACAGTCTCCAGGGCCCTTATTTAACACTTCAGCCTACACCTAGTCGATAATCTAACCTGACATCAGCACTATCATGTACAAATGAACAAAGACTCACCAGTACCGAGGAAAGGTGACGAACAAGGGTAGGCAGGAGTGCCAGGGACGCACGTCCACACTGAGCGGGCCCGGGGAGAATAAGAACGAACAGCCGCTACGAGGAGGGTGGCGTGCCGTACCCAAAACAGCAGACGCAAGGGAAGCGCATTGCTAAGATCAAGTTTAATTTTTAATTATTTATTATTTTTTACTAGTTTTTTCTAGTAGTGGTACCCACATCATAAGGACGAGTCCGTGAGTGTTTTTTTTTAGAGCGTTTCGCTCACGATGTGTGGCAATCGTATTTGATCTCTCCCCGGACGGGAAGGTTTGAACAGCAAGCTAGAGTTCAAGATTGGCCATTACCTACGTTAAGGCGCATCGTCAATGATGAAGGGGCCACTAATAAATATATACATATATGAGAATTAACCGTTACATACATGACTACACATACTGTAGAATGTGTTTTAGTGCATGCCAGGGGCACAATGGGAGTCATTCAGGGCTTACTCTCAACGAACTCATAGACATAATTGTGAACACTTGCGATAACTCGGCAACACTCGAGTTGCATTCGGAATAACTCTTGAATACTCTTACACACTCGGATGCACTCGGGAACCGGAAATTACCGTTAAAATTCAATTTTCCACACACTCTCAGTACACTGTCAGCACACTCTTAATGACTCGGTAATTACTCCGAGTGTCCCCTAATGTACTCGGGGTTACTCGACATAACTCCTGGACACTCGAGGACACTCTTGTAAACTCCTGGTAATTTTCACACTCTGCCTCTTTTTTGCCCGATTAACCAAGACTTTGGACTATTGGAAACTCGGCCTCACACTCCTGAATGTGTGAACTAGGCTTTAGGGGATAGATAGACTGCACATAAATATTTAGTATGAGAGTGGCATGATATTTTGAGCCATAAAGTTGTGAATTCAAAAGAGTCAAAGTCGGGAACACGAGAGCAAGTGAGTTTGTTGTGCACATACACACAACATCCACCTTTGGGTTGAAAATTAGGATAGAGAAAGTAGAAGGATACAGAGAAGGGACTGCTGGCAGTTGTTTGAGACATGAGTTTCGGTGAGGAAAAGAAGATCAGTTTGTTGGAGGAGAGGTAGTGTTCAACAGAGTGGAAATTAGAGGAAAGGCTACGATTTTTGCAGAAATTGATAAGAGTAGACGGTCGTGGTCCAGAGCATTCAGACGACAAAGTTACAAACAAGTTTGTTTGATTCATTGGGAAAAGATAGTGCAATATGTAAGAAGTTGTTATGATGGTGATGGCGTTCTGTGTGTGTGTGGCCTGTAGGGGCACACACATCACACTAGTGATGATAATGGTGATATGGTACTAGTAGTGATGGTGTTGGTTTTAGTGGTAGTATTTGTCATGGTGGTAATGATCTGTAGTGATGACGATAGTGTGTCTGAGTGTAGTAGTGATAGTTGTGGCCATTATGGTAGCAGTTATGATGTTCACAGTAGTGATGATGATTTTATATTAAGATAGTGATGGTGATGGAGATTGTGAAAGTAGATGTGATAGTGGTGGTGATAGTACTGTAGTAATGATGATGGTAATAGTAGTAGACATGATGATGGGGATAGTAGTAGTAATAATGGTGACAGTTCTGGTGAGGTTGATAATAGTAGTAGTCATGATGGTGATAGGTATTCTGCAACGCACAGTTCTCCTAAAAAAAAAATCTCCCCTACTTTGTTCCGACCCTGCGTTACTTGTATCATAATAGTAGCCAAATAGTGGTGCAGGTTTGTATGAAGTTTCATTGCGGAGAATACTCTGGTGGTGAAAGTGTCTTTATTGGAAGTGATGTAAACCATCGACTAACAGCTGCCAAGGCGGAAAAGTCGTTGGCCAATCAGCGTGTTCTATGTCACAGCTTGGTTCTTGATTCTCCTCACTTCTCAGCACACTCCAGGCCGCTCACTGATAAGTCAGTTATTGTACATCACTCCTTTTTTTATATTCTTATCAATAAATTCTCCACAACCATCATCACTACTACGGTCACCATCATCACTACTACTATCACCATCATCGCTACTACATTTATCATCACTACTACTGACACTATCATCACTTCTATCAGTAG
Organism: Paralithodes platypus; assembly: GCA_032716605.1. Classification (NCBI taxonomy): domain Eukaryota; kingdom Metazoa; phylum Arthropoda; class Malacostraca; order Decapoda; family Lithodidae; genus Paralithodes; species Paralithodes platypus. The sequence goes on from CM064485.1 coordinate 39,846,458, forward strand.
TATCACCATCATCACTACTATTACCACTACTACTAAAACCTTCACTACTACTGTCACCATCATCACTACTATGATGACCATCGTGATGATGGTCACTGTCACCATCATCACTAGTGTCACCATTATCACTACTACTATCACCTCCCATCACTATTATTAACACCCTCACCAATACTACCATCACCACTACTACTACCACAATCACCACCACTAGCACAACTACTACTACCACCACCATAATCCTTATCATTATCATCACTAAATATCACTACTGTGATGTGTGTGCCCTTATACTACACATACACACACACACAATGTTTGAGGTTCATTTAAGCAATCACTATTACTATCACTGAAGTGATGGGACCCAAAGAAGAATCGCACAGAGTAGCCGTGGTCAGAGAATCAAGGGACAGCAGAAGGAAGGGATTTAGAAATCAAAAGAAGAAAAGAGTAATGGGCATCTCCCATTCTCCAGAGAACGGGAAACTCGAGAACGGGAAATTTGACCCGTGGACCCATTCTCCAATTGCCGGGCAAACAGGTTAGTTGCCTCCGAAATGCAGGTCAAGCCCCACCAAACATCACCTCGCACGGCCCCACCAATCACAGCGCGAGGCTCAAACAACCAAGGCAAAGTTATCCCCCGAATACTACGATGAAAAAGTGCTTATGCAAGCCACGCATAAAGAGCCCTGGGAATATTTAAATCGTTGGGGCTCTTCACCCTCGAGAAGCTATCACACGAGAAGGGAAGAGAAATGGTGATAGGAAGTGCCGCATAAGAATATCATTGCATAAACAATCCAAATAGCCAAAACAGTTAGTGAACAGAAAATCACGAATTACATCATCATGCCATATAGTAGAAATAAGAAACAGAGGTAAAAAAGACAAGATCCTCAGTGCGATATTATTAAGCACCAACATATATTTTTCATGTAATTATTATCCTCGACATAGCCACTTTTTATGTATTTTTATGTATATCTATCTATCTATTGCCTGACGCCGTGATCCCCGAAGGGGTGGCCACGAACGAACCGCCCCCATGCACCTCTGTCCCCAGTCAGTCGACGCCCCTCCCCCCAACCAGCACCGCCTTCGTTCATGTACTTCCTCACTCCATCCTTCCACCTCGTATTCGGTCTACCTCTCCCCCTCTGTCCCTCCACCTCGCTCTCGTACACCCTCTTAGTCATTCTCTCGCTTTCCATACGTTCCATATGGCCGAACCATCTCAAGTTGTTCCTTTTCACACTTTCCAGCACATCTACCTCCACACCACACCTCCTTCTTACTTCCTCATTAGTCTGTCTATCCCTCCATGTAACTCCGCACGCACTCCTTAAGTAATTCATTTCCACTGCTCTCACTCTTGGTCTGAGTCTCTCAACCAACGTCCATGCTTCGCTTCCGTAAGTCAGTGTCGGGATTACCACACTGTCATGCAAGGACTTCTTCACTTCCATACTGACCACCCTATTTCTTGTTACTGCTTTTAGCGTTCCTACAACCCTCTTCCCCTGTTGTACCCTCTCCCGCACCTCTTCATCCATAGTCCCATCTTTACTCAACACACTGCCCAGATACTTAAAAGAGTTGACTATCTCCATAGCCTGACCGTTCAGCTTCACCTCACACTCTGTGACTTCACCCCTTTCGAAGACCATAACCTTGCTCTTCCCCGTATTTACCTTCAAATTCCGTTTTTCGCACACTGTTCCAAACTCATTTACCAGACCCTGCAACTCCCATTCATTATCACTCATCAGAACTGTATCATCCGCAAACAGCAGTATAGGTAGCTTCCACTCAATTCCCTCCCTTTTCAGCGATACACCAACATCCACTGCTCTTGATAGTATTTCTTTCATAACTCCATCCATATATACAGTAAACAACCACGAGGACATCACACACCCCTGTTTCAAACCAACATTCAGGTCAAAGAACTCGCTCTGCTCACTCTCCACACGTACTGCCGCCTTTGCACCCTCATACATGCTCTTCACTGCTTTCAGCAACTTGCCCTCTACTCCGTATATTCTAAGTACTTTCCACAAACCTTCTCTATCCACTCTGTCATAGGCCTTCTCCAAGTCCATAAAGGCAACATACACCTTTTGTTTCTTCTCCAGATACTTCTCCACAACACAATTCAGGGTAAAAATCTGATCTACACATCCTCTTCCCTTCCTAAAACCTCCCTGCTCGTCGCCTATCCATTTCTCCGTTCTCACTCTCACTCTCTCAATCACTACCCTACTGTATACCTTCCCTACTACGCTTAGAAGACATATTCCTCGGTGGTTACCACACACTCCTCTTTCCCCTTTGCCCTTATATAGGGGGACTATTATGCCAGTCTTCCAGTCATTGGGTGCACTCCCCTTCTCCCATGCTAGTTTGCACATTTTCCATACCCATTCTATCACTATCTCACCACCATACCTCAACATTTCCCCACACACTCCATCTGTTCCTGGTGCTTTCCCCAACTTCACTCTTTTCATGGCTTCCCACACTTCTGACCTCCTGATCCCCACCTCCTCCTCCACTACTTCTCTTCTTCTCCCTCCCATACCATATCCAGCTATGTTTGCTGGCTCTTCATTCCTTTCATTTAGCAACTCACTGAAGTACTCCCTCCATCTTTCGACTCTCTCTTGCATGACTTTTATGTATATGCCCCTGTTAATGTGAGATCATGCAACCTGATCAAGAGAAATAACCCAAATATAGCCTGACTGAAATTATAGGAAGTCAGTTCACACTCAGTAGGTTGCTCTGTCTGGATTATATTGTCCGGGAGTATTAGCTGCCTACTAGCGCTTCGTCTGGATTAAATTGTCCGGGAGTCGTTCACCCAAGCGCTCGGTCTGGATTAAATTGTCCGAGAGTCGTTCACCCTAGCGCTCTGTCTGGATTATTGTTCGGGAGTCGTTCACCCCCCCAAGAGAGAAGGTGCCTGCCGTCCTGTGCCCCCCTGCTCTTGGACTCCTGACGAAGTGGTCCCCTGACGTCCAGCCGCCGTGCCCGGATCTCTACAACGCCCCAACCCTCGTACTTGGCCCTTCTCTCCCCCACGCTATCCTAAGTGTTCTGCGTATCTCAATTTGTGCCTATTGTTGAAGGTAAGGTAGAATATGCGAGTATCCGGAAGTGTTGATAAGTTGATCTGTGCCAAGGATCTGTGTTAATTAATTGCTCTAATACCTAATTGTGTACACGTTATATAGTCATTTATCCTCCCATAAATATTGACCTGTACAAGTGATTTCATAGCCCAGTGAATCCTTTAAAGTGTAACTCTTATCTTATTATTATAATTCATAGTTGTACACACGTTATATAAACTTACCTCTATTCAGACTTAAAACGGAATACTCTCAGATTTCACCTTTATGTGTTATTTATTCTTTTGTGTGTCCAAGTTGAGGCGAAAGTGTATACCGTGAAGATATTCCCTATTTTACCATCATTTACCTAGGACCTATGCCCAAATTTTAATCTATCTATCTTTCCATATCGAAAAGTCAAGAACCCTCCGTTGATTTAATATTAATTCAAATATTCAAGTTATCTAGTTTATCTAGTGCTTGTGAATTAATCTAGTCTATGTGTGCTGGTTGCTCGTAATTCTTTTCACACCACTATAGTAACTCTTATTCAAGTTATTTTATTTGTTGCACCATATTGTTTAGGTGACCGATTTTCTATTAATCAACTCTGCGTAAGCAGAGTTTGGTATCGCCCCCCCGTATAGTGGGTACCACACGAAAAAAAAATCTGTTGTCGTTGTCGTCGTCCGTCTGTCTCGGAACTCCTCCTAGACCGTTGGACGGATTTTCACCAAATTTCACACAAACATTTCTTGCGTGAATGCGAACGTCAGTCAAAAAAGATTTTTTTAATTTATGCAATAGTTATGATTTTAGGTCCAAAATTTGGTTTTACACGCCCCACCCCCCCCACCCCTCCCCCCTCCCGGACCCAGGATTGCTTAGACAATCTAGTTCGAATTTAAACTAATTTGCCTCCAAGACCCTTAGTGTATCTCTAAGTTTCATCTGTGATATATAATCGCACTAAAGCGAATTGAGAATTCACAAATAAGCAGTCCATCTGACCTAGGGCCAATGTACTATACCAGCCTATCTCACCTGTGTGACCCCCTTGCTAATCCCCTTGATAGTCGCTCACCGCGTCGAGCCCGTGAACGCTATTTCAGGCAGGTTCATTTTTATGTCAGAAGTCTTCACGTTAGACGCTTCGCTCACATACGTATTATTATCTTATTGAAATACTTTGTAGGCTACATGTATAAACTTATTTTTCCTGCATACTTATAATACTGATACTGTGTGTGTGTAACGTGACTTAGAACATTTAATCAACTTTGCGTAAGCAGAGTGGTATCGCCCCCCGTATAGTGGTACATGCTAATCGAAATGTCTGTCTGTCTGTCCGTCTGTCTGTCTGTCCGAGAACTACTCCTAGACCGTTTGACGGATTTTCACCAAACTTCACACGAACCTTCAGTGCGTGAATTCGACGGTAATTAAAAAAAGATTGGTGTGAATTTGTGTAATAGTTTTTATCTTAGGTCCTAAAAATCCCCCCCCCCCATTCAGGACGCCCACCCCCCACCCTGTACCTATTCCCTGTGTGTGTGTGTGCCCCGTAGGGGCACATACATCATACACGTGTCTCAGATGTGATGATAATGGTGAGACGTCTGTCTGTCTGTCTGTCTGTCTGTCTGTCCGATAACTCCTCCTAGACCGTTCGACGAATTTTCACCAAACTTCACACGAACATTCGGTGCGTGAATGCGACGGTAATAATACAATATTTTTTGAATATGTGCAATATTTATGATTTTAGGTCCAAAATATGGTTCCCCCCCCATCAGGACACCCACCCCCCACCCTGTACCTGTTCCCAAGCAATGATGCTGGCGTTCTGTGTGAGAGTATCTCACACAGAACGCCATCATTCAGGGGGTCAGAAAAACTTGCGACGCATTTGTTAGGTTAAGTTAGTTTAGTTGACATTAGAAGTGATGGTAGTATTAGTGGGGATAATACTGATAGTAGTGATGATGGTAATAATAGCAGTGATAATGGTTGTAGATTTAGTGATAATGATGACAGTAGTGATGATGATGGTAGTGATGATGATAACAGTAGTAGCTATGATGGTGACAGTACTAGTCAATCAATCAATCAGTCTTTATTTCATAATATACATAAATTTACATATATTACATATGGAGGGGAATCAGTCAGAATAGAGTAATACAAATGTGGTATAATTATTTACAAATCGACTATAAAAATAATACAAAAAAAAAAATAATAATACCTGCTGTATATCCGCCGGGCATTAATATCAAGCTCATTGGCACACTCGACCAAAAAACAATCCTCACACTGGCGAGCCACAAAAAATCCAGTGTGAACGGAATGAATCGGGGGAAACACACGTCTGTGAGGCACCATCACAAGACTTCGACCCACCTCCAGAATGTTCAGAGCGTCCGTGCAAAGACCGCTTCTCGGTCGAGTGTACATCTCTGGCACAAATTCATACTGTTCTACTATTAAACAGCAGAAGTGTAAGCATTTACAAGTTACAGCAAAATGTCATTATGCTATCACATGAACTTGGGCAAGTATCTTACTTACACGCACATTGTAACATTTGACATGTATAGCCATGGTATTGCGCATGGATAGATCATAATATGTTAGCCCATATCAAACAATTACAAACCTGTCTACCTGATTATAATATCACTGGGATTCTTCGTTCTTCATGGTTTTGGATCCAATTTATCCTAGAAATAATAATATCTAATTCTTCAAACGCAATGCTCATATTATAATCTTCCCTCATCAATTTGAGTACATAGCTATAAAAGTAACCTGTTTTTAAAAGTGGCATACTGCTTCTTATTATGTAGTTGGGAGATTTTTCAAGTCTTTTTGCGTACCGACATTGTATCAGTGTTACTTGATGGTTCAATAATAACAGGTTACATGCAATGGCTGATTCATGGCTGCTAGCATAAACAGGTGCACCCAGCATATTTTTCATGGCTTTACTATATGCAATATTAAAAGTTTTGAACATACATGATTTTTTGGTTTTAGAATGGTTCCATAGAGATAATCCGAAATCAGGCTTACAATATGAATTAAACAAGAAAATAAGAGTATCTAAATCTACGTAAGTAAAATCCCTCTTGACACTGTTAAAACTTGCATAGCAATTATTAAGTCTATATTTTATGTCCTCGGTATCTTCAAAATTACTGCTTACGAAGTGACCTAAATATTTAAAAGAGGTTACTACATCCAAGGTATCGCTATTCATTGTAATAACATCAATAGGATTAGTGATTTTTGTTTTATCAAATATAAAGCATTTTGTCTTTGTCTTATTAATGAAAAGTTTATGACTGTTTACCAATTCACAGAATTTAGTATAGAGAATATTCATATCAGTTTTTGATCCAGCGATAAGTGCAATATCGTCTGCATAAGCAAGTATAATACACCTATTAATGCCCAGTGTGCAGCCAATATCCATGTTACATATTTAATTGATAATTTCATTCACATATATGTTAAAAAGGAAAGGGGATAGAATACCTCCCTGTCTAATTCCTTTCTCTAGGTAACGATAGGATCCTCTATAATCCTTCCAAGATACATTAACAAGCTAATTTCGGAGATAATGCATAAGTATATAGACTATATCAGAAGGAATTCCTAGTTTCATTAGCTTTGAACCTAGAATGAAATGATCTACGCTATCAAATGCTTTTGAAAAATCTATAAAAGTTACTATTCATGAGGCAGATAACAATGGCTGAAACAAATATTAAAGAAATACATTAACTTAATCAAGACACGTTCGGAGGCATTTTTAAGAAATAGAGCATGTATACCATCATGACCTACACCGGATTTCAATTGACTAATCATCTTTCTTAAGCTGACACTTGAAACTGTTATATGCATTTTGCGACTATCATTCCATGTGTTTTTAAATTACTCAATAAAAATGTTTTCCGTTACATATGCAGTGTCTTCATGAATACTTAAAAATTTGTCAGTAAATAAATCAGTAATTTGTTCTCTTTCATTCACACCGTCGATGACATTTGTATCTTTTAATTTACCTTTTTTTCGCTTCACCTCTTTCCAGAAACTTCTTTTATCTTTATGCGAGTACTTTTCAACTATTGATTTACAAGCTTCTTTATTTTTATTTTTATGACATTCGTTCAGTGCAGCTTTGAATTATTTTCTGGAATTGATCATATGAGTGTGTTGAATAGTTCCAATTTGTTTGCCTGCCGCTACCCACGTAAGATAGTGACCTCTGGCAACTGAGTGAAACTGTTTCACTTCCCGGTTCCACCCGGGGATAACTTTATACTTATTTTCTTTTATAGATCGTTTTTAAATATATCACTCGCTTCGCTCACAGCATTCACAATGTTATCGTAAAGCTTATCAATATGTCCTAGATGGTTACTATTATGACAACCTACAGTAGTACAGTTTAATAGAGAATTATCAAGTACATTTTGTAGTTTAGATTCGACTAGATCATTAATATGCGAGAAATCATCAGGCTTAAGCTCGTTCCAATTTACATAAGTTTTAGTTTTTGGATCCTCATTTCGTTCTTCTATGTTAATATTACCTACTATGCATATCAGAGGCCGTCTTACACTGTTATTCTCAATTATCTCTTAAACCATTTGTTGGATTCATCTGATATCTTAGCACAGCGTGTTGCACACCCCTACCTAATGCACGCGTTGTATAGTAGATCGCTATCTGTGATTAATTATGAGTTTACTCTTGATTAATGTTGATTCTGAAGCCAAATCCTGGCATTTAGCGTCCACACATTCGAATGAGGGAGGTGGTCCCCCCTCCAGCCCCACCAACCCCCCCAATACAGTCTTCCTGTTACACCCTCTTCACCTCCCTTATCCCTTTCCCCCCGCCTCCCTCATTACTCACCCTCGCCCACCCACTCCCATCGTTATAGTAAACTTGTTGTTTATATTGTATAGATGTATATTATGTGTATATGTATTTAATTAACTACTAATGCATATCGGAGGCCGTCATACACCGTTATTCTCAATTATCTCCTAAACCATTTGTTGGATTCATCTGATATCTTAGCACAGAGTGTTGCACACCCCTACCTAATGCACACGTTGTATAGTAGATCGCTATCTGTGGTTAATTATGAGTTTACTCTCGATTAATGATGATTCTGAAGCCAAATCCTGGCATATAGCGTCCACACATTCGAATGAGGATGGTGGTCCCACCTCCAGCCCCACCAACACTCCACTGGTACACCTCCCACTGCCCAATCAGCTGTGGTTTACGAGGCAATGACGTAAACACCGACAGGTGAATGATTATTCAAGCCCGAGGAACGCCTGCTACCGTACCAACAATGACCAGCATGTTACTTCATTGTCCCCATGGCTGCAGGGCTGTGTTTGTGCTGCGGCTTGTGACTCTGTATAGAAGTGAAAAGACCCGTGGAAGGACATACATAAGTGTGAATAGGTAAGCACATACTTTGGCCTATTATGTATAGTTACTATGCTCCATTGAAAAACCATCCTCCCATCTGTCTGAGTCATAAAATGAAGGAGACCAAGCCCACCAGCAGGTAGCCATATGAGGCACTCCTGCAATACAAAGACTACATACTTATACATCACTGTATCAATTGCCTCATTGTCTCCGCATGTGGGAACACTGATGATAAGGTTGTGGGTCAGTGTTACACCCCAATACCCCTTTCCACCACATCACCCACCATTTGATAACGTCTATAATAGACTCACAGATCATTTATTGGGATGATGTTGATGGTAATAGGTCTTCCTGTGCAACAAAACATGCTCTATATAATTTACCTCGTTTTCTATTGTGCACAATATGTACACATTTAATAAATATATGTAAATCATTCATACATAATAGTTAATAATTCAATGCAACATATATTGCATTACATAGCTACCTCATGACTTAAACAGGAGGGAACAAATACAAATAATTATGTTTAATAACATGCAGTATTTTGCACACAGGCCTTACGACCGCGTTGCTCACACCATGGGTATGACAGCGGTGGGAGTGAGGAACATTGTCCACCATGCCACCACATCCCCCCCTTCGACACAGCCACCACCACCAGCATCGGCCGTTTATGATGACTTCACTGTCAGCGCCATTCGCCGCTATGTTCACCGCAAGTTTGCCGACAAGCTACATTTCACGGTCGGTGCCCTGGTGAAGGACTTAAAAACGGATGAAATTATCCCGGAGGGTACGTCAGAGATGACAGTTTGGCGGCTCTTGCATACCATGGGATTCCGATACAAGATATCGCAGCGGAAAATGTATGTAAGGAGGGAATCACTGGATGTCGTGTGCCGCCGGATTGCCGCTCTCCGGGCTCTACAGCGCCACCGGAAGGAGGGAAGGCAGGTGGTGTATGTTGACGAAACCTGGTTCACCACCAGAATGGGCCACAACATGGAGTGGGTGGACACTACACAGACTGCCACCAGCTCCACCTACAGTCGTCAGGTGCCGCCCGGAGAAGGAGAGCGATTCGTGGTGGTCGCAGCTGGCACGACCAATGGCTTCGTTGAGGGCTCGTACCTGTGCTACACGGCCAAGAGCACCCATGGCGATTACCATGGTGAGATGAACGGTGAGCTGTTCCTCCGTTGGCTAACGAGGCACCTCCTGCCGTCACTGCCCAAGCCATCAGTACTGGTGCTGGATAATGCACCATATCACAGCCAACTGACGGAGGAGAGTCGATGCCCTACCACGGCGACCAAGAAAGCGGACCTCGTCAGGTGGCTGGAGCACCGTGGGATATCCATCCCACCTGCCGCCACACGCCCTGAACTGCTGCTCCTCTGCCAGCAGAATCGCCCAGAGCCCCAGTACAAGGTGGACAATACCATCTGTGAGTGGGGCCATGAGGTTGTATGGCTGCCACCTGGTCACCCCGAGCTCAATGCCATTGAGCAGGTGTGGGGATGTATGAAGCACCACGTGCGCTCCACCCTCCAGCGGTTTACCCGGGCGGACCTGCAGGCCAGGTTGGAAGAAGCCAGGCATTGTGCCAACCAGAACGTGTGGGCGGCAGCTGTTCGACAATCCCGGAAGTTTGAGGACGGGTACTGGAAGTCGGACAATATCCACGAGGGTGTGGAACCCGTCATCATCAACATCGGCAGCGATGACGAGGACGGGGATGACGACGTATTCCCGGATAGTGACTATGAATAAATGCTGTGCTGTGTTGTTTGCCTTATTTGTATTCCTACAAGCTACTTATCGAGAAACAATACTGTAAATTATTATTAATTTAATCTATCTATCTATCTATATGCTCAGGCCCAATCCCCATTTTGGGGGTAGCCGACTCAAGACAGAGCAAGAACAGGAAAAACAACATAAAACAAAAAATAAACACAGATAAAAAACACAAACTCTCACACATCCAGGTCACCCAGGAGAAGACCCAGAGACCAGGGTTACCAAGGTCGCTCCAGCACTCCCCCGGCCCCTGACCACCCGGAGAGGTTCCGATCTCGGCAGGCAGACATGCAGCGGAGCCAAAGCCACAAGCCCTCCCACCACACTTCCAGGCACACCCTTCATATTAATCGTCTCCCCGGGCCAGGCGCCTAATGGACTATTATCTAGTCCAACTTGCGCCCGACCCCTTACTCCAAATGACCACGTGTTCACTCAACTATTCACAAGCATTCTCCATTCACTCCTGTCCACCACCACTTCCCCTGCCTGATCTATAGTCATTCCTCTATCATCCAAAGCCTTTCTTACACAGTCTCTCCATCTCAATGGGGGTCTTCCTGCCCTTCTATCTCCCCTTGTACCTGACTCACATATTCTCTTTGTAAGCCTTTCATCTCCCATTCGTTCAACATGACCATACCAGCTCAGCACACTTCTGTCCACTCTGGCTGACAAATGTTCTTGCTGCCCCACTCTCGTACGTATCTCTTCATTCCTCAATCTGTCTCTACGAGTAACTCCACACATACTCCTCAAGCAGCTCATCTCCATCACATCCAGCCCTCTTTTCTCCTTTTTCTTCAGAGCCCATGTCTCAGCCCCATACATCACTGTTGGCACAACAATTCCTTGATACAGTGCACTTTTTACTTTCACTCCGAGATTTCTCGTCTTCCACATACTTCCCATTGCTCCGAAAACCTTCCTTCCTTCACACACTCTCTGTTTTACCTCCACTTCCATACCTCCACTCCTGCTTATCGTTCCTCCTAGATATTTAAAACACTCTACTTGTTCCAATATTTCCCCATCCAGCCTCACATCTAGATTCACCCTATGCTCTCCCCTATTACACACCATTACTTTACTTTTATTGACGTTCACCTTCACTTTTCCTCCTTCCACAAACCACACCAAACTCTTTGACTACCCGCTGCAGTTTCTCATCTGAATCCGCCACCAATGCTGTGTCATCAGCGAACAGCAACTGATTCAACTCCCAATCTCTACCATTCTTTCCTACTAAACCCAATCCTCTTCCCATAGTTCTCCTTTTCACCTCCCTCACCACACCATCCATAAACATATTAAACAGCCATGGTGACATTACACAACCCTGTCGCAAACCTACCTTTACCTCAAACCATTCACTCAACTCACCATTTCCTACTCTCACACATGCTCTGCTCCCTTCATAAAAACTCTTAACTGCCTCTAACAAATTTCCTCCTATTTCATAAATCCTTAACACCTTCCACATTGCTTCACGGTCCACACGATCATACGCTTTTTCCAATTTAATAATAATTTAATAAATTATTATATCCCCTATACTTTCTACTTTTCATTAATATCAATATCAATTATGTTACGTTATGAACTACACGTAAGCATTATCTCATGGGACTTTCATCGCAATTGCCCCAGTAGTTAATAAGAGGAAATTCTTCATGTACATATCACTGATGTACTGTAATAATCATATTGCCCCCACGTCGTCGATAAAAATACATCATATGCAATATTTCTGATACGCAATCACTATAGAACATGTTCATTTGCTTGACCAAACTTTCTGAATACCTTGGTCTTTTAACATAATAAGTACATTACCGTCCTCTCCCTATTCTTATCGACTCTCACAACGTAATCTTTTAATGAATATATATATATATACAATTATGTCAGTTGCGTTCCGTACATTATTATAGACTCCCCGCCCGTGCTTCCCCCATTCAAACCGCTACCAAATCTCATGTAAATGACCACGATAGCATAGCTATATAAATCTACATTTACAGGTATGTAATTACATTACCTCAATAGGACAAATATGGTTATTCAGACTTTAACAACGAGAGAGACGTCTTACCTCCATGGTCTTTTCACTACTCCTATATTGCATACACAGACATATTAGAATACGCATGAATGGTAATAAATAAAGTTAGTTAATTAAATACATAAACACATAATATACAATATACATCAATACAATATAAACAACACGTTTACTATAAGATGGGCGTGGGTGGGCGAGAGTGAGTAATGAGGGAGGCGGGGGGAGAGGGATGAGGGAGGCGAGGAGGGGGTAACAGGAAGACTGTATTGGGGGGGTTGGTGGGGCTGGAGGGGGGACCACCTCCCACATTCGAAAGTGTGGACGCTAAATGCCAGGATTTGGCTTCAGAATCATCATTAATCAAGAGTAAACTCATAATTAATCACAGATAGCGATCGATTATACAACGCGTGCATTAGGTAGGGGTGTGCAACACGCTGTGCTAAGATATCAGATGAATCCATCAAATGGTTTAAGAGATAATTGAGAATAACAGTGTAAGACGGCCTCTGATATGCATAGTAGCTGTGCATTATCAAAAACAATTGAACATTCCACTGGTAAATGATCTGATCCAATTACTTCTGTTAAAATGTTTATATTTTGTATATTTACAAATTCACAGTTTCTTCCTATAATGTGGTCAAGCCATCTACTCTGAGAGTTTCCATAGCCTATGAAAGTAAATGTATCATTCGAGAGATTATTGACATCAAAACATGTTAGATTATTGGTGTTCATAAAGTCGGTAAGGCTCTGCCAGGCTCGTCCACTGGAAGGGTCGGCATTAAAATCGCCTATATATAAAATGGCGTTAAAATTAAAATTTTCTAGTATATTTTCTAGCTGTGATAAAGTATAGAGATACTTATTAAGGGTAGTAATTTCCCACAAGTCACTGTTCATATAAACATTGACTAGTATTAACTAAACATTATTCACATTTAAAATCATTACCATATAATTATCATTTAATATAAAATCTTGCCGGTTTCCTCCATAAAACAGCCATCTCTCCCCCCCCCCCCCCCCCCCGCAAGCCTACCAGACATGGTTGCGAGGGCTCTCTCAGAGTAGGTAGCCGCGACCCTTACACTCTCGTAATGCTCGTCTATACAATCTAAGATCCCCAAGTCGTCCTCTGTAATAAAAGTTTCTTGAAGAAATACAATATTGTATTTACTTTTTGTTATATCTCTGACAAGCTCTATATTTTTCCTCAGAGAACAGCAATTAAATGTACAAATTCTTAGGTTATAGCTATCCATTAATTACACTTATTACTACTAGTAGTAGTGATGATGGTCATAATAGTATTCATGATGGTGACATTAGTAATGATGATTGTAAGATGATGGTGACAGTATTAGTGATGTTGGTAAGTAGTAGTGATGATGGTGAAAGTTGTAGTAATTATGAGAGTAGTAGTGATGGGGAGAGTAGTAGTGATGATTATAATAGTAGTAGTGCTGATGATATTAATGATGATAGTGACTAGTAGTGATGATAGTGACTAGTAGTGATGATGGTGACCGCATTTGTTAGGTTAAGTTAGTTTAGTTGACATTAGAAGTGATGGTAGTAATACTGGGGATAATGCTGATAGTAGTGATGATGGTGATAATAACAGTGATAATGGTTGTAGGTTTAGTGATAATGATGACAGTAGTGATGATGATGGTAGTGATCATGATAACAGTAGTAGATATGATGGTGACAGTACTAGTAGTAGTGATGATGGTCATAATAGTATTCATGATGGTGACATTAGTTGATTGTAAGATGATGGTGACAGTATTAGTGATGTTGGTAAGTAGTAGTGATGATGGTGAAAGTTGTAGTAATGATGAGAGTAGTAGTGATAATGAGAGTAGTTGTGATGATGGTGAGAGTAGTAGTGATGATTATAATAGTAGTAGTCTATCTATCTATCTATTGCCTGACGCCGTGATCCCCGAAGGGGTGGCCACGAACGAACCGCCCCCATGCACCTCTGTCCCCAGTCAGTCGACGCCCCTCCCCCCAACCAGCACCGCCTTCGTTCATGTAGTTCCTCACTCCATCCTTCCACCTCATATTCGGTCTACCTCTCCCCCTCTGTCCCTCCACCTCGCTCTCGTACACCCTCTTAGTCATTCTCTCGCTTTCCATACGTTCCATATGGCCGAACCATCTCAAGTTGTTCCTTTTCACACTTTCCAGCACATCTACCTCCACACCACACCTCCTTCTTACTTCCTCATTAGTCTGTCTATCCCTCCATGTAACTCCGCACGCACTCCTTAAGTAATTCATTTCCACTGCTCTCACTCTTGGTCTGAGTCTCTCAACCAACGTCCATGCTTCGCTTCCGTAAGTCAGTGTCGGGATTACCACACTGTCATGCAAGGACTTCTTCACTTCCATACTGACCACCCTATTTCTTGTTACTGCTTTTAGCGTTCCTACAACCCTCTTCCCCTCTTGTACCCTCTCCCGCACCTCTTCATCCATAGTTGATGAAACACACTGCCCAGATACTTAAAAGAGTTGACGATCTCCATAGCCTGACCGTTCAGCTTCACCTCACACCCTGTGACTTCACGCCTTTCGAAGACCATAACCTTGCTCTTCCCCGTATTTACCTTCAAATTCCGTTTTTCGCACACTGTTCCAAACTCATTTACCAGACCCTGCAACTCCCATTCATTATCACTCATCAGAACTGTATCATCCGCAAACAGCAGTATAGGTAGCTTCCACTCAATTCCCTCCCTTTTCAGCGATACACCAACATCCACTGCTCTTGATAGTATTTCTTTCATAACTCCATCCATATATACAGTAAACAACCACGGGGACATCACACACCCCTGTTTCAAACCAACATTCAGGTCAAAGAACTCGCTCTGCTCACTCTCCACACGTACTGCCGCCTTTGCACCCTCATACATGCTCTTCACTGCTTTCAGCAACTTGCCCTCTACTCCGTATATTCTAAGTACTTTCCACAAACCTTCTCTATCCACTCTGTCATAGGCCTTCTCCAAGTCCATAAAGGCAACATACACCTTTTGTTTCTTCTCCAGATACTTCTCCACAACACAATTCAGGGTAAAAATCTGATCTACACATCCTCTTCCCTTCCTAAAACCTCCCTGCTCGTCGCCTATCCATTTCTCCGTTCTCACTCTCACTCTCTCAATCACTACCCTACTGTATACCTTCCCTACTGCGCTTAGAAGACATATTCCTCGGTGGTTACCACACACTCCTCTTTCCCCTTTGCCCTTATATAGGGGGACTATTATGCCAGTCTTCCAGTCATCGGGTGCACTCCCCTTCTCCCATGCTAGTTTGCACATTTTCCATACCCATTCTATCACTATCTCACCACCATACCTCAACATTTCCCCACACACTCCATCTGTTCCTGGTGCTTTCCCCAACTTCACTCTTTTCATGGCTTCCCACACTTCTGACCTCCTGATCCCCACCTCCTCCTCCACTACTTCTCTTCTTCTCCCTCCCATACCATATCCAGCTATGTTTGCTGGCTCTTCATTCCTTTCATTTAGCAACTCACTGAAGTACTCCCTCCATCTTTCGACTCTCTCTTGCTTCTCGGCTAGCATTATCCCATTCTTATCTTTCACACCCTTACTGTTTCCCTTGCTACCTTCCCTAACTTTCTTGACTTCTTTCCAGAACAGTTTCTTACTCTCCCTCCATTTTACACTCAGATTCCTTCCAAATTCCTCATCTACTCTTCTCTTACTTTCCTTCACTACTCTCTTCACCACCCTCTTACTCTCCACGTACCTCGCTCGTTTCTGTCTCTCGGAATCTTCATTCCCTCTACTACCCAACCACTCTCTATATGCTTTCTTCTTTTCTTCCACAGCTATTCTTACCTCTTCTGTCCACCATGCTGTACCTTTCACTCCCCTCCCTCTTCTCCTCACTCCACACACCTCCTCACATGCTGCACAGATCTCATCCTTAAACACCTTGCTCATCTCCTCCACTTCCTCCATAACTTCCAGGTCGAACCCACCTAGTCGTCTTTCCACTGCTCTCCTGTACTCCTCCCTGACTTCCTCCTCCTGCAACCTCTCCACCCTCCTCACCATTCCACCCTCCTCTCGCCTCCCTCCCGCTCTCCTCACCCACTTCTTTTGTATCCTAACCTTAGCTACCACTACATAATGATCAGACAGACCCCCTCCAATACCCCTATACACCCTAGCATCCATCACAGATTTCTTCATTCGTTCATCCACACATACATAATCAATCAATGACTTTCGTTCCACCACTGTCTTATCCTTCATCGTCAACATCCGTTTCCACGTGTACCTGTGGATCATTCTGTGTCGGAAGAAGGTGTTGGCTATCCACAGCCTCCTCCCCACACATACGTCCACAAGTGCACTACCATTCCCATTCACCTCTGATGGTACCCCCCACCCTCCCACCACTCCCTCAACTTTCCTATCACCCACCTTACCATTCATATCCCCAATCAGAAATATTCTTTCGTTCTTGTCAAACTTCTCCAGGCACGCCTCAACATTCATCCAGAACTCCTCTTTCTTTCTTTCAAGTATATCCTCTGTCGGGGCATACACGCATACAATCACCCACGTTTGTATTCCTACTTTCATTCTCACCCACACAATCCTTGAACCCACAGACCCATACTCTCTTACACATTCCTTCCATTTGCTACTTCCAAACAAACATGCACCTTATCTCGCTGTTCCTTCACTCACTCCAGCACACACACCCATTCCACACTCCCACTCTCTCACATCTGAACCTTTCCATTTGGTCTCTGTCATTCCACATACATCCAGCCTGGCATTCACTAACACTTCCAGAACCTCTCTCTCTTTTGTGCCATCATTCATGCCACTAACATTCCACGTAGCCATTCTCAGAATGTCCGAAGGCATGTCCTTAGTCGGTCGTGGTTCGTCAACGTTGGTTCCGTCCGCATCCGAGGCTGTTCGTTCGTTTTTTTTTGCTTAGATATTTTTTCCGGGTGGGGGTCGCAAGCCCACCGACCCAACCTCTTTAGTCGCCTCTTACGACACGCAGAAGGCACGTGGGGCATATTCTATTCCCTAACCCCCAGGGGGTGCTGATGATATTAATGCTGATAGTGACTAGTAGTGATGATGGTGACCGATCGCAGAGTTGGGTATGCCGTTTTGATATTGGGCAAAACGGCGCGTCTACTTTATTATTATAGTATATTCTATTCTGATACGTCACTGATTCCAATTACCTTCTGCCGAATATGACAGATGGGCATAATTGATTTATCTTTCCATGCAATTGAATAACTAAGAGTGTAAAGTAACTTGTGTTCTTATTGTGTGAATGCTGCCTTAGTGTGAGAAGTTATTGCAAGATTTATAAAGCTAGACGTGACCCTGTCGAACATATTCCATCTCACTATATCCTATTACAGGGTGTTAATGAGATAATACTAAGTCGAGTTCAAATACCAACCCGATATTTCAATCACCATCATCACTACTACTGTCACCATCACTACTAGTTTCACCATCATCACTACTACTATCACAATCATCAGTATTCTCACCATGTTCACTACTACTATCACCATAATTACTACTACTATCACCATCATGACTACTACTATCATCATCATCACTAGTACTGTCACAATAATCACTACTACTATCACCATCATCCTCATCAACACTACTACTGTCACCATTGCCATTACTACTATCATCATCAACACTACTACTACCACAACCATCATTAACATAATCACCATCACCATCACTAAAGATCACCACCATCATCACAACTACTACCACAATAACCACCACCATAACACTGCTACTCCCATAATCATCATCAGCAGCACTATTGGATGTGTGTGCCCCTGCAGAACAAACTCCCTATACAGAATACTCATCATCAATAGTACCACGAAAATATGTGTGTACACGTTGATTACCATACTACACCACCCCTACGGGGAGCTTCGTAATAAACTTTTGCATGGGTACCTTTATTAATTGTTTTGGGCATTAGATCACTATATATGAATCCTTACACCTTCTAATTGCCACTAGTCAATAATCCCCCCCCCCCCCTCCCTCTTTAAACTAAGGTATTTATTAAATGTTAGGTGCCTATATTTTAGATATATGCTAATAATTGTAGTATAACCTAATCGATTTATAAAACAAACAAATAAAAACTACTGCCATTAGATCATTACTATGGTCTGTTTTTGTCCAGCTGATGGTAAATTGCTATATCGTGATCCTGATTACTTGGCCATTGCCAAGTTTTGATAGCGAAATATGTTGTTAACCCTCTCCGTAATGTATGACGCGATCGCGTCATATGGCAGTACGCCCAAGAGTATCATATGATGCTATTGCGTCATATGAACCTAGTGAAGTAGCTCAATAAGTAAGTTATATGACACATTTGCGTCATATTGAGCTCAGTAAGTTAGGTAAGTTAGATCAGAATCTGTCGGTTGGTGGCAACCCCAAATACCTCCGACTTCTACCGGTACCTCAGTGTCAGAGAAAGTGTTGTGAGGGAAATACCAGGTGCTCCATCACCCCTTCAGTAATTTAGCAATTTATGTCGGACATGGGTTAATTATGAAAACTTGGCAACAATATGATGCAGATACATAACAGTATCATTTATTTCCATTAGCAATCGAGAAATCAGATGC
This sequence comes from Paralithodes platypus, assembly GCA_032716605.1. Taxonomy (NCBI): domain Eukaryota; kingdom Metazoa; phylum Arthropoda; class Malacostraca; order Decapoda; family Lithodidae; genus Paralithodes; species Paralithodes platypus. Next base: position 39,865,644 of record CM064485.1, read on the forward strand.
TAAGGGATTTAATTTACCATGAACTGGAAGAGAACATACTACAATCTCCCATGGGAAGCTCTAGCCTTTGATTTTAGTAGGAATTCCTGTCTATATTTATATAAGCCTCTTATTATATTTATTATACTTTTCAAAGATATAGTGTTTCTTCTTCAAAACTGACATATCAATGATAAAATTTTACCCGTAAGTTTATTTTTCAATTAGTACAGTATATATATATATATATATATATATATATAATTATATATATATATATATATATATACAGTATCTAGCCAAAAACCTCTCCAACAATGTCTCTCCCTCGTCTATCCCTCCCCTTTTCCACTCTGATGGCACAACCATCACTTCTTCCTCTGACAAAGCTAAACTCTTCGCTCAAACTTTTGCTAAAAACTCCACCTTGGATGACTCCGGTGCTATTCCTCCATCTCCACCCTCCTCTCTCTTACTTATGCCTAATATCCTAATCTCTTCTAAAGATGTACTTTCTACCCTCTCTGGGCTTAATACTAATAAGGCCGGTCCGCACGGTGTTCCTCCTGTTGTTCTCAAAAACTGTGCTTCCGTGCTGACTCCCTGCCTAGGCAAACTCTTTCGTCTCTGTCTATCCTCTAACGTCTTCCCTTCATGCTGGAAATTTGCTCACATTCAACCTGTCCCAAAGAAGGGTGACCACTCTCAACCCTCCAACTATCGTCCAATTGCTCTCATCTCTTGTCTTTCTAAAGTTTTTGAAACTATTCTTGCTTCCAAATTTCTTCTCATAATCTGCTCTCAGATCGCCAGTATGGCTTCCTTAAGGATCGCTCTACTGGTGATCTTCTTTCATATCTTACTAACTCTTGGTCATCCTCCTTTCGGGAATTCGGTGAGACTTTTTCTATTGCACTAGACATATCGAAAGCCTTCGATAGAGTCTGGCACAAATCTTTCATTTCTAAACTACCCTCCTTCAGTTTCTATCCCTCCATCTGTGCCTTTGTCTCTAATTTCCTTTCCGGCCGTTCCATAGCCGCGGTTGTAGACGGCCATTGTTCACTTCCTCACCCTATAAACTCCGGTGTTCCTCAGGGCTCTGTCCTATCTCCTATTCTCTTTCTAATTTTTATAAATGATCTCAACTGTACCTCAATTCCCATCCATTCATACGCAGACGACTCAACCTTACACTACTCCATTAGTTTTTCAGAACGCCCCAGCCAGCAATCCCTCAACAACAAACGTAATGAAGCCATAGAAATCTTAAATTCTGATCTAAATACTCTCTCCAATTGTGGCAGAGAAAACCTTGTTACCTTTAATACTTCCAAAACCCAATTTCTCCATCTATCTACCCGTAAGGAACTCCCAGCGGACTATCCCTTATTCTTCAACAATAACAAAATCAATCCTTCATCATCTCTCAATATTCTTGGTGTCTTTTTTCTTCTGCTCTCAGTTGGAAGGACCATATTACCAGTCTTGCTAAGGCAACCTCCCAGAAGCTTGGTGTGCTCAACCACCTTAGGGGGTTCTTTTCCCATGCACAGATTCTTGCTCTGTACAGGGGCATAGTGCGTCCTTGTCTTGAGTATTGTTCACATGTGTGGGGAGGTTCCTCTCACACCGCTCTCCTAGACAAAGTTGAAAGGAAGGCCTTTCGTATCATTAACTCCCGTCCACTCACCAACTCTCTGCAATCTCTCTCTCTCCGCCGCAATGTTGCATCTCTCTCGCTATTCTATCGCTACTATAATAATCAGTGTATACCACCTCCTTTACGTAGGGCACGTGGTACCCGTCTTGCAACTTAATCCCACCCCTACTCTGTGCAACTCTCCAACCCAAGAGTGAAACGTTACTCTCAAACTTTCTTCTACTCAACAGCTGAGCTCTGGAACTCTCTCCCAGAATCAGTCTTTCCCTCTTCCTATGACTTAAATTGCTTCAAACTCCGTGTGTCCAGGCATTTTGGCTCGAACGTCAGTAGGGGGAAAACACGCCAGAACAGCAGATGCCAGAACAGCCGATGCCAGAACTGCCGATGCCAGAACAGCAGATGCCAGAACAGCCAATGCCAAAACAGCCGATGCCAAAACAGCCGATGCCAAAACAGCCGAAGCCAAAACGGTCGATGCCAAAACGGCCGATGCCAAAACTGCCAAAAGCCTGAAATGTCAATGACCCCCCGTCCTTACCTAACATGACGCAACCTAATTAAGTCTACGCGCTTTAACCTGCCCAACCTAACTGAACGGCCAAACCCAAAACGGCCAAAACCAAAACGGCCAAACCCAAAACGGCCAAAACCAAAACTGCCAAAAGCCTGAAATGTCAATGACCCCGTCCTTACCTAACATGACGCAACCTAATTAAGTCTACGCGCTTTAACCTGCCCAACCTCCAAAAGCCTGAAATGTCAATGACCCCGTCCTTACCTAACATGACGCAACCTAATTAAGTCTACGTACTTTAACTTGCTGCCCAACCTAACTGAACGGCCAAACCCAAAACGGCCAAAACCCAAACGGCCAAACCCAAAACGGGCAAAACCAAAACTGCCAAAAGCCTGAAATGTCAATGACCCCGTCCTTACCTAACATGACGCAACGTAACTTAGAACTTCCACTGTAATTAGGCTTTCTCTCTTTCTCTCCCTCATCTCCCGGTTTATCATCTCCCTCTCAGTACTAACCCATTTGTCCCCTGTTCCTGCCAAGGACATTAGTCCCGGGGCAGTAGTTCCCTTTCCAATGTTCCCTTGCCCACTCTAAACCACTGTTTGGACACTTGATCCTCAGTGTTTTGGAGGGCAAGCCTAGAAGGGTCACTAGAGCTGTTGTTGCTTGATTTCCTTTGTACTCCTTTTGTTGCTTGATTTCCTTTGTACTCCCTTGCCTTATAAAAACACGCCTTACCCCCATAAGTTGTCTGATGATATCGGAGTAGCCTAGCTGGGTACAGGACTCTCTCTCTCTCTTACTCCATAAAAACACGCCATACCCTATAAAAACAAGTCTACCCGGGTGCAGGACTCTCTCTCTCTCTCTCCCTTGTCTTATAAAAACACGCCTTACCCACATAAGTTGTCTGTGGTGATATCGGAGTAGCCTAGTGGGGTGTGGGGCTCTCTCTCTCTTACCCCATAAAAACACTCGATGCGCGCTGGATGCTCACACGGAGGGGGAGGGGGAGGAGGAGGAGGAGGAGGAGGAAGTGGAGGGGGATGTTGTAAGCCAGGCGGAAACATTGAATGCCCTCATCGATCTGGCTCGCATGAACGCCCTCGACGATGATGATGATGATGATGATGATAATGATGAATGAATGAAGCGGAAACATTGAATGCCCTCATCGATCAGGCTCGCATGAACGCCCTCGACGACGACTGGAGACAGCTCACAATCTAGAGAAAAACGGGGTTAGAGACGGCGAGGATGACTAAGGGTAGGTTAACATCTCAATTCATATACCATATGAGAGAGAAAGAGAGAGAGAGAGAGAGACTAGAGTCTTCTACGTGCTTACGGGCACACGTTGAAGGTCCGTTGACAGGTGGGCATGCTAAACTTGTTATACACGAAACGTAAGACACGTTCATCATTCCCGGGGTAGTCAGTCCGGGAGAACTCGTTACGTATCTTCCCTAGCGTTTCTCCGGCCCCCGTGTGTGTGATGAGGTGAGTAAAATACATGGCACACGTCGCTACGGGTTCCTTGGAGTCTAAACGCATTTTTAAATATGGGGAGCCCGGGTCTCTCGAGTCCTTTAAAATAGTCGGAATAGACTCGAGGGTCTAGGCCGTAGCTATCCAGACCTACTATTCTACGAGCATCGCGGTAGATACAGAGCCAATGCCCCATATTTTTTTTAGACCAACTCAGTAGAGTGTTGATTATACACACGGCGGGTTTCCCCGCGTGTCCTCGGAGTAATGTCTCGACCTCATCCGCTAATAGCACCCCCAGAAACACCGCCTCCTTTCCCAGAGCCCCCCGTACCCCTCCGGAGGGGGAGGGGGACTCACGATGGTTCAATAGGAGACCCAGCCGCGGGTTGCCAACGCGGGTGTTTTAGACGGGAGTAGGCTAATTATACCAGCACCATATTGCTTTTTTACTTGCGTGTTGACAATATGAGAGGGATGAAGACCCGTGGTCCTAATAATTAGATCCACGTCATCACGTTGGGCTTTGGACGGCGTACCCCCTTTACCCGCGAGTAACCCCACGATGTCTAGAATATTGCTGTTGCTAGGCGAGTCCAGTAGCCATCCATCCTTGTCCCATCTAATTAAGGGGTTGTTTTTAACTCGACCCAGAAGCCCTAAAGCATACGGTATTTCGGTATATTTTACGTGGGCAGGTAGGAGATGATCTAGACTGGGATTTTTGGAAGCATTCGTCATTACTGAAGTGGCTGACATTACTCCGAGGACACGCGGGGAAACCCGCCGTGTGTATAATCAACACTCTACCGAGTTGGTCTAAAAAAAATATGGGGCATTGGCTCTGTATCTACCGCGATGCTCGTAGAATAGTAGGTCTGGATAGCTACGGCCTAGACCCTCGAGTCTATTCCGACTATTTTAAAGGACTCGAGAGACCCGGGCTCCCCATATTTAAAAATGCGTTTAGACTCCAAGGAACCCGTAGCGACGTGTGCGGGGCCTATGCCATGTATTTTACTCACCTAATCACACACACGGGGGCCAGAGAAACGCTAGGGAAGATACGTAACGAGTTCTCCCGGACTGACTACCCCGGGAATGATGAACGTGTCTTACGTTTCGCGTATAACAAGTTTAGCATGCCCACCTGTCAACGGACCTTCAACGTGTGCCCGTAAGTACGTAGAAGACTCTAGTCTCTCTCTCTCTCTCATACGGTATATGAATTGAGATGTTAACCTACCCTTAGTCATCCTCGCCGTCTCTAACCCCGTTTTTCTCTAGATTGTGAGCTGTCTCCCGCCGTCGTCGTCGCCACCGTGCCCGCCCGCCGCGCCCCGTCCGCCCGCCCCGCCACTCGCTGCGGGAGTATCGGCGCTTAAAGAATAGTTACGCCGACTGCGCTCTTGACCCAATAACAAAAAAAAAAAAAATGGACAGACTAAGCTTTTATTATCCCTCAACGTATCTTACCGCTTAATAACTAGAGAATAGAGGTCATCATGCGGGAAAATTAACAATTCATCATCAGCATTTATGGGAGAGGAGAAATTTAAAATTCATAATTTTACAGTTAATCAGCTTTATTGACAATTCATCATTTATGGTTTACGAGTCATCATGTTTGGAAATTTACCTCGCATCCGCTTTATTGAAAATACATCATTTATGGTTTACTGGTAATCATGTTTCCGCTTCATTCATTCGTCATCATCATCATCATCGTCGAGGGCATTCATGCGAGCCAGATCGATGAGTTAAAATTCATAATTTTACAGTTAATCAGCTTTATTGACAATTCATCATTTATGGTTTACGAGTCATCATGTTTGGAAATTTACCTTGCATCCGCTTTATTGAAAATACATCATTTATGGTTTACGGGTAATCATGTTTGGAAATTCATCATTTTCGAGGGCGTTCATGCGAGCCTGATCGATGAGGGCATTCAATGTTTCTGCTTCATTCATTCATCATTATCATCATCATCATCATCATCGTCGAGGGCGTTCATGCGAGCCAGATCGATGAGGGCATTCAATGTTTCCGCCTGGCTTACAACATCCCCCTCCACTTCCTCCTCCTCCTCCTCCTCCTCCCCCTCCCCCTCCGTGTGAGCATCCAGCACGCATCAGTGTTTTTATGGGGTAAGAGAGAGAGAGCCCCACACCCCACTAGGCTACTCCGATATCACCACAGACAACTTATGTGGGTAAGGCGTGTTTTTATAAGACAAGGGAGAGAGAGAGAGAGAGTCCTGCACCCGGGTAGACTTGTTTTTATAGGGTATGGCGTGTTTTTATGGAGTAAGAGAGAGAGAGAGAGAGAGTCCTGTACCCAGCTAGGCTACTCCGATATCATCAGACAACTTATGGGGGTAAGGCGTGTTTTTATAAGGCAAGGGAGTACAAAGGAAATCAAGCAACAAAAGGAGTACAAAGGAAATCAAGCAACAACAGGTCTAGTGACCCTTCTAGGCTTTCCCTCCAAAACACTGAGGATCAAGTGTCCAAACAGTGGTTTAGAGTGGGCAAGGGAACATTGGAAAGGGAACTACTGCCCCGGGACTAATGTCCTTGGCAGGAACAGGGGACAAATGGGTTAGTACTGAGAGGGAGATGATAAACCGGGAGATGAGGGAGAGAAAGAGAGAAAGCCTAATTACAGTGGAAGTTCTAAGTTAGGTTGCGTCATGTTAGGTAAGGACGGGGTCATTGACATTTCAGGCTTTTGGCAGTTTTGGTTTTGGCCGTTTTTGGATTTGGCCGTTTTGGTTTTGGCCGTTTTGGGTTTGGCCGTTCAGTTAGGTTGGGCAGCAAGTTAAAGCACGTAGACTTAATTAGGTTGCGTCATGTTAGGTAAGGACGGGGTCATTGACATTTCAGGCTTTTGGAGGTTGGGCAGGTTAAAGCGCGTAGACTTAATTAGGTTGCGTCATGTTAGGTAAGGACGTGGTCATTGACATTTCAGGCTTTTGGCAGTTTTGGTTTTGGCCGTTTTGGGTTTGGCCGTTTTGGTTTTGGCCGTTTTGGGTTTGGCCGTTCAGTTAGGTTGGGCAGGTTAAAGCGCGTACACTTAATTAGGTTGCGTCATGTTAGGTAAGGACGGGGGGTCAAAGACATTTCAGGCTTTTGGCAGTTTTGGCATCGGCCGTTTTGGCATCGACCGTTTTGGCATCGGCTGTTTTGGCATCGGCTGTTTTGGCTACGGCTGTTTTGGCATCGGCTGTTCTGGCATCTGCTGTTCTGGCATCGGCTGTTCTGGCATCGGCTGTTTTGGCATCTGCTGTTTTGGCATCTGCTGTTCTGGCATCTGCTGTTTTGGCATCTGCTGTTCTGGCATCTGCTGTTCTGGCGTGTTTTCCCTACTAACGTCCCTTGATTTTGGCCCTGTCACTCTTTCAACTATGGGGGAGGCACTCGCTATAGGCAGTTCTGCCTTTTGCCTCCCTCGATCACATAGACAAAACAAAATATATATATATATATATACTGTATATATTTATATATATATATATATATATATATATATATATATATACATATATATATATATATATATATATATATATATATATATATATATATATAAATATATATATATATATATATTATATAAATATATATATATATATATATATATATATATATATGTATATATATACATATATATATATACATATATAAATTATATACAGTATATATATATATATATATTTTTTTTTTTTTTTTTTTTTTTTTTTAGACAATGAACGGAGGAAGGAAAAACACAGACAAAACAAAAAGGTCCATGTGCCTAAAGGCATCCTCCATTCATAAAATGTTTGTAACAACTGGATTTAAACATTTGTAGATTGTAAGTTTGTGGAAAGCAATTCGAGGGAAGTGAATTCCAAAGAGTAGTAGCTCTGGGGATAAATTAATTCTGATAAGCAGAAGTCCTGCATTGTGGAGGAGAAAGTGTAAATTCATGGGCGCTCTCAGCTGCCCTAGTTCTACAGGGAAAGATGTGGAGAGGCGGCACAATTGAAGCAAGTTCCTCGGAACAATTGCTGTGAAAATATCTGTAGAATAATGCAAGGGATGCAACGTTTCTTCGTATGGATTATGTAGGAAGGTCCTGTGTGATTGCAGGGTTATTGATTAATCTAATTGCTTTATTTTGAATTTTGTCCAACTGCCTCAATGCAACCACTCCACTTCCACCCCACAGAGGTGAACAGTAATCCATCTGAGAACGCACATGACTTTTATATATCACGGCCAACTGCTCGTCAGTGAAGAATTCTCGAACTCTGTACAGGAGTCCCAGTTTTTTAGAGGCATTCTTAGCAATGCTTCTAACATAATGTGTCCAGCTCAAGTTAGTAGTTAATGTTACACCGAGAATGTCAATACTAGGGGAAGTGGGAATATTTACATCATTACAAAATATATGGGAGTCAGTGAGATTCTGTCGGTTAGAAAATTGAATGTACTTGGTTTTCTGTTCATTAAAGGAAACTAGATTCTTTTGTCCCCATCCATTAATTCTAGAAAGGTCCTGGTTCAGAGAAATTGCAGTGTTTATTTTTGAATTTATAAGATCGGGTTGGGTGAAAGAATTGGTAAATGTGAAGGAACTGTGGAGTGTTGAGTCATCTGCTAGGAATGTATTGGATTATGAGTGGTAGATATGAGATCATTGATATGAATGAGGAACAGAATTGGGGCCAAAACTGATCCCTGGGGAACACCAGCATTTATTGAGTGAAATTGAGAATAAAGGCCATCTACCATTACACGTATTTTTCTGTTATGAAGATAAGAAAAAATTAGTAAGGCCGTAGTGTGACATCTTCGACAATAAGGATTGATGCCAGACTCTATCAAATGCCTTTGATATATCCAGTGCTATTGTATGTGTTTCACCATGTTGGTGGTATATTTTTTTTTTTTTTTTTTTTTTCTATATTCCAACTACTCCCTCTCGGGCATAGGCTGAGAGCCTGTACATTCCACCGCTCAACACGGTGAAGCCCGTGAGGTCTTGTTCCAGTCTGGGGAGTGAGACAATGGAAGCATCCATCATGGCTCGAAGCAGCTCCATCTCTGAAGCGGCTGGTTGCTTCGCTCAAGTGCTTCACCGTCTCACCCTCCAGACTCAGACCCTCACTCTCAGAACGCCACCTATTGAGCAGTGAACTCACTAGGCATTGTCCCCCTGTAACATATTTTGAATATGGGAATATTCATACAGTGTTATTTAATCAGGGAACAATGAGGGTATTTTTTTGGCATTACGGTGGGCTTTGTGGTAATGCACTGATACTAGGTACAGCACAAATTCAATCCCAATAATATCTTCCCATTGACATATCGGGATTTGAACCCGGGTCCATTGGATTACCAATCCAGTGGCATGACCACTCCACCATACCTCCCCTATATATATATATATATATATATATATATATATATATATATATACCGGTATATATATATATATATATATATATATATATATATATATATATATATATATATATATGTTCATTTGCACGTACATAGAAACTAGTGATAATGTGATGGCAGTGGAGTAGGATGTGTGGCCAGGCTTAGCGAAGTAAGCCGAGAGGCAGCCAATAAGGACAGGTAGGGGGAAATTTCAGTGTGCTATAAATATCTCGGATTTACTCATTCCTAATTAGTCTCTATAAAGTTGGCTTCTCTATTGCCCGAAATGTCGGGAAAAACAAAACAAAATCTATAGCCTACCGTACTTCCCACGAAACGTATTTGATCATTCCCCGTATTTTATATAACTAACCAAGAACTTTTAATGACAAATATAATTACTCAACATTATTATTTATTAATTCATATTATGTTATTTCGATTTGAAATTATTCGAACATTTGTGTACTAAAAGCATGCCTAGTGTATATTTTACGACACATAACTTCCCAATATCAAGGTTACAGGGTTATTTTAACATGTTTGAAACAAGAACGTTTTGGTGGAAAACATTATTATTTTAACATGCCTAACCTATCATATTTTAAAGAGCTCTGTTTCAGTATTTTAAGCATGTGTGTACACGTAGAGGGTCAACTCAATCTACTTTAACATAATCCTACAAATATCATATTTGTGCTCATGCACCCAGCTTACACCCCCTACCCCACCCTACCCTCCACACACACACACACACATACATACTCTTATGCTTCAAAGCATGTTAATTTAACACCTTACGAGCGGCCTATGCGGTTTATTTATGTGTACCGCCCAGCGGGGTGTTTTTAGCCAAAATAGGGCTGTTTACGTGATCATTTTCATGCCTAAATAAGACCCAGAACGTAAAACAAGTATCTATCCCTGAAAGGGCATAAACAGAGCTTTCGAATGACACCATAACGATCCTTGTATGATGGATAGTTTTCTTGCAATAACCGTGCAACACGAGTGCAAAAAGCAGGTAATTCGGTACTTTCGGTACATAATTGAGTATGTAGCGAGTGAGAGAGGGAGGAGGGAGCTGAGATTTGTGTCAGTAGGTTCGCCGCGGTGGTCTGGAGCAGTCATACGCTCGCTAGTCTCCTGCCACCACTTGTCTCTCTCTCTCAGCCACATTACGTGCTGAAATTGCCACTCGAGTTATGTCGAGCGCCGCCACATAGTCCAGCTTTATTTAACTCGACTTAAGTGGTGGGCCGCTTTTTAAGGGTTAAACACTGGAGTAAGCGGGCGCAACAATACACACGCAAGTACACACCCACACCCAAGCGTCCAAGAAACTTTATCCCATATACTCAAGCTTAGCGGGCGTAGCAGCACGCACACAAACACACCTACAACTCCAAGTGATTGTTACCCATAGAGTGGAGTTTAGCGGAGGTAACAAGACACTCAAAATTCGACCAGCGCCGTACCACAAAGGGCCTCCTCTCGCGGGAACTTAAGGACCAAAGGAGGTGAAACGTGACCAAGGGCCGGAACACTGACGTCACGGTGCCAACCACTGGGGACCAACTTTATCACTCAAAACATTTGCGATATCGTACAGTCACTCTCAAACGTTCGTTTACTTCATACATACATCCATACATGCATTAACACAAATTATTATTTATTTGTCAATTTCAATCCAATACCAACTACATCTGTAATCCCTTATCATTTATTGATCAAATATAGAGTATGCATGTACAATATGTAGGCTGAGTTACAACAATTAACTTATGTAATTTCATGATTTAAAACTTGCATATTGTGAAGTCACAGAGTGTGAGGTGAAGCTGAACGGTCAGGCTATGGAGATCGTCAACTCTTTTAAGTATCTGGGCAGTGTGTTGAGTAAAGATGGGACTATGGATGAAAAGGTGCGGGAGAGGGTACAACAGGCGAAGAGGGTTGTAGGAACGCTAAAAGCAGTAACAAGAAATAGGGTGGTCAGTATGTAAGTGAAGAAGTCCTTGCATGACAGTGTGGTAATCCCGACACTGACTTACGGAAGCGAAGCATGGACGTTGGTTGAGAGACTCAGACCAAAAGTGAGAGCAGTGGAAATTAATTACTTAAGGAGTGCGTGCGGAGTTACATGGAGGGATAGACAGACTAATGAGGAAGTAAGAAGGAGGTGTGGTGTGGAGGTAGATGTGCTGGAAAGTGTGAAAAGGAACAACTTGAGATGGTTCGGCCATATGGAACGTATGGAAAGCGAGAGAATGACTAAGAGGGTGTACGAGAGCGAGGTGGAGGGACAGAGGGGGAAAGGTAGACCGAATATGAGGTGGAAGGATGGAGTGAGGAACTACATGAACTAAGGCGGTGCTGGTTGGGGGGAGGGGCGTCGACTGACTGGGGACAGAGGTGCATGGGGGCGGTTCGTTCGTGGCCACCCCTTCGGGGATCACGGCGTCAGGCAATAGATAGATAGATAGATATAAATAATTATTAATTCAATTTCCAGCATAGTACAATCCATATAGAGTAGCTGTACGTACATACAATAAAGTAGGCATGCCGCTTTGCCCAAAATCAAAGCGGCATACCCAATTCTGCGATGGGTTACCATCATCACTACTAATACCACCATGATCACTACTCCTATTGCCATCATCACTATTGCTATCATCACTACAACTGCCACCATTATCACTACTACAGGCACCATCATCACTACTACAATAATCACTACTACTCTCACCATCATCACTACTACTGTAACCATCATCACTACTACTAGTACTGTTACTATCATCACTACTACTGTCACCATCATCACTACTGTCATCTATAGCACTACATCTATCACCATCATCACTACGATACTATTATCACCATTATCAACAGTACTTTCGAAATCATCACCACCATCACTACCATAATAACCATCATCACTACTGTCGACATTATAATTTCTACCATATATCACCATAACTATCACTACTACACTCAGACACACGATCGTCGTCACTACAGATCATCACAACCATTACAAATACAATAAAAATCACCAACACCATCCCTACTATAGTCTATTCACTATAATTCGGCCAAAAATATGGCCAACTAACCCCCTTTAGCTTTAAAATTACTTTACCTAATTGGTTGTAAATTGTCACATCTAATTTTTGGTTGACTCTTCCCAAATTGTACAAATTTTAGCTCAATTGTTCTAGTTATTTTGAGTTATGAGAGACTAAGGGTCAATATTTCTAACCAAATTATAGTGAATAGACTATAGTGCAATACTCACTATTATCATCATTTCTGTGATGTACTGTATGTACCCCTATGAGGCACACACTCACAGAACGCCATCATCATCACTACTATTTGTCTTCATTACCACAGAAGAATGTGTGTGCTTCTGTGGGACACACACACACACACACACACAAGCATACAGACACAGTGATTACAATACTATGCCACTCCTACGGGGCTGGGAGTTTGGGAGGCAGCTTCATTTGTTTTTTGTTTAACCCCTTCAATATACGTTGACGAAGTTTCACTTGTTATGGACAACAATAAATTATTTGTCTCATCTTTGGCAGACCATCTAGGAATGAAAATGGTAAAGTATATCGCAGTTAGCTCTCTGATTGACACAATTTCTTCCTCAACTTAAAAATATCGTATAATGATTACTAAATTGAAAGCGTTATGGTATACCGATAGAGTATCAGTTCAACCTGAAACAGCTTAAAATGTATATATCAGCACTCATGACCGCGATTGTACGTATGCAGTTATGTTAAAATCCACTGATCATCGTAACAAAAATCTCTCTCTATCTCTCTCTCATAACTGTCTTCATAGAGTAATGCTTAGTGTGTGGAATTTCGGTGTGAGTATCCTAGGTTCGAGTCCTTGGAGTACCACATGTATTCATTATTCATTGATTTCATTAGTTAAGTTATTTGTAAATTAATTGGTGGGTTGGTGAAAACAAATATGAATAGAGAGGTATATACCTTATATAGAGTAAAAGAAGGGGTCTATCTATCTATCTATTGCCTGACACAGTGATCCCCGAAGGTGTGGCCACGAACGAACCGCCCCCATGCATCTCTGTCCCCAGTCAGTCGACGTCCCTCCTCCCAACCAGCACCGCCTTCATCCATATACTTCCTCACTCCATCCTTCCACCTCTCCTTCTGTGCACCTCTCCCTCTCTGTCCTTCCACCTCGCTCTCGTACACCCTCTTAGTCATTCTCTCACTTTCCATGCGTTCCATATGGCCGAACCATCTCAAGTTGTTCCTTTTCACACTTTCCAGCACATCTACCTCCACACCACACCTCCTTCTTACTTCCTCATTCGTCTGTCTATCCCTCCATGTAACTCCGCACGCACTTCTCAAGTAACTCATTTCCACCGCTCTCACTCTTGGTCTGAGTCTCTTCCCGAACATCCATGCTTCGCTTCCGTAAGTTAGTGTCGGGATTACCACACTGTCATGCAAGGACTTCTTCACTTCCATACTGACCACCCTATTTCTTGTTACTGCTTTCAACGTTCCTACAACCCTCTTCCCCTGTTGCACCCTCTCCCGCACTTCTTCATCCATAGTCCCATCTTTACTCAACACACTGCCCAGATACTTAAAAGAACTGACGATGTCTATAGCCTGACCGTTCAACTTCACCTCACACTCTGTGACTTCACCCCTTTCGAAGACCATAACCTTGCTCTTCCCTGCATTTACCTTCAAATTCCGTTTTTTGCACACTGTTCGAAACTCATTTACCAGACCCTGCAACTCCCATTCATTATCGCTCATCAGAACTGTATCATCCGCAAACAGCAAAGAAGGGGTACGGTAGTTATATAATAATGACAGATACTAACAACTATACGTAGACTGTAGATGTATAACATCTAGACTAAACAAATAATGCAATCATGTATTCATGATGAACCAGTTAAATTATTATAATTAACAATAGATACATGCATATTCATCCCAAATGGATAATTGCTATACCCATCGTCTTGTATGTTTAATTATAATGTGCTCCGTTTTGTTTTCATTCACAATATTATGTTGTGTTGAATATAATCTGTATAAAAAGGATCTTTCTTATAGTATTTAAACCGTACTATCCATCGTATAAATAACGCACTCTCTTTTCCTCTTTCATCTGCATTATACCGAAACAGGAGAATACTTTTAAGATTAAGTAGCAAATATTGAAATATCGCCTGGCTTAGGCTGAAAGTCTTAAAGCAGCTTTCTTAGACACTTTTGTAGTTCTCTCTCTCGCTTTCTCTCATATTTAGTGTTAATTGTAAAAAGTGCGAAGTGGATGGAGAGTTGGAAATATTAACCATTGCTTTCACTATTAATTGGTAGTATTAAGTGTTTGCAGTAACGCAAATTTGTATTTTACCGCATTTGTCTTTCGTTTTGGAGTTAGATGACAAAATGATTCGTTTTCTAATAATTGTATTGATGTAAAAAACGAATAAATACAAATAAAACAAAATATTAAAATATATAGGAGCATCTAAGGAAACTATATTTTACCATACACATATATACATATTAAATACAGCTGGCCTACTAGAGTTAGTGCATCTATTTCTGTGCCAGGTCAAAATTCAAATGCACTACTTGAATATATGAATGATAATTGTGTGCTTCATTTGTAAAGAAGGTATTTTAATCAACATCGTTCTTAACACCAACAACCCCCCAAACGAAATTAATGAAAACATGTGATCCTCCCAGGATTCGAATCCAGGATACATAATACAGAACTTACACGCTCTAACCATGACACCATCAAAGCAGTTAACGGTACAGCACATGACCATGATTAATATCCATTTATCAAATACTGGATATCAATCAAATCATATATTAGACCCAATGCACTATGAATAGCCTAATGCTTATGCGAGACGATAGAACATAATATGGGGCACAGATCTCAAGGGAACAACCTCGCAGTGAAATGTTCCTGAACCTATCGATATTAATTAACATCCTTCTTAACACCCATAACCCCTCAAATTAAATTAATGAAAACATGCAATCCCCATAGGATTCGAACCCAGGATAACTCATGCAGAACTTACACTCATGAAGACAGTTAAAGGTAAAGCACATGACCACGATAAATATCCATTAATCGAATACTAGATATCAATGTAATAATTTACTGGACCCAAACTGCACTATCTGTAATATGGTACAATGATTCTTTAAAAGTGTATTATAGGATATTCTTTTAATTTAATTAGATAATTGACTTAATAATTTTAATCTTATAAAAAGTAAAAGGAGAAAGCTGTTTCAAACACATATCATCAATGTGTCCCATCCTTCATTTTAGATAGTGTAATGTACTACTTAAGTCTTGGAGTGATTTCCCCTCCTTCTCAAAGACTTAATACAATCATGATAAAAGCATATGTGTGGAAGGTTTGAGAATCTGATAACATCGCAGTTTCGTGGAAATCGCTGAAAATCTTAGCATGGTTACTTTCTCAAGCAGTTCAACAAGGGTAGTTATTAGAGAGACATAATACAAATATAATAGGATCTAAGATTTAGTTTTAAGCAATTTTATCTATATATCTATCTACTCAGGCCAATTTCCCATTTTCTATATTTTTTTCTTCTTCTAGGGGTGGCCGACTCGAGACAGAGCCCGAACAGGGACAACACAACACAATAGAAAAATAATGAACACACAAAAACAAAACACAAGTTCACACACATCTAGGTCACCCAGGAGAAGACTCAGAGACCAGGAATCACCAAGATCACTCCAGCACTCCCCCAGCCCCCGACCACCCAGAGAAGTTCCGGTCTCAGCAGGCAGACATGCAGCGAGCCGAAACCGCAAGCCCCCCCCCCCCCCCCCCCCACCATACTTCCAGGAGCACCCTTCATATTTACCAGCTCCCCGGGCCAGGCGCCTGACGGACTATCATCTAGTCCAACTGGCGCCCGACCCCTTTTCCCAAATGACCACGTTTTCACTCATCTATTCACAAGTATTCTCCATTCATTCTTGTTTATTACCACTTACCTTGTCTGATATATAGTTATTCCTCTATCTTTCAAAGCTTGTCCTACACAGTCTCTCCATCTCAATGGGGTCATCCTACCCCTCTTTTATCTGACTCACATATTCTCTTTGTAAGCCTTTCATCTTCCATTCATTCAACATGACCATACCAGCTCAGCACCCTTCTGTCCACTCTGGCCGATAAATGTTCCTGCTGCCCCACTCTCCTACATATCTCTTCATTCCTCAATCTGTTTCTACGAGTAACTCCACACATACTCCTCAAGCAGCTCATCTCCATCACATCCAGCTTTCTTCTCTCCTTTGCCTTCAGAGCCCATGTCTCAGCCCCATACATCACTTTTAGCACAACAATTCCTTGATACATTACACTTTTAACTTTCATTCAGAGATTTCCTCCCTTCCACATACTTCCCATTGCTCCGAAAAATTTCCTTCCTTCACATACTCGCTGTGTTACCTCCATTTCCATAACTCCATTCTTGCTTATCGTTCCTCCTAGATATTTAAAACACTCTACTTGTTCCAATATTTCCCCATCCATCCTCACATCTAGATTCGCCCTACGATCACCCATAATACACACCATTACTTTACTTTTATTGACTTTCACCTTCAGCTTCCTCCTCCCACAGACCACACCAAACTCTTTGACTACCCGCTGCAGTTTCTCCTCAGAATCTGCCACCAACGCTGTGTCATCAGCGAACAACAACTTATTCTACTCCCAATCTCTACCATTCTTTCATACTAAACCCAATCCTCTACACATAGTTCTCATTTTGACCTCCCTCACCCAACATTTACCTCAAGCCATTCACTCAACTCATTTTTTTTTTTTTTTTTTTTTTTTTTTTAAGAGACAATGAACGGAGGAAGGAAAAACACAGATAAAACAAAAAGGTCCATGTGCCTAAAGGCATCCTCCATTCATAAAATGTTTGTAACAACTGGATTTAAACATTTGTAGATTGTAAGTTTGTGGAAAGCAATTCGAGGGAAGTGAATTCCAAAGAGTAGTAGCTCTGGGGATAAATGAATTCTGATAAGCAGAAGTTCTGCATTGTGGAGGAGAAAGTGTAAATTCATGGGCGCTCTCAGCTGCCCTAGTTCTACGGGGAAAGATGTGGAGAGGCGGCACAATTGAAGCAAGTTCCTCGGAACGATTGCTGTGAAAATATCTGTAGAATAATGCAAGGGATGCAACGTTTCTTCGTATGGATAATGTAGGAAGGTCCTGTGTGATTGCAGGGTTATTGATTAATCTAATAGCTTTATTTTGAATTTTGTCCAACTGCCTCAATGCAACCACTCCACTTCCACCCCACAGAGGTGAACAGTAATCCATCTGAGAACGCACATGACTTTTATATATCACGGCCAACTGCTCGTCAGTGAAGAATTCTCGAACTCTGTACAGGAGTCCCAGTTTTTTAGAGGCATTCTTAGCAATGCTTCTAACATAATGTGTCCAGCTCAAGTTAGTAGTTAATGTTACACCGAGAATGTCAATACTAGGGGAAGTGGGAATATTTACATCATTAAAAAATACATGGGAGTCAGTGAGATTCTGTCGGTTAGAAAATTGAATGTACTTGGTTTTCTGTGCATTAAAGGAAACTAGATTCTTTTGTCCCCATCCATTAATTCTTGAAAGGTCCTGGTTCAGAGAAATTGCAGTGTTTATTTTTGAATTTATAAGAACGGGTTGGGTGACAGAATTGGTAAATGTGAAGGAACTGTGGAGTACTCTAACACATGCTCTGCTCCCTTTAAAAAAAAAACTCTTAACGGCTCTTAACAAATTTCCTCCATTTTAATAAACCCTTAACACCTTCCACATTCCTTCTCGATCCACACGATCATACGCTTTTTCCAAATCCATAAAAGCTCAAAATATCTCCTTATGCTTCTCTAAATACTTCTCACATAGCTGTCTTATTGCAAACATCTGATCCACACGCCCTCTTCCCCTCGTAAAACCGCACTGCTCTTCTCCTATTGCAAGTTCCGTACCCTGTATTATCCTCTCTATCAACACCTTGCCATACAGCTTTCCAACCACTGATAATAAACTAATACCTCTTTTACTTGAACACTCTTGCCGATCTCCCTTCCCCTTGTACAACGGCACAATACATGCACTCCTAGAGTCTATTGGTACCATTGACACAACAATGCACACATTGAATAGTCTCACCAGCCAATCTATTATCACATCTCCACCATTCTTTATACACTCCACAGCAATACCATCCAAACCTTCCGCTTTTCCCGCTCTCATTTGTCTCACTGCTTCTTTCACCTTATTTTTCTCAATCCTTTCATTCATTCCCTGCCACCTGGGTGGCCTGGGTAACCTATTTTCATCAACCACTGCTTCAATCACTGCTTCTCTTCCATCTCTTACATTTAGCAAAGATTCAAAATACTCAGCATATCTTTTCCTCACTTCAACTTCTTCCACTAGTAATTCCCCATTTGCATCTTTCACTGACTCTTCCCTTATTTGTCCTCATTTCCTTACTATATTTACCTCCTTCCAGAAAATGTTCTTTCGTTCCTCAAAATTCTCACTCTACCTTTGACCCCACCTTTCGTTTGCATCTTTCTTCGCTTCTCGAATTTTCCGTGTTGAGAAATTAGTAAATACCAAATTACGAATGTTGAAAATAAAGTGAAAGTCAATTCAAGGTGGTTCTTTAACTCCTACTGTACCGGAGGACTTTGAAATTTATGTACTCCTCAGTACAATTCATTTTCGTCAAAATGACTTATCTGTGGTGAGACAAGATCCTGCTCCCACAAAAGCTGAGAGGTGAGTCTGAGTCTGGCTGGGTTGTGGCAGCTAGCTGAGACTCGTGCAGTGTTGCCAGCACCCAGAAGTATTGCCTTCAAGTCATGTTAGTGGTTTCCGTTCTATATTACCAGAGAACAAGGGTCGAGTATTAGCAACGGATGACATCCGTTGCCCATACTAGTGTATACGTATTTACTGATGTATTAGGATCGGCACTGGGATCTATCTATCTATCTATTGCCAGACGCCTTACTCCCTTTAATGGGGGTGGCCATACACAAAATGCCCCCGAGCAAACCTATCCCCTGTAAGAGGGACAACCCATGCCAGTTTACTGAAGGACTTGCAGGATTGACCACTCAATTTAGGGTCCGTCTGACTCTGAGGCCCCTTATGTATTTTTTAGCACTATTTTTCTACAGTGGTGTGCGGCTAATACATCCACTAACCTGGTTCACCCTAAAATAGCAGTACTGACTTGTATTAGGTTTACTCCCCTAGACAGGTTGCCGACCAAGGCTGACGAGTCCCATCCACCCGGGATCACATGGGTTAATGGCGGAGTAAAATAAGGTGGAATTTATTAATAGCAACCAGAAATATATCCTTTTCGTATGACCACCATATGATGCTTCTCAGTCAATCTCGTTTTGTAATGAACACAATAATTTAACCCATTAACCCGAGAAGTACGATAGAACTCACAGGAGTATGTGTATAGCGAATGCGATAGGCCTCACTGAAGCAAGAGCATGAAAAAACCTTCAAAAATGCCCCAGGGGCTCTCAAAGCAAAGGGATATATCATTAGGTAAGATAATTTCCCTCTATTATTTCCTACAAATCATCAATATGTTTCTCACCCCCCCTTTCCCCTCCTTCCCCACCTTTTTTCCCCCTCCCCCTCCTCCTAAATTATAATCTATTTGTCCTCTTATTTTCAACATGTATTGGTTATTTTTCGCGCAAAATTCTCTCCCGCGGTTATGTAGCACAAGTGAGTTATATAAGAGACCTTCACCCGCTCGCCTCAGTATAGAGAGAGAGCTTGTAGATGTAGGATGTATGTCTCGCCGCCTCAAGCCTGAGGATACGACTGGGTGGCAAATATTTTCATTTTTCACCACCCAAATTCTTCCCCCACTTATTTTATCACTCTTCAAGGTTCATATATTCATCATATAAATAAAATAAACCCATAATAATAAGAACTAATGTTATATATGGCGAATATAACGATTTATGTCAGAATTGAATGTAATTAATTCGCATATAACTACGTTCGTCACAGGCCATTGGCGCGCTTACCGAGTCTTAAGTACGATGTTGTCAATATAATTTCCCTATATTAGTAGACCCAATTGCGGCATTTCCTCTAACTTCTACCCTGTTGAACAAAATCTCTCTTCCAACAAACAAGATCTTTCCCTCACTGAAACTGAGTTGTCTAAGGTAAGTCACAGCAAAGCATTCTCTGTATCCTCCTACTATCTCTATCCTCAGTTTCAAGCCAAAGGTGGATGTTATGTGTATATGCAAGACAATCTTACTTGCTCTCGTGTTCCCAACTTTGACACTAATGACACTATCTTGTCACTCTCAAACTAAATATATGGCACTGTATATAGGAGACCAGTCAAGGACCAAAACTGTGACTTTTACCTGCATGGCATGTTAATAGCAGGCACCCTTGCTAAATTAATCAGTCATAGGTCAGACAGAAATGCTAGGGTGGATGCCACTAAACTGTTTTATCATTAATGTAATTGTGTGGCCAAAAAAATGTCAAATTTCAAGGTCATCCAAATATAGTCAAGTAATATATCAAACGAAAGGTATAGAATAGACAAACAGTTATGTACTATTTTTAGGTCAGAATATTGATCTCAGAAATAGGTCATAGTCCACCCTACTATTTCTGTCTGACCTATGACAGATTGATTTAGCATGGGTGCCTGCTATTAATATTCCATGCCGGTAAACGTTTTTTGTAAACGTTTTTGCTTCTTGGCTGGTTTACTATAATACATAAAAGTAGTGAAGTATGCAATTGGAAGCATGGTGGGCGGGCTTGAGGTGGTAAAGCTTCGCTGCTGGTCTGCCTGCGGAAATCGGCGCTTCTCCGGGGGATCTGGGACCTGGGAATCTTTTGCTGGGGACCCGAAATGGGCCTGGGTTTTTGGGAATTTCTCCCGGACGACCTAGATGTGTGTGATTTTGTGTTTTGTTTTGTTTTGTTGTTGTTGTTGTTGTTGTTGTTGTTGTTGCCCAGGCTGTCTGGCCGAACAGCCCCAAGGTCTCAAGCAAGGCCAAGGCCATAAACGAGTGCCCCCACAAAATCCTCCCTGCATACCACTAACAAAGCCCGGGTGACCAAAGCCACTCCAAGGCAGGGAGCTGAGGAGGGTGCGGAAACGCCCGGGAAACCAAAGCCCCACCCAAGGCCCTGTGCCCCTCAGCAATTATGAAGGGAAAGCTGAGGGGCAAGGGAAAAATGTGATGCTTTGGCTCCCAATCTGCCAACTTCTAGGTTGGCAGTAGGGAGGTCAATCCACGGAAAAGACGCCGCCACTTGAGATCTAGAAGATATATAAGTTAAAATGTAAAACTTGCAAACTAAACAAACCAAAATTGGGACAAGGACAATATAAAGTCAAATTAAATTATCAAAATCGCTATGTCGAAACAACGCTTACTAAAATGAAAATTATTAAATAAAAGAACACAATCCACCACATAGGGTGTACATTACTACATGAGCAAGTTAATCTGTTTCCCAAGCAAACTAATCGCACATATAACAACGAACTATCGTCACGTTAAAGGAAGTAGTCAAGTTTGGGAAGTCCGGGACGTTCTGGTAAATTTTACTAAACTCTGCATGAATAAAAAAACTACATGTTATATGTCAAAATATTATTTAAAATCAAATTTGCAACATGACAAGACATTAACAATAGTACAAAATACAAATATTGATAAGATATCTATACTATTACAAAATAATATATAAAATACAGTACAACAATCACTAACGATAGTGCTATCGGGTAGGTACCTGTAAGCATAGCATGCCTCAAGTGACCCCTATCAATAACTACCCTACAAATAACCTACATTTATAGCACAAATAAACTAAGGAAATCGCAAAAGTAAGCAATTGATACTATCGACAATGAATACATATAATATAAAGACAAATAATTGCAAAATATGAAGTAACAACAGATTTAAACAAAGAGTACTCTTTTAACAAGAACAATAAATTTAAAAAATCATCAATATTAATATTAATAATACAAAAAGAAAAAGATAAACAATAAATACAGACAAAAAACAATAAATACAGACAAAAAGTAAGCAGAGGTTATACAAGAAACTTCAAGTTAAAAATGCTTGATTAAAATTATTGATGTCAAATTTTAGAATACAGTCACAATAATTGACCCTAAAAAGATTAAATTTATGGAACAATTTACTTGCCTCAAAACCTCTGTCCACTAAGAGTCTGTATAGTAACCTAGCTCTAGCCCAAAAGTCATCTACTTTAGTGCAGATTTTACAAAATCTTATTAATTGGGAATAAAAACAATTATAAGTTATTTTACTATCGATATTACTACTAGGGAAAGGAAAGTTTATTACGTTAACATTAAAATCATCAACTTTGTGATATACTTTAAGTATGCACTGTTCATTAACAATCTCTATATTTATATCAAGAAAATTTTCAACTTTATAATTTACGTTACATTGTGTGAGGGGAATCGAATTAGGGTAAATAAGGTTAGCAACTTGATTAAAATTTAACAAATTGCAAACGAGAATATCAACAATATATCTACTATTATTACTTAACAATTTAGCAAGTGCTAATTTTTCTGGGATTTTATTTTTCTTGCTACTGTCAACTAAGTCTTTTATATATTTAAATTCTAAAGCAAGCAAGAATAAGTCTGCAATTAAAGGGCTAGCATTTCCACCCATAGGAATTCCTAATATTGAAAATGTACGGCCCGAATCTAACATAAGTATTGAAAAGGAGGAATTTAAGGGCATCTTTAAGTTTAGTGCTATCAAAATATACAGAACTAGTGGGAGTAGAGCTAAGTGATGCATTATTAAAATATGTATAAACATTTATGAAATAATTACCATTCCTAACGAACCTGTCAAAGTGCAAATCTATAATAAAGCAAAGCTCTGAATATACTAAATCTAAAGGCAAATTGGTATACAAAGTTGAACAGTCGAAGCTATGTACCGAGGTAACTTTCGGCATGGTATTTATTTTATCAATAACTTCTAACGAATTGTCAACACTCCAATAATAGTTAATGCCAGTTCTTCTCATGATGGTATTACAATATCTTTTATGAGTACTTTTAATGTATTTTAAGCAATTTACGACTTGTTCTGATAGAGTTTTAGTGGTAGCAAATTTTGCTCCGGCAATACAGCGATATTTATAAGGTCTTTTATGAAATTTAGGTAACATGTATAATTTTGCAATGCACTTGTTCTTATCAGAAAGTTTAATATCAAATGTTATATTTTTCTTGGTATGTTCATCGATTAAGTTATCAATATTCAGATTATTTTGAATTTCATAAACAGAATTACCGCAAATATTTGTACGTAATATACCCTTATACCCTTAATACCTAATTCTTTTTTCATGTTTTCAAGATAAAATTTCTTACATGTGAAGCTATAATTATTGCTGGCTTTATCTACTGTAGTGATTACAAAATGTTTATGTAAATTTATTAAATCAGCTTTAAGCTTATTAAAATTATAGTCTATAAAATCTGAAAGATTAAATTCATTTTTAAGCGAGAACTTTTTATTTCTAATTAACTTAATTAATAATTTAGACCATGCTTCTAGTTTTCTCGCATCGCAGCACGCAATTTTTAACAATTTATCTTTTAATTTATTGACTGAAAAAACAATATCTTTTTTAAATTATGTCCCATGTTACTTAATTTCTCCCTATTCTAAATTTAAACCCTTTACGACATAGCTCCGCTAATTTGTCGTTTGCAAAATGTTTAACTAGTTCTACATCACCTGTTAATATGCGACATATCGGACTATAAATGAACTTTGCTGGTGCATCACGTCTGCTAGCTGGCATATCCATGACTCTTTCACACACGCATTTATTATTATAGAAAATATCATTATCTGAAAGATTTCCTAAAACTTTATTATAATTACAAATAATAGACCCAACAGGTCGTTCATATGAATACACTATTAATGGTTTGAAATCTTTACAACCATCTGGTAACATGGACTTAACTTTCTTTGAATTAATAAGACTGTTAACATTAATTTTGTCTAAAATTTTAGAGGAATAATTTAAAGTGGACATGACTTTATCTTTAATACGGTTATCTTTGGATTTCTTAGAATTTGCTCTAATATATCCCATAAAAGCAAAGACTATATTCTTAAATTTATTTGTGAAATTATGTTTATTGTTTAGAATATTTTCTATAAAAGGAGCAAAACTTTTCTTTTGTAGGCCTTTCAATGAATCTTTTAATTTTTTAATTTTTTAAACATTTTATGAATGGAGGATGCCTTTAGGCACATGGACCTTTTTGTTTTATCTGTGTTTTTCCTTCCTCCGTTCATTGTCTCTTAAAAAAAAAAAAAAAAAAAAAAAAAAAAAATCCGAAATTTCGATATAATGAATATAAATTATTAACAATAATTTTAATATCAGACCTGTTTTTCTTTGTATTAAATGTATTTAGTCTTCTATTACCGTGTCTACCAGGTCTTCTGTTTAAAATAGGGAAGTTAAAATATGGGTTATTAAAATCGTTTTTTAATAAATCTTTATACAAAATGTTGCCTACATTTTGTATTTGATTGTTAAGTCCAAATGTATAGATGGTCATTAATTTTCCAATCCAATAATTTTCTCTATCTAAAACATTTTGATTACTTTGAACAATTTATATAATTTTGTATTTACAATCAAATTTAGTACAATCTGTGTTAAAATGCTGATATAGAAGAATCTTGGAGTCGATGCCGTTCTTAATTCCTGATCTATGCCCGTAGGCTCTTTCTCTTAAACATTGCTCCGTCTTTCCAACATATTGTATACCACATTTATCACAGGTTATTAAATAGATAACATTCTTTACTTTACATGGAGATGTTACATTAACAGAAGAATTTAAAAACAACAAATTTGTATTGGTAATGTAACTTTTAAATTTGTTTTGATGTTCAAAATCAAATTCATTCACACAGAGTTTACATATACAGTTATCATCGAAAAGACGCCGGTTATTTTCATTAGTATTATTAATTTTTAAGTTTTTGTAATTCTGTCGGGTGCGAGGGTACAGAGAATTATTCTAACACATAGTCCGTGGCCGGTCCTGGTTCGTCAACGAATACAAGTAAAGGAAGGGATAGTACATGGGGAACACGTCGTATACTAATGTTGCCACTAGTACAGACCGGCCTCACATCTATACTGTCCCTGAACCTATATAAATTAAAATGTAAAACTTGCAAACTAAACAAACCAAAATTGGGACAAGGACAATATAAAGTCAAATTAAATTATCAAAATCGCTATGTGGAAACAACGCTTACTAAAATGAAAATTATTAAATAAAAGAACACAATCCACCACATAGGGTGTACATTACTACATGAGCAAGTTAATCTGTTTCCCAAGCAAACTAATCGCACATATAACAACGCACTATCGTCACGTTAAAGGAAGTAGTAAAGTTTGGGAGGTCCGGGACGTTCTGGTAAATTTTACTAAACTCTGCATGAATAAAGAAACTACATGTTAAATGTCAAAATATTATTTAAAATCAAATTTGCAACATGACAAGACATTAACAATAGTACAAAATACAAATATTGATAAGATATCTATACTATTACAAAATAATATATAAAATACAGTACAGCACTCACTAACGATAGTGCTATCGGGTAGGTACCTGTAAGCATAGCATGCCTCAAGTGACCCCTATCAATAACTACCCTACAAATAACCTACATTTATAGCACAAATAAACTAAGGAAATCGCAAAAGTAAGCAATTGATACTATCGACAATGAATACATATAATATAAAGACAACTAATTGCAAAATATGAAGTAACAACAGATTTAAACAAAGAGTACTCTTTTAACAAGAACAATAAATTTAAAAAAATCATCAATAATATTAATAATACAAAAAGAAAAAGATAAACAATAAATACAGACAAAAAACAATAAATACAGACAAAAAGTAAGCAGAGGTTATACAAGAAACTTCAAGTTAAAAATGCTTGATTAAAATTATTGATGTCAAATTTTAGAATTCAGTCACAATAATTGACCCTAAAAAGATTAAATTTATGGAACAATTTACTTGCCTCAAAACCTCAAAAGGAACAGTCAGAGTAAGCTATGGGTATGGCAGAGATCGCTCAGCTCTCACTCTGATAGACCAGCTCATCACCACTTTTTGTTTTGTTTTTCTGATGTGCTGTGATGTCTCTGTTCGGGCTCTGTCTCGAGTCGGCGACCCCCATCAAAAAAAAAAAAAATATATATATATATATATACTGTATATATATATATATATATATATATATATATATATATATACTGTATATATATATATATATATATATATATACATATATATATATATATATATATATATATATATATATATATATATATATATATATATATATAATTATATATATATATATACCTGTATATATATATGTACAAATATATATGTATATATATATATATATATATATATATATATATATATATATATATATATATATATATATATATATACTGTATATATATATATATATATATATATATATATATATATATATATATATATATATATATATATATATATATATATATATATATACATATATATATATATAATTATATAATAACAACATTAGGAAAAATGGGGAAGGTGCCAGAGTATATACATACATACAGTACATGCATATTTATATATATTATTTATTTAAATTACCAAAAATTAATATAATACAGATGCATCTTTTGAAGTATTATTTAAAACAAATGGCATTAGAATATCAAATCAGAACAAATGAATATATTATTGAACACAATATGTATGTATATGCAATATGTATTTGACAGAAATAGTGTTCAATATGGTGGATTACAACAGTCAATAGATTCGCAGCCACAGGCATTTGTACATTTCAGATTGTTTTTTAAGCAGGTGCATCTAGCAGTCTTGCACTTCCTTATGCAAGAGCAGGTCACAAGTTCGAGGCAGGATAATGGTACAGGAGGTAGCCTGGTCCATTGAAGTTTCAGACAACCGAACTCCTTCTTTCAAGCATCTGAGGGTAATGTCACAACAATAATTTCCATCCCTGCCTGAAGCCAATTCTTGGCCTGGTAGTTGGCGCATTGCACTTGAAGCTCCAAAGTATCACATGTTGGAGGAAGCAGTTCCAGGCCCGTCTTGGCCTTGCTGAACATGTTCAATCTTGCACTGTCAACTGTTTGCAGCCCTGGACTTCCATAGAGGTTGCAAACAACCTGTTCAACCGATCCAAGCTCACCATCACGGCCAATCCCTTCTACCAATCGCGGGTTTTTCATAAATGTTTTCCAGCAGGTCTTTATTCCATATCTACTGAATAAAGAGGTTGTGTCGCAACCTGTGAGTGCGTGGAAACTCAAGAGGTTATTCTTCACTGCATCACTACTGCATACTGACCTCCAAGTCAAAATGAGGTCGATGATAATTACCTATACGAAATATTGCAACAAACCCTCAATGCTAACGAAAACATAATACTCGGAGACTATAATCTACCTAACATTGACTGGTGCCTTATGACCGGAAATAGTTACAATTCGCGAAAAAGTATTAATTTCGTACAAGACAATTGTCTACATCAAAGTGTTTTAGAGCGGACACGGGAAAACAACATACTAGATCTTGTTATCAGTACAAATGAAAACTTGATATATAAACTTGACGTCGGTGAGCACCTATCCACCTCTGACCACAAGCTCATTAGAATCGACATAAATTGCAAAAATTCTATTGAAAAACAGAAAATAAAGATACCACATTTTAAAAATGCAAATTACAACGAACTTAGGAAAGCCCTCAGTGACTTGCATATCAGCTTAGCAATATTGACCAAAACAAGTTAAATATGGGATTATTATTATTATTATTATATGAGATGCCGAAATCTCCAACCAGGGTGCAGAAACACCATCAAGATCAATCCACACAAAACACCCGGAGGCACTGGAGAGAGACTATGGCAACTTAGGAAAAAATAATAATACATACACTGTATACTGTACTGTACATATACACATATTAAACACAGATAACATATTATGCAGTGGAGGATATCAAGCTTAAATATAATACAATAAAATAGAATAAAATAAGTTTAAAAATTAGAATTAATGCTGCAAAAAAGCATTAACTCTAGACTTAAAAATGGAGATATTAGCTGAATTGACTAGCTCATTTGGCAACTTATTCCACAAGTCAACCATGGCCGGCACAAAACACCGTGAAAACTGTGTAGTAGAAAAATTAACACGGCTCATGGCAAGATAATTAAGATTGCTTGTGAATCTAGTTGCACGAGCCCGGACATAGGGCCCAGGCAGAACCCCATGTAAGGGATGCTGAGGGTTGTTAAAAACTTTAAATAAAAGACTAAGGGCACCAACTTTACGTCGATGACTCAGATCAAGAGACAAATTAGGTAGAATAAAACTGATGGAATTTAGCGACCTGTCAAGCAACTTGAGATGGCAGTCAGCTGCTGACAACCAGACAGGTGAGCAGTACTCGAAATGTGGCAAAATAAAAGCATAAAAAGACTTGATAACTGTGGCGTCACAAGCAAATGTTTTATAAACCTTGCGAAGCAGACCAATTTTTTGAGAAATGGAAGAGGAGAAAGAACGAATATGCTTTTCAAAAGTAAGTTTGGGATCAAGAGTAACTCCTAACAAACGCAGAGTATCCACATTCTCATTTGCTCGCCAGAAACTTGTAGATAAGGATGGGGAGGATCCAAGGTACGAGATCTGCTGATGATAATGGAGTGTGTTTTACTAGCATTAAGTTTCATGCCCCAAAGTTCACACCATGATGTAATTTTGGCTAAATCCCTATTCAGAGCAGTAGCAATTACGTGTCGATCTATTGGTGATGCAATTGACGCATATAAAGTTGTATCATCAGCATAGGAGATTAGTTTATTTTCAAGCTCGGAACACAGGTCAGCAGTAAAAATAATAAAAAGCAAAGGCCCAAGGACACTGCCTTGTGGAACACCAGAAACAACAGTAACAGAAGGGGAATGACACCCATCAATGACCACAGACTGAGATCTTTTCGTCAAAAAATCTTCAAAGATCCTTAAAAAATTGCCACCAATACCAATGAGCTGTAACTTAAACAGAAGTGCTTTATGGTTGACTAAATCAAAAGCAGAACTAAAGTCAATAGCCACGACGCGAGACTCATGTCCCTGGTCCAATGAAGATTGCAAGTCATGGGTGAGTGTCAGAAGTGCATCACATGTACCCAGTCCCTTACGAAAACCAAACTGTGAGTTTGGTATCAAATTATGACTATTACAATAAGAGGAAAGGCGTCTGGACAAAAGCCTCTCATAGAGCTTGGATAGGATAGGTGTAATGGAGATAGGGCGATAGTCATTAGGAGATGATGAGGCAGTATTTCCCTTTGGAATAGGAGTGATAATAGCCTTACGCCAGCAAAGAGAAAAACTACCTGATTTCAAAAGCAACCTAAACACCACTGCCAATTTAGGTGCCAAGACCACTGCAACCTTTTTAAAAAAGAGAGGGGAAAAACCCATCCGGGTCTGTGCCACCATAGGTATCAAGATCCAGCAAGTACCTTTTCAGTTCAGCTGATTTGAATGCCATTGAATTGAGGTTGGGTCTAGGGAAACATGTCAATGGCAAAGACAATTCCTGATTACTCTGCTTATTAATAAAAATATTAGATAGAATATTGGCCTTCGATAATGGATAAAAAGAGATGGAGCCATCAGAATCACAAAGAGGAGGCATGGAGGAATCTATTCCAAATAAAGAGGATTTCAAAGCGGACCACCATTTATGAGGCTGTGTAGCTCCTGCCAGAACATCCTGAAGATGGGAGTTATAATCCCTCTCAGCACCATCATAAACTCTCTGCGCAGCTGCCCTTTTAAAAACATAATTTTCCCAATGCAAGGGGGTTTGATTACGCCTCCATAGACGATATGCAGCCTGTTTGTCATCAAATGCACGCTTGCAGTCATCATTAAACCATGCTTTATCCCTGATACGAGACTTAATTGTCTTTGATGGAAATCTTTTGCGAAGGATACCAAGAAGGGAATTGTTGAGAGCTGAAACCGGGTCATGAGATCTTAGTATGTATATATTTATATGGATATATTTAAAGATATATTCATGGGTGCTTAAAATAAATATATACTCACTAAACTTAAAGTAAATACTGGTAAAAACAAGCCTCCTTGGTTCAATAATAATATTTGCAAGGCGCTAAGGGAAAGGAATAAATATCATAAAATTAAAAATAACATAAATAATGAACACTTGAGCTATCTATACAAAATAAGTAGAAAAAGTAAAGAAATTAATTAGGACTGAGAATCGTAATTACGAAAGTTATATATCAAAGGAAAGTATAAGAAATCCAAAGCAATTTTACGGTTATGTTAATGGTAATAGAAAAATTAAAACCCTGGAGATAAAAACATTGCTAATTTGCTTAATGAATATTTATGTTCAGTCATTACTAAGGAAGAAATAACACTACTATAGAAACAAACGTAACAACGCATGAAATAGGAAACTTTACTATTAGCAAAAGTAAAGTGTTATGTAAGCTGAATAATTTAAAAATTAATAAAACTCCTTGTCCGGATAATATTCACCCAAAAATTCTGAAAAACGTGAAAGAAGAAATAGCTCAGTACGTAACGAACATATTTAACTTGTCGCTCAACCAGGAAACCGTACCTAGTGATTGGAATACTGCAAATATTACACCAATATTTAAAAAGGGAAATAAAGCCCAAACAAGTAATTATAGACCAATCAGTTTAACGTCAATCATAGGAAAACTTATGGAAACAATTCTGAGAGACAAGATAGTAGATTTTCTGGAGTCAAACAAGTTAATCAGAGATAGCCAACATGGCTTCAGTCATGCCTAACAAATTTGATAGAATTTTATAATAAACTATTTACATATAATGACTCTACTAAATCATTAGACATAATTTACTTAGATTTCCAAAAGGCATTTGATAAGGTACCTCATGCAAAATTATTGAACAAATTGGAAATGTTGGGCATTAAAGGAAAAATGTGTGTATGGATAAAACGCTGGCTGACAAACAGAAGGTAGAGAGTTGTGATAAATGGAGTAGAATCTGAGTGGGAGCCAGTTTATAGTGGAGTGCCTCAGGGATCGGTCCTGGGGCCAGTTTTGTCTCTAATCTATATAAATGACATCGATGTTGAACTAAATAATACTATCTCAAAGTTCGCTGATGACACAAAGATAGGAAAATCAGTATTAACCGAAGAAGACAGAAATCAACTGCAATCTGATTGAAATAAAATAGAAGAGTGGTCGGAAAAATGGCAGATGCCATTCAATATTGGCAAATGCCAGGTCTTTCAAATAGGTAATAAAAACAAAAAATATGAATACAAGATGAAAGGCCAGCCAAATCTGTTCTTCTCCTTGCTAAACATTCTTTCATCAATAATATATGCACTGAACTAACAAACTCTAGCTCTTCCCAAGCCTACTGGCATCTGGCCAAAAACCTCTCCAACAATGTTGCTTCATTATCATTCCCTCCTCTTTTTCACTCTGACGGCACCACCATCACTTCTTCCTCTGACAAAGCTGAACTCTTCGCTAACACTTTCGCTAAAAGCTCCACTTTGTATGATGTCGGTGATATTCCTCCCTCTCCACCCTCCTCTCTCCTACTTATGCCTAAAATCATAATCTATTCCAAGGAAGTACTTTCCACCGTCTCTGGGCTTAATACTAAGAAGGCGTACGGACCGGACAGTGTTCCTCCTATTGTACTAAAAAACTGTGCTTCTGTGCTGACTCGATGCTTAGGAAAACGCTTCCGTCTCTGTCTCTCCTCTAACGTCTTCCCTTCTTGCTGGAAGTTTGCTCTCATTCAACCTGTTACAGAGTAGGGTGACCGCTGTCAACCCCCCAACTATTGTCCAATTGCTTTCATTTCTTGCATCTCTAAAGTTTTTTAAACTATTCTTGCCTCAAAATGTCTTGAGCATGTATCTTCCCATAACCTATTCTGAGACCATCAGCATTGCTTCCTTAAGTACTGCATTACTAGTAATTATCTTTCATATTTTCCTAACTCTTGGTTATCCTCCATTCGGGACTTTCGGTGATACTTTTTCTGTTGTGCTAGAAATATCGAAGGCCTTCGATAGAATATGGCACAAATCCCTTATTTCCAAACTACCCTCCTACGGTTTCTATCCCTCTATGCCTTTGTCTCTAATTTCCTTTCAGGCCGTTCCATAGCTGCAGTTGGGGACGGCCACTGTTCACTTCCTCAACCTATCAACACCGGTGTTCCTCAGGGTTCTGTCATATCTCCAATTCTCTTCCTATTATTCATTAACGACCTTCTCAACTGTACCTCCAGCCCCATTCACTCATATGCTGATGACTCTACATTACACTATTCAACTAGCCTTCCACAACACCATTCGCAGCAGGAACTCCATAACTCACGTAAGGAGGCCATAAATCGCCTATCTTCTGATCTCTCTACTATCTCTAATTGGGGCAGAGAAAACCTTGATACTTTCAATGCTTCCAAAACTCAATTTCTCCACCTGTCTACTCGTCGTCGCCTTCCAGAAAAGTATGACATACTCATCAACAACATACAAATTAACCTGTCATCTTCTCTTATTATTCTTTTGTTTTTGTTTTCTGATCACTCTTGGAATGATCATATTACCACTCTTGCTAAAAACAACTTCCCAAAAGCTGGGTGTGGTCAACCGCCTCCAGGGGTCCTTTACCCCTGCTTTGTACAGGGGCACAGTGCGTCCATGTATGGAATATTGTTCACACTTGTAGGTAAGATCCTCTCACACAGCACTTCTAGACAAAGTAGAACAGAAAGCCTTCCATCTCATTAACTCACCTCCACTCACCAATTATCTGCAGTCTCTCTCTCTTTGCCGCAATGTTGCATCTCTCTCACTATTCTACCTCTATTACAATAATTAGTGTTCCTTAGAGCTCTCTCAGTGTAGGCTATACCACCCCCTCTTCGTAGAGACATAGCACCCGTCTTGCAACACAATCCCACTCCTATTCTGTGCAACTCTCTAACCCAAGAGAGAAATAGTATTCTCAATCTGTCTTCTATTCACCAGCTGAGCTCTGGAACTCTTTCCCAAAATCAGTCTTTCCCTCTTCCCATGACTTTAATTTGGGTCGAACATCCCTTGATTTTGGCCCTGTCACTCTTTCAACTCTGGGGGTGGCATTCGCCACAGGCAGTTCTGCTTTTTGTCTCCCTCACTCACATATATTAAACAAAATAATAATAATAAAAGATAATTACAAAACAAATCAAGTCTAATAAAATCCGTGGACCCGATACTATTTCTCCAAGAATTTTGAAGATTAGGAGACGAGATATCAAAACCATTACCGCTATTTTTTAGGCATAAAATGCAGAGCGGCATTGTACCCAATGAATTGAAATTAGCTAATGTAACTCCTATCTTCAAGGGGGGAATAGGAACTTTACCCATTGAAAAAATCGATTTTATTTTGTTTTTGTCTAATAATCTTCCTATGACACTGTACAATCGTTGGAAACATCAAATTTCCACATCTGACTCCCGTTACTCACCCTACACCCACCCTTCAGACACCCATGGGACTCACAATACTATGAAAAATACCTATATTTTTGTTGTTAAACAAATAAAACAATATAATCTAGTTAGCCAAATAAGTAAGTTTTCTTTTGGCAGCACACCATAGAAAGAAAGCATACCCATTAAATGGGTAACTGAAGAATATTTACAAACATTAAATGATGTTTATGTAAAATTATGTTTCTTTCATTTCAAAGCAATATAATTCATTTAGTTTTCATAATAAATTGATTCTGTAAAAATCATGTTGATTGAAAATACTGCTTTATGGATCTGTTAAGACAACATTCTTGTATGGGATCAATTAGGAGATCTAGAGTCCATTTTCTTGCATACATTTTCAACATTTCATCATAATAATACAAAAAATCTATCATCAGACATAAAAGTTTATGTTAAATTCTGTTTTAATCAATATGTTGCATACATAATAAATATTAAACTCACCAAGTATCATTTAATTTGGAGCATTATAATAAGAAATAGGTTCAATTTAAAAATACACCAAAAATGATTTGTTTGTTTTAATTACAAACAAATATATTATGAATTGTCAGAAATTGACTGAAGCTTTTTCTATACATTGTTAATAGTATGAAGAAGATTCCCTGCAAGTTTCATTGGGAATCCATCAACAAATAATGAAAGTCCATTAGGCCTATTACCCCCCCCCCAAAAAAAAAGCGGCAACCATTCTCAATAGAGGTTTTTCTGGTGCACTGCAACCCTCCTCAATAGATCCAGAGCATAACAACAATCTTAGAAAACACCCCAGTGGCACTCAAAACAAAACAATTTGTGATTAGGTGAGATAATTCCCTTTATTATTTGCTACCACTCCTACATATTGTTTTATGAAAAATTAGTGTTCAGATTGTTCCGGATCATTTACATGCTACTTCCTTATAAATTCCTTCCTTTTCCAACAGGTCACCATTGTCCCAGTTCTTTGACTATAGTATATGACAAATTGCGCAAATATGTGGAAATTAGTGTTCATGTTTAATTGCTCACTTCCCCCCTCCTCCCTCCCCTCCTACCTTTCCTTCTCTATTTAGATTACCGGTACGCGCTAGTTCTTTGTTCAACCCATCCCCCTCTTTCCCCCTCTCCCCCCTTCCCTTCTCCCTTCACCCTTCATTCCCTCGGTTATTGAACATGTGAGTGGATCGAATTTATATAGTTAGTCAGTCTGGAGTGATATTAGCTGGTGGTAGGTTACCCGCCTTACTCTGGTTTATACATGGACACACAATAGAGTGAGTATGGTAGTTGATATTTAATATTTGACCCTTTCAATCAGACTAAGTCCACTCGTTGGCTCTTCTACATACAATAGTAGTATAGTAATTTATAATAAATAATCGTAGTTGTAATTGTTTGCTGTTGGTGTTTACCTATAATTATGGGAGGTTATTCATGTGTCTGTTGGGCTGGATTAGCGGGAAATATGTGGGACATGCCTGATTGTGAGAGTCAAATTATGTGTGGTGTGTAGCAACATGTGATATTCTTACTTTTTGTTAACTGAAATAATTTAGTTGCTTCGTTCGTTAATGTATTGGATTAGAAATATATGAAGCTAATTGAAAGGTTCCACTAGTGGCAAGGTGCAAACTAATTTTAATTACTTACTGAAAGTCTCGTACATTATTTAATTATATCTAACGAGTTTTACTTATAAGTTCATAAAGGTTTATTTCTATCAACTTATTAGACATTAAGAATTAGCCATACATATGTTGGCGATTGGTGTGTTATTTGTGTTTTGTATCACTTATAGATTGAACAAGACTTTATTATATACATTTGTATTTCTAAATTCTTGGAAAGAACATGCACTTAGTTTGTTTGTTGTTCTCAGGATGAAACTTGATCCAGAATAAAGAAGTTCTACATCCAGATGTGTTTGGCTGTCCAATCCTGAAACACATATGTGCCCCCCCCCCCCCCTCTGAACCCCTTTTCCCCCCTCCTCAATTATCAGCTGTTTTTCCTCTTATTCCCCCTTTTATCAGGTAATTTTTGGCGCAAAATTCCCGCTCCCGGTCTCTTTAACACAGGTGAGGCAGATAGAGATCCTTGCAACACAGAGACTTCTACTCAGACTCATCAGTATCGATCGAGAGCTTGTAGAGGGAACATATACGCCCCCCCCCTGCTTTTGCCTCATGATACGACCTTGCTGCAATAATGCATCTTTTTCACCCCCCAAATGCTATTCCCACTTCCTTTATTGCTCTTAAATGTTCATATGTTCATATTAACCAGTGGAGCCCCAGCTAGTTTTGTAATGTTTGTTCACCAGAACCCGGCCAGTTTTCAAAAAATGGTTTTATTCCAGAAACAATAGCGAATGGGTTAGGAATGAAGGAAAAACCACGAAAAACCGCTCAAAAAGCTTAAAGAATGGTCCTACAGAGCCCCTGAAAACGTATTTTACAGGAGTAAAAAATTGAAGGCAAGTACCCCAAAAAACCAGGTTATTGCGCGATCACGCGCACGCACGTGGACTTTGAGAGTTTTCAACCATCGGCACGATTGCATGGGATACGTACACAGTTCCCATACAAATCTGAGCCCTCTTGAGTGGCTACACCTGAGGTTACGGTCGGCGCAATTAGGGTGACGCGTCAGACGCATCTCTGGGGCTGTGCATTACATACATCGCCGACGCATCAGACGTGTCGCTGGGGCTGTACGGGTTAAGAGCAAAATAGGCGCATATGGATAAGTAATAATTATATATATGTTACATATGACGATTTTCGTCAGAATAGAACCAAATAGCTTTGCTTGGTGGGAGGATTTGAACTACCTTGGCTTCGCAGTTTATGAGTTAATAATGGCAAGAAATAACTACCTTGCAACCATCGTCAATCAGCTTAACTTCAATTATATGTAAATTGCTCGAAACAATCATCAGAGATAAACCTGTTAGCTATATAGAAGAAAATAATCTAATACAACAATCACAAAATGGCTTCCGAAACGAGCAATCATGCCTGACCACTTTCATTGACTTTATCTAAAACATATTTAATATGTATAGCAAAAGTAAAGCCATTGACATTATCTACCTTGATTTTTAGAAAACCTTGGACAAAAGTCCCCCACAATTGTCACTTGCTAAATATAAAACTCACGGCATATAAGGGTGCGTTCTTCTCTTCGATGGATTGAGAATTGGATTATTGGGCATAAGCAACGAGTAGTAATAAATAGTAGAGCCTCGGGCTAGAATAATGGCACAAGTTTTGTGCCCCAATGATCAGTGCTTGTACCTGTTCTTTTCATAATTTATAGTAATGTTATTGATGATAATCTTTCATGTACAATTTCAAAATTTGCAGACGATACCAAAGAAATGAACGTAGTATCTATCTTACATGTTTAAAAGATCCATAATGATTGAGATAACTTAGCAAATTAGGCAGAAACCTGGCAAATGAGTTTTAATACCGATAAATGTAAAGTATTACAAACTGTCTTCGTGGTGCAATGCATAAGTGTGTTGATTTTCGGTGTGAGCATCCTAGGTTCGAATCCCCGGACTGCCACATGTGTTTGTTAATTTCATTAATCGAGTTTAGGAGTAAAGTTGGTTGGTGGAGAGAACATAATAATATAGGACACATCAATGAACAATTTCGAACTATTCAATACATGGTTGTCAACTCCAAAACACTGATAAAGAAACCAAATTAGGAGTAAAAATATCAAGTAATATTATACCCAGCCAATAATGTACTAGATCTCTTCCTAGTTTATATTTCTGACATAGATAAGGGCCTCACCTGTACAATCTCAAAATTGGCAGACGATACACCTTACTCGCAAATGAACCTGTACAAGACATGCAAAATAACCTAGATAAGTTGTCATGTTGGGCTCAAATTAGGCAAATGAGTTTTAATGAAAATAAATGTAAAGCACTTCATATCGGAAACCGAAATGAGAAAGCAAACTATTCTATGAATGACACTCAGCTTAAGAGTTATAGAGAAACAGATTTGGGAGTAACAATATCGAGTAAGGCAAACAAAATAATTGGCTTTATAGGCAGGTCATTTGAGCATCAATCCAAAGATGTAATCCTCACTCTCTACAATTCCTTAGTGCGTCCTTTTCTGCAATAGTGCGTTCAATCCTGGTGCCCCTAGTACTAAAATGATATTGACAAGTATAAACATAGAGTTACCAAAAGCATATTTAGTCTACGAGGAGCGTTTTGGAAAATTAAATATATTTTGTTGAACCCAGTGCAGATTATGAGGCAACCTAATTCAAGTGTTCAATATCATAAAGGCATCGACGAACATAAACTGTAATAAGTAGTTTACGAACGACCAATCAAATTACATTGCAGGGAAATGGTTGCAAAATCATTGGTTAATATTTTAACTCACATGAGTTGTCAACTTTTGGAATGGGCTTCTTCGAGATGATATATACTGCAACCACGTTGATTCCCATAAACATAGCATAGACAAACACCTTGCCTTAAATCTACGACTGACTTTATTTGTAAATGAATAAAACACAATTATCCTTTTTCCTCAGAAACATAGAGGATCACTACATGTATAAACAAATAACTAATGTATTGTTTCCTTCTGGGCCAATACTGCCCCTAGCCCTTCATCAGAGGCGTCAGTGTACAGCTGGAAAGGTTTAGTGACATCGGGATAACAAATACTGGGATTAGAGGTTAACTTTTGTTTTAAGGTTTCGAAAGCCACTTGGCAACTTTGGTCCCAGTTGAACTTTCTTCCTTTCTCAAGTCTCTTGGTCATAGGTCGAGCGAGTTTGGAAAAATGTGGTATGAATCTTCGATAGTAGGAGGCCATTCCCAGAAATGCTCTGATCCCTTTGACAGTGGTAGGTGGAGAGATCTCTGCAATAGCTCTCACTGTAAGGGGGTCAGGTTGGATACCTTTCTTTGAAACCACATGTCGTTAGTATGCCACCTCGCGTGCCCCTAGTTGGCACTTAGATTTTAATTTTAATCCTGCCTTCTGAATTCTGTCTAATAGTTCTCGCAGCCTGTCAATATGCTCCGCCCAACTGCTCGAGAATATTATGATGTCATCCAGGTAGGCCAGACAAGTCCGCCAAGTTAGTCCCCTCAGCACTTCATCCATAACCCTAATGAAACTCGCTGGCCCATTGCAAACTCTAAACGGTAGAAACGTGAACTGGTAGAGTTTACCTTCGCTTGTAGCGAACGCGGTTTTCTCCTGATCCTCTGATTTAACCTGTACCTGCCAGTAATCGATTTGCAATTCCAGAGTAGAAATCCATATATATCCGTTGAGCAACTCCAGCGAGTCATCAATGCGGGGTAGGGGCTGGGCGTCTTTTATTGTGACATCATTCAGTTTCCTGTAATCCACACAAAACTGAGTAGGCCCATCTTTCTTTTTTACTAGTACTACTGGTGATAATCACGGACTGTATGACTCCACTGCTAGGCCTTGTTTAAGCATATCATCTACCTGCTCCTTCTCTTTTTGTTTCATGATTGGGTTTTGTCGTTTATATGGTTGTCTAATAGGGGGTCCTTGTGTATGTATCTCATGTTGGTGTTGTGTCCGGGCTAATCCGTGGACCCCTTCATCTTGGGATTTCTGGTAAATTAGTGGGTCCATTAGTCCCAACAGTGGTGGGTGGTGCGGTTGTTACCTGCCCTAGCAGTCTTCCCTTCTGGTAGTTAATTGTGGTCTCTCCAAAATTTGCAATGACTATCTTGCTCCGATCTGGGGTAATAAAATTGAGAGATATTCAAGCTTTAATCAGTGATTCTGGCTCAAAAATCCCTGCTGTCATCACTTGGTGTCTGGGAATTTCTATTTCTCCAAGTTTTTGGGGGTATAGAAGATTTTCCTGCAGTAGCTACTAACTGAGATCGTAGTCTCCTTTGGGCCACACTGTATGTTCACCCCCAACTGACTCATCAGGTCTTCCCCTAAATACCCATCTACCCCACTGTTAGATTTCTCCGATAGAACGCAGAAATCAGTGGTAAACGTAATGTCCTTCCACTGTACCAACAGGGTGTCAGTTTTCCCTAAAATAGTCAGTGGTTGACCTCCTGCTCCTACTAACTGAATATTAGTTTGATTTAGGGGTCCTAGTTCCTTCTGGTTGTTCCTTGCAAAATTCTCCAAAAGGCAACTTCTATTTGCCCGTGTCTACTAACATGTTCGCTGCTCTCCCATTTATTACTATTGTTTCACAGGCAGTTTGTCTCTCTAGTATACTAACCTCGCCATAACGCCCTTTTACAGTATGAGAGGCTTAAAGAAAAATGTTCTCCATCTTTTGGCATCGTAATTTTTGGTTGAGTCTCTGCCTCCCTGTACTCCACTTGGATCATTCCCCTCCAATTTGGGGCTGTCAGCATTGGGAGAGGTCGGTCATTGGTAGGTAGTGGTCTCGGGTTAATTCTGTGTGTCTGAGTTTGGGTGTGGTTCGAGCAGTTCCTGGCTAAATGTCAGGTTTGTCTGCATACAAAACATCGGATCATTGTTCTCTGGTGCCCTATATTTATGTTTTCCTCTTTCCCTTTCTTCTTATCTTCCTTTTACTCCCTGGCTTACTTTCTTTATTACTTCCATAAGTTCCTTTATGGTGGTCACTTCATGTATAATGCAGTGTTTTCTTACTTTCACGGGAAAAGCCTGAACCATTATTTCCCTTATCTCTGTCTACTGACTCTCCTGGTTGATGTGGGGGTAAAGAAGTTAAAAAAGAATCGTGATTTCCCTCTTTAGGGCTCTCACATTCTGTCCGTCCAACTTTATACTTTTGAGTTTGTCCTTGGCCTTCCTTGTGGAGATTTCTCGGCCAAACTCTTCTACTAGTGCCTTTCTGACCTCCAATCACGATTCCAGACCCTCTAGGCATACCCTTACAACGTTCAGGGCCTTTCCCAAGTGAGCCTTCCCAGAAGCTATTTTCTTCTCGTCTTCCCCGACATCAAGTTTTTGTTGTTGTTGTTCCCTAAGCTGCCTGGCCGAACAGCTCCGAGTCCCTGAGGAAGGCCATGGTCATGATCGGGCTTTCCCACAGAGCTCTCATTGAGTGTAGATTGTGTTGTTGGCGTAAGTGGTTGTTTGAAATGCAGTCTTCTATGATGTGTTTGATGGTATGGGGTGCTGTGTTACATCCCGGGCAGGTGTCGACGACGGAGTCATCCAGTCTCTTCTGATAGCTCAGGAGAGCTGGATGGTGTCTGCATCTCAGCCTGGCCAGGTGGACTCTGTCCTCGCGAGGAAGGGAGGATTCGGAAGGATGGATTTCGGGAGGCCGTGCTTGCAGCTGCGTGTTGTCTATGAGTGAGTGGATGGATCGGCATGAGATATGAGTATGGATGTGCTTCTGGAAGTTGGTTTGGGGTGGGCATGGAGGGAGAGAGGACAGTATTTGTGTGTGATACCGTGTGCTGGGTGTTTTTTTTATATTTCTTGGTGTCTGTGGGTGTGTTGCCATGTAGTGTAGTGGGTGGTCAAGTAAGGTGAATTGGCATTCCAGCTGTTCAATCCACAGTTCGATCGCGTCCTTCCCTTCTTCCCATAACCTAAGTGGTAGTAATGTCATTATTGTGTATGGTCTGTTAGACAAAAACACTCAATTCAAACAATTTGTCGAATTCCAAGGCTTACCACTAAATGTAGTACTTATACTTAAACTAACTGCTCCACTATGGTAGGCGCAATTGATTCTCTGTTCGGGTCAAGATGAGTTTAAACTATTAGTTGAATACCTACGACGGCCCAGTATAGATTGCAATTCAGATTTGTTACATTCCCATCACTACCTATTTGGACAATGGCTATTCAGAGTTTTGACTCACTTCGACTTCGAGCCAAAGGCACATCACTATATTCACAATGGTTGACAAAACTATACCATAACTATCTCTCTATATGTCCTTTAATCACTTTAACAATATTAGCTTATACCAGTTGAACAATATCAGAAACATACAACAACAGCTACAAGAAGAATGTATAACAAATAAATAGAGAGAATTGGGAAGAGATTCTTACTAATCTAAGTAGAAACACACAACCAAAAGATTGTTGGCATAATATTAACATAATAATGGGCAGGACTGGAAACTATATAAAAAATATTAAGGATCATAATGGGATTCAGCTGACAGAGAAACAGGAAATTGAACAAGCATTTAGACGAGAATGGAGACAAATATTCACGATTACTGATGAAAACAATCAAGATTTTGACCAACAACACAAGGATCAAATAACGAGACTAATGAAAGGGGAGGTAAACAGAACAACACCAATTAATATCATTAATTTGACCAACATGAATGTTGCACCAATAAATGAAGGTGAACTATTTCATCACCTTACAAAATTTAAAGAAAAAACACCCTGTAAATCAGGCATAACACGCAATATGGTCTTGAACCTACCCCACCATATTATGCAAGGACTTACATATACAATGAATGCTTCTCTAGCAACAGGATATTATCCCAAAATGTTTAAAGTTGCGAACATGATCTTTATACCCAAACCTGAAAAAGATAGATCACAAATAATAAACTATAGACCACTATCATTACTTGACATTTTTGGCAAAATTCATGAAAGGATTATTAATCATAGATTATTGGACTTAATAGATCATAATATAAATTCCAGACAACACGGCTTTAGACGAGCAATAGGAATAATAACAGAAGTAATTGCTAGAGCAAAAAATAGAGGATTACAACCGATAATAGTATTACGTGATGTAGCAAAAGCCTTCGATAAAGTGTGGCATACATGACTCAAATACAAAATATTAACACAGAACATCCCAATTGAATATGGAAGGATAGTATGTAGTTATTAGGATAACAGATATGCCCAGATCTCAATAAACGGCTACCTAGGGGAAAGATGTCCGTTTCTAAGTGGTGTCCCTCAGGGAGGATGCTTATCACCAACTCTTTATGCAATTTATACTTCCGACTTACCCCCTCCAACACCTTATTGCGAGTATATCCAATTTGCTGATGATATTACACAAATAATTATGCCACCAGGTAAATCAAAGAATATAGCAATAATGAATGTTAAAAGGGCCATTAACTCAATAAATGAATACGAGAACAAATTGAAAATAAAACTAACATAAGGAAATTCAAAGTAATACCCCTTATTAAAATTGCGTATCCAGAATTTATAATTGACAACAACAGAATTGATTACAGTAACGAAGGTAAGATATTGGGATAAAAAATAACAAAATATGGATTCAAGTCGCATATCTCTACTGCCAAACAACGAGCCCAAACTTTTCTGACAAAGTTAAACCTATATTTAGAGAAGCAGCTTTAGAAGTAAAGCGAAAGTTATACATGTCACTAATTCGTCCAATTCTAACATATCCTCCTGTACTTATCAATTCAACAACTGAAGCATCGATGTATAATCTGCAAATAATACAAAACAAAGCACTTATATTTATATTTGATATAAGATATCCAGAACTTATTACAAACGAAGAACTGCACAATATTGCCAATATTTGACCACTTAATATAATACAAAATAAACAAGCGGCAGAGATATAGAACACAATTCTTCAACTAGATATAGGTAATCAGCATGCCTTAACCCGTACAGCCCCAGCGACGCGCCTGACGCGTCGGCGATGTATGTAACGCACCGCCCCAGAGACGCGCCTGGCGCGTCACCCTAATTGCGCCGACCGTAACCTCAGGT
The DNA here is from genome assembly GCA_032716605.1 of Paralithodes platypus. Taxonomy (NCBI): domain Eukaryota; kingdom Metazoa; phylum Arthropoda; class Malacostraca; order Decapoda; family Lithodidae; genus Paralithodes; species Paralithodes platypus. The sequence goes on from CM064485.1 coordinate 39,909,429, forward strand.
GTAGCCAATCAAGAGGGCTCAGATTTGTATGGGAACTGTGTACGTATCCCACACAACCGTGACGATGGTTGAAAACTCTCAAAGTCCACGTGCGTGCGCGTGAGCGCGCAATAACCTGTTTTTTTGGGGTAATTGCCTTCAATTTTTTACTCTTGTAAAATACGTTTTCGGGGGCTCTGTAGGACCATTCTTTAAGCTTTTCGAGCGGTTTTTCGTGGTTTTTCCTTCATTCCTAACCCATTCGCTATTGTTTCTGGTATAAAACCATTTTTTGAAAACCGGCCGGGTTCTGGTGAACAAACATTACAAAACTAGCCAGGGCTGGACGGGTTAATTGAAAGAGACTTATATCTAGAGCGAACTACAAGTCAGTCATTCAAGAGTAGCCGTGACTCCATAATAGATGGAGATCCCTTACCAGTATACAGAAGATAAGCTAACACCACAATCAAAATAGAAATAGTAACAATATAAAACTATAGATGAAGGTGTACACATGTAAATTTGAATGTATGAATAAGTTTTATATAAATACAGTATATATTAATCAATACAAACAAATATATAAAACAAACAAATAATAATAATAATAATAATAATAGTTAAACAAAAATGATAATAAACAATTTTTGTTTTATATATAAATAAAATATAAAAAATGCAAAATTATATTTTGTTTTTTTCCGGCTTCATTGTTCTCATAAAATTTAATAAGAATTAAATTACTATGTAAGGTTATAAATATATGTAAAATGAACAGGAATGGTGACGGTCTGACAACAAGAACAATTTCTCAAATAGGATCTGGAAATGGATAAATTTAAAGAAACATATGAAATGTTAAGAAACTCAATGGAGTATTCTGGTTGATCCCAGAAACTTTATACCTTCTACTGTACTTCATATTTCTAACTTTACCTTTGTCTAGTATACCTATCCCAAATACCCTCCCAGATTAACCTCCAAAAATGTTCCATACAAACATCCCCATTCCTCCACAACATAACAATATTAACTTCCTAACTTTACTCTAGCTATCGTATCGTATCGAGGGATACTTGAGAAACGGCACTGGCACGGACAGGTTCAAAGGTCACCACCTTTCCTCCTTTACCCGGGAAGGTCCAGGCACCGCCAGTACTTCGCCCAATACCAACCATGGGCCAAAGTTACATCAACGCTACCCCTACGCTTTCCGACATATAGCAAGCCTACATACACACAGCCAGGCACTACATGGAGGGCGGGAGACTTGTGGCGAAGAAACTTTACTTGTCATTAGTGAGACCCCATATGGATTATGCTGTCCAATTTTGGTGTCCTTATTACAGAATGGACATAGATTCATTGGAGAGAGTACAGCGTAGAATGACAAAAATGATCCATAATATTAGAAATCTTCCGTATGAAGAAAGGTTGAAGAAATTAGGTTTACATTCGTTAGAGAGACGCAGAGTTAGAGGGGATATGATAGAGGTGTTCAAGTGGGTTAGTGGGATTAACAAAGGGGACATGACAAATGTACTAAAGCTCAGTGATAGCGAAAGAACTCGTACCAATGGTTTCAAATTAGATAAATTTCGTTTCAGAAAAGATATAGGCAAATATTGGTTTGGTAACAGAGTTGTAGATGGGTGGAATGGACTACCAAGTGCTATAGTGGGATCTAAAACTGTAGGGAGCTTTAAGATAAAATTGGATAAGCATATGGACGAGAAGGGTTGGGTGTGAAGGGGGATCAGCCGGGTTGGGCCAATCAGCGCTCTGCAGACCCCCATAATCCTGCGTTAATCTCTAACCGTTTTGGTAAGATGATCCTCAGGGTATTAGAGTGTTGAGCCTATAATTGGGCTTTGTAATTAATTTGGGGTTGTGTGGGACAGGGATCTGCCTTGCTTAGGCCAATCGGCTTTCTGCAGACTCCCATTTTCTTATGTTCTTATGTTCTTATGAAGAGACAGAGTTGGCAAAGCATTACTGGCCAGCTGTGAGATGGTAATCCAGGCAGAAGAGAGAAGACCCTAATTTTACTAAGGACCTGTATAGGCCCGCATACCATTGACCAAAAAGAAACTGACCTGACAGAGCCGGAAGTGAATAAAGATATGTGTCCTTCTTGGGACAGAACTAAAGATAAAGTATTTAGACAATAAAATTAAATAAAAATTATGATTTGTTAAGATGTACAGTTCTCATTGGTAGAAAGGCAATTACGCCTATAGTTAGGAATAGAATAGGACTTGCTAGGGAGTAGAAGCAAATTGAATTGAAATAAGCTTAAACTAGATACATTTATATAAACTGAATTAGGAAGTTGATCTTTTCTATACGTCAGATAGTCCTTCTACTATCGGGAACAAGGAACATACCTTATCCCAAAAGAAAGTTATTATCTTTGACAGGGCCAGATATTTCCTAGATAGTACAGCTCTCTTCCACTATTAGGACACAGGAACATGTCTTTTAAATAGTTAAACGAACTGCTTTGGGGGTTTGTGAAGTAGGCTAGTTTAGCTGAGAAATAGTTAGGAGAGAGTAATTGATACTCTATAAATATTATCCACAAATACTTTTTGTTAACAAGGAAACGCTTTACCTTTCGTTATACGCAAATACTACCATAAAGTAATAATGGGAATATTAATTACGTTCATTACTTCTATGTACAAATCAATAAAGGATGCATCGTACAGTGCTCAGTACCATTGCCTACTTAGACACATCACTGAGGCAGCTTGGCATGAGCCACAGTCATATCACGTTTGACATGCAGCTGTATATGATCGCTTGCCTGATCAAGTGGAGTGATCTGCAGAGATGGTCATCAGTGGTTCTCAGACCTGGGATGATGCACACTCATGTCATTCATCGGCTCAATCGGACAACTGATGAATTCAACAGGTGTGGAGGAGCTAGTCGGTGCATCATTTGGAGGCCTGACATCCATCTTCAATGGGAAGGCCTGGCCCAAGGCTATGCGAGCCTTCCGTATGGTTGTGTCTGCTCTTCTTCATGACTTCTTAGAGGAGGGAGAGAAGACTCACGAGCAGATAACGGCATTCCTGGAGAAAGCCAGAGAGCACCCCACAGGCCGGCTATGGGTGGATTGCTTCATCACCCCTACCCAAATAGCTCACAGGTTCTGGCGAGCAGAAAGAGAGGGTAATTGGATGCTGCAACAACACTGCCTTGAAGAGATGCTGCCCTATTTCTTTGCTGCCGGTCATCACCACTACGCCAGATGGATCACATGGCATTTGCGCGACATGCAGTACCTTCCTGCTACTACCAAGGATGACCTTTACGCTGGAAGCCATGTGTGCCGCCACTCTGATGGTGCAGCTGCAGTGAGTGGAGACATGTTTGGGGAGCAGACATGCATCAAGCAAGGGAAGGGAGTAGGAGGCATGAAGGGCATCTCCACCAACCCTGAGCAGGTCGCCGTGTGGATCCAATCTTTCGGCATCTGCTCCTATCTCTCCAAGTCATTGGATTAGATTTACCACGATGCTGAAGCACCGGATAAGACAATGAAGCCCAACATACACAAAGAAGAGGGTAAAGGACGGCGGGAGTTGGACGCAGAGGACCGGGCTAAAATCCTGAGGGTGCTACAGGAAAACTCCCATCCACAGAGACCGCGACCCTCCACCATATCATAAATGGCCAGGTGGCAGATAAAAAGGTGACTGTGCAAGATGCATTGAAGATCGGACAGGACATGAACACACTGTTCTCTTCATCACTTCCTGAGAGATTTCATTCGCCCATCTCAAATAAGATGGTGACAATGAAATTCAACAAAAAAAGAGTGAAGGTCAATGAGAAGATCATATGTGACCTTGAGGCGTTGTTTGCTCGGTTGCTGGTGGTGGGGAGCAAGAGAAGAATGGAGCTCTCTGCCCTCTTTGACTACGAGCTCGGCCCGGTCCCTGCATCCATCATCGATGAGTATGGATGCCTCAGGAAGGGTAACAAGTCTGTGATCGTCCAGCGTCTTGGAATCCTTGTCCCCAATCCCCACCCACCACATGTTGTACTCGTTGATGCATCGCAGCTCATCTACCACGTGGTGTGGCCATCGTCAGGCACTGTGGCTGACCTCGCAGCCAGCATGGGGAGCCGGCTTAAACGCTACATCACCGAAACATTTGTCATCTTTGACTGGTATGAGCAAGTCTCTGCCAAAGACCACGAGAGGCAGAGAAGAGCCGGTGAGAGCTCAACAGAGTACCGACTCTCACTGACAACCCCGCTACCTAGCCGCGACAAAGTGATGAATAACAAGACAAACAAACGGAGACTGGGTGAGCTCCTGTGCACACACAGCATAGGAGATCACATCAATATGGTCAGCAAAGCAGACAGTATTGTCACTCATGACGAGGCTGACGTCTCCCTCATCTCATACATGTTGGATGCAGCCAGTCGCGGAGCTATAACTGTCCGCATTCTCAGCGACGACACTGATGTTTTTGTACTCATGGTCTATTGGTGCTGGAAGGTGGGTATCACATGTCACCTGCAGATGGAGAGATGGGATGGCACTATTCTCAACATCAATTCGACAGTAGAGAATCTCGGTGAGCAGTGTCGCTCCATCCTGGCTATGCATGCTCTCTCCGGATGTGACACCACCTCCTATCCCGCCGGGAAAGGGAAGGTGTCCGCACTCAAGGCCATGAGAGTAGTACCTGGTGACCTGCTTCATTTCATCGGAGAGGAGGGAGCTACTGATTTACAGATTACAGAGGCAGTGAGTGGTTTCTTCCTGGCTCTGCACAACCAGAGGGAGTCGACATCTCTGAACGTCGCCAGATATGACATCTACCGAAAGCGCTAAACCCCCCCAGCACTGAAGACACTGCCTCCTACAGAGCGCAACGCTCTCCTCCATGGACGGCGTGCCCATCTACAGGTGCTGCTTTGGAAAGCAGCAGACTGCCCTGACCCACCAGCTGTGGACATCACAGAGTTTGGATGGAATAAGAAGGAAGGCGAGAAGGAGGGAGAGGAAGTCATCATGCCCATCCTGGATGCAAGCCCCGTTGCTCCTCCTGCCGTGTTGGAAGTGATCAGCTGTAGCTGCAAAGCTGGGTTAAAACCCTGTTTAACAGCAAAGTGCAGCTGAGTAGCTGCAGGCCTGGCCTGTACCAGCTACTGCTTCTGCAAAGGCTATGATAGTACATGTTGCAACTCACTCACACACTCACAGCAAGAAGAGCAATATGACAAGAATGTAGAGTCAGGAGAAGACGATGAGGATGAGTTTTATGATGAGGATATGCTTTGTAACAGTGCAGAGTAGTAGAAGTGCAAGACACTCTTTCTTGATGGAAGTTTTATGTTGCGTAACTGCACATTTGGATAATTGTGTTCATAAATATCTTACAATTTATAACCGAGTTGAAGTTATTTCAATTATTTCAAATACATAAGTTATAATGTTTGGATAAGTGTGTTCATATAGTAAAATTTAAAGCCGAATTGAAATTATTTCAATTATTTCAAATGCATAAGTCATCTGTCCATTCCAATCAATTCAGTGCCCTCTAAAACTTCTAAATTGACTGAAACTTCATCAAAATTGACCCACTGGGCGTTGAAAAATGGTCACTTAGGCGATTATGCTAATTAATGCTAATTTTGCTAATTGCCCAACATATGCAAGTTAGCATCCGGCAGTTTCTAAGTGCTGGGGACCCATACTGTACATTTCTAACTTAAAACTTTGGGGTACTCAACATTTCCGGGTTCACATTGCTGGCAAGTAGACTATTTGGGGAATACCTTGGGATACCAGAGACACACTTCTCCATACTGGCCACAAGGGAATGCTGTATGTGAGAGAAATCATAGGTTGCTGGAAAATTGTGTGAGGGCAAGTCTAAGTTCGCAAGGAGAAGAAATAACCCGAGAATGGCCCGAGTTATTGCCAAAAATAATATGAGTGATAAACACCACAGCGGGAAGAACTACGGGACATTCCCCCTATGAAATCATTTTTGGTAGCACTCCAAGATTACCTCAGGAACAGGCTTTGCCTTATACTACTCAACGAGATACCTATTCCCAACCAGACCAATATATTCAAACCCAAACCAAAAGGCGACGAGAAACACATGATAAAATACGAAAACGACAACAGGAACCACCCCATATATCTAACCCATATTTCCTCGGAGAGTTTATTCTCGTAAAAAGAAATTATTATCTGTGGGCGGGTATACTAGAAGAGAAATATGAGGGACCTTTCCGAGTGGTAGAAATAAATGGACCATACCAAGTTTGGTACCGACATGATGGGGATATTGTTTCTGCCACCCATATTCGCCATACTAAGCGATATGAAGGACAATTGCGTCCCGACTGGAGCAGTGAAGGAGAAAGCGAAGAGGAGGTATATTGCTGTGGGAACTCAAGAGACAAATTTTTGTCACCCCAATGTTCAGCTTCGAGCCGAGAGGATATCTGGATGTCTCTAAGCAAACTGACTGTGGAGAGGAGGGAGAGTGAATTAGAGCCCGAGACAGAGTCGGATAATCCAGAAGAAGAGGAAGAGGGAAGCGAGATACAGTAGATGGGGATGGGAAGTCCAGAAAATCCGATACCTTAAATAACTCTACGGATTTTGGAGGAAGTTTTTCAGATTACTCTGAAGATTTCAATAGGGTAGACGGAAGTGAGACTAAACAAAATTTAGGAGGAGAGGGAGGAGTAAGCCCTCGGAAAGTAAAATTACTAGACGATAAAACCAACCCCGATGACCTGACTCAAAAGGATAATTACCCCTTCAAAATTACTCGGAGCGGCAGAGTCAGCCGTCCACCAATCAGATACCCGGACCAGGGTATAAAAGGAATGGATAGCACCCCCCCCCCAGGTCAATCCGCAGTCATCATGCCTCCCTCTGACAAACCCCAGCACCGGCTTCGTCGCCTGATAGCGATTGTGGAAGGGAAAGGACAGAGAGTGCAGGACGTGGCAACCCTGAGCCGACTGCTAAACATGCCATGGCACCAGTTTTTGGCTAAAACAGCTCCTCCCACTCAGAATACTGTCATTCTATTACATAGACACCTGGTACGGCATGGAGGCATAGTAGAATGGCATCAAGAAGGTGATCATTTCAGGGGGAGAGTTTTGCGGCGATCAGGTGCTCGCCTTAATAAATAAGGGTGATGTAAATATGCCATCAACCAATCAAAGGGCAGGATTGCCTCAGGTATATCACACCAAAGTTGCCAACAATACTCAGCTCCGTGACATGTGTACGTCTGGAAAGCTCTCCAGCCAATCAGCGAGGCCCGCAGCACTAGGGGGCGGGTATAAATCAAGGCGGGGGGAGCCTCGAGGGACCCACGATGGAGTTGCAATCATGATTAAAAGCACCATTCAACACGAATTCATCACAGACTGGACAAACAAACATTTCCTTGCAGTTAAAACACACACAACACTTGGACCCCTCATAGTTGCCACCACATATGTCAGACCAAATACCTACATCCCTTACACAAACCTAAATACCTTATTCAATAACAATGCACCTACACTCATACTTGCAGACTTTACCGCTAGACACCAAGCTTTCCAACATAATACCATTAATCAACATGGAATTCAACTATTAGCACTACACAACCACAAAAGATTAACTTTTCATGGCCCAGACTTCAACACAGTTTTCACACCAAACGGTAATGGTAAACCTGACTTAATTTTTTTCAAACCAAGCTTTTAATATATTCCACCATGATATTTCCCCAGGGCCACTTTCAGGATCAGATCACATCCCAGTTTTCATGTCAATTTCTTCAAACCCAATTCAAGTCCCATGTCAATCTCATTTTAACTACTCACAAGCAAACTGGGAAGAATTTAAAAACATTTTATCAGAAAACAACTACATACACGACTATGAGGGACAACACTACACACACATAGACCAACACATTGAGAACCTACAGAACAAAATCATAAATGCATCCAACACAACCATCCCAAGAACTACATACAAAGTCAAACACACTTTCAGACCCTCCATCAGAACACAACGACTCCTAATGTGCTATCGTCGTCGATTCGAACATAACAAACACAACCACATACCAGGCCGAGTACGCTACGACCTCTCCAACCTCAGAACTCACATCCTTAACAGCCTGCAGTCTGATCCTGACTCTCACTGGACACTCCTAGTACACTCAGCAGAACAACACAGAAAGACTAAGCCCTGGGAATTCTGGCAACACATAAAACGTTTACAAGGTAATAACACTCCCAGAACATCCTCCCTCACTGTTAATGGCAACACAATTACAGATCCTAGGGCTATCACAGATACATTTAAACAGACAGGCAACAAGTATACCACCCACACCCCATTGAAAGGCCTGCCGAACAACACATCCGCAATATAGAACAACATCTCACTACCATCCCCAACAACATCTCCCATGACACACACATTAACCTAAACACACTTGACCCTCAAAACATACTCACTGCTCCCATTGTGCCAGACGAAGTCAAGTTCATCCTGTCTAAAACACGGAGAAAGGCGCCTGGTGCCACGGGTATTAATCACCACCTTGTAAAGCACCTACCTTATACTTTTGTCAGGAATTTAGATAAAGAGGTTAAATTGCATATCACTGGTACATGAAATATCCCAACAAATAGTTATAATATAATTACCAACGAGGTATTCGATGGGTGTAATCCAGTCCCCCACACACGGCTAATTCAATTGCATGACATGTAGGAATGTTCACATAATACAATATCGATACAATGAACTTAGCTTAGAGGACTGGTGATGTAGGACTATTGTTATAGATTAATATTTGTAGCACATGGAGAACTGTGGGTTGAGTCAGAGCCGGGGGGGGGGGATGTTGGCTGTATGGTGTTGATTGAGAGACTAAAGGGCCGGCGTCCGATCGCTTCGCAAAATTACATATGGCTGCCGGCTCATAATAATTATAACCCATAACTTGGTTTCATGATACATCTAGAGCTGATGTAGATATTTATACATTACAGTTAATACTTAACCTATACTTAAGAATAAACTACAATACACAAAGAACCAGCCGAAATCGTACAAGCGATACGATACCGCCAAATTCAAATGTCCTATTGGACCTAAAACTGTCGGGATCATTACCCTATTCCCGACATATTGCCCGCCACCAAAAATGATATACAGGAGCTATATACAGAGAACAAAAAAAGGACATCGAAGTCAAAGATCACCTTGTTTGATCTTTGATCTCCAAAGATCCACGGAACTCATAGCCGCCCTCCTTTTGGGACGAGCGCCACCTGAAGCCTGTGGAGGATCATCCTTCTCCTCATCAGCTGCCCCACCTTGAGGAGCACTGTCACCAGCACTCTCCCGCGGAGGGGTATCAGTAGAGACGCCAGGATCATCCGGCAGTTCAACATCCTGCTCCTAGGGATATAACCTTACGACTGGGCGAGTAGTAACCCCAGTCGAAGTTCGTATTCTAGCAACCCTTATAAGACCATCAATGCCCTGGAACAAATCGATAATCCTCCCAAGCTTCCAAATTAACCCAGGACGCTCATCATGAATCAGGACTATATCCCCGATACGAGGCCATCGTTGATTCGTCCCTTTGATCTTATTAGAGGGACACTCGCGAAGAGACAGCAAATATTCTTGGGTCCACCGTTTCCATAGATCGTCGGACACCTTGTTTACATACTGGAAGCGACGACGTGTGGCGTCAGCATTGCCGAACGTAGGGTCATGCAGATCTTCGTCATTTGCGGACGAACTAGGAAGGTATTAAGGGTTTGTCCACGTGTTAGCATAGAAGGCAAAATGGGTAAGAGGTCATCAACATCTGCCGAGGTATAGGTCAAGGGCCTGTCGTTGACTGACATCTCAATTTCTATTAAGATGGTTTGCAACTCCCGTCTGGTCACCAGTGCCCTTCCTAATACCTTCTTCATGGCAGATTTGACGATACCGATAGTTCTCTCCCAAATCGCCCCGAACCATGGTGCACGTGCTGGTATAAATCTCCACTGGAAAGGGTTTCCAGTGAGGGTAGCCACAACCTGTGGGTCATCCATTAAACTCTGGAGATATTTAGAGGCCCCGACAAAACAAGTCGCATTATCGCTCATAATAATTTGAGGGAAACCATTGCGGCCTGCAAAGCGTCTTAGAGTATGCAAAAACCCCTCACTGGATAGGTCGTCAATCAATTCAATATGAATCGCTCTGGTTACCGCACATGTGAATAGGATGGCATATACCTTTATGATATGGGGGTAGTGTCCCATTTGTGGCCTAAAAACTTCACCTCACTATTCTCAGTAGCTACACCGTCAGAAGCAAATTGACCTTTCAAAAGATCACTATTAGTGGCCCATTCTCTCAAGTATAGATGAGCCTTGGCAAATATATCGCGGATCTCCCAGCATCTGTCGAGCAATAAATCTTCATCGTCCCCAGTGCCTTGAAGATTGTCCACATAGATCCCCTGCTTGATCTCATTCTTGAAGTCAGGATCTAGTCCAGCCTCCTCAAGATGTCGCAAGATAGTAGCGTTGAGAAGGAACTGGGAACAGGTCGCCCCGAATAAGACGACTCTGAACCTGTAGACCAGATACTCTGAATCTAGATCCATTGGGTCCCGTGGCCATAAAAATCTTGTCGAGTCCCTGTCTTCACGATGGAGTAGAAGCATCAGGAAGGCCTTCTCAATATCGGCGACCCATGCAAACTTATGATATCTGAAGCGCAACATAATTTGCGCGAGATCAGATACCAGGGACGGACCCGTGTACAGACAATCATTCAGGCAATAGGAGCGATCACTGGATTTAGCAGAGCAGTCATACACAATACGAACAGGAGTGGTGGAACTGTCCTTTTTAATCCCATGGTGAGCAAGGTAATGGATGTTATCCCCATATTCACTGAGATCTACTCTTTCCACAAATCCACGTTGTACCTGCTCGTTTAGTACTGCCGCATAAGTCTCGCAATTATTTGGATCCTTGACAAACTGCTTCTGAAGGCCACGTAACCTACCAAGTACTAGATGGAAATTAGTAGGTAATTTACTCTTGTTATCATTCCAAGGGAGCCTTACCACATACTGACCCCTGCCAGAGTCATACGTTACAGTCTCTTCATACGAGCTTAACGCTAGCTTGGACTCACGATCAAGTTCATGTGGGTCAATTCCAATATTGTCCAAGTCCCATAGCTTATCTATATCAGTACATGTATTATCAGGCACATTTGGCCTAATATATTTATCTATGGGGCTTACTGCTACCTTGAGGACCGTAACCACCTCCACCTGTGTGTCTTGAGAGGAAGTGGCATAGGATCCAGAAATGGCATACCCTTGGATCGTGGGGAGCATTATTAGCTTATCTACCCGCCGATATCCAGGGTGAACCAGGTCTAGTAATAATCAGCTCCGACCAGTAACATAATACCATTGTTAGCAGAGAGTTGATCATCAGCCAGTTTATAACCCTTGCTTCTGAGATATTTCAAATGTGGTTGAATCTCTGATGCTATATAGAAACTGGGTAGTGTGTCGACCACAACAGCCTTGATGAGATATACCTTTCTTCTACAAACATAGGAAATCTCCACGATATCATAGTCACTGGAATCTATTTCACCAGTGAAACCATGGAGACGCAAATTCTCTTGACCCTTGCTGGTACACTTGAGCTGGGGTAATGACGACCGCAGAACGAATGACCTCTGTGAGCACTGGTCAAGTAAGGTGCGCGTCATAATAGTATTATTATTACTCCCCACTACTGGCAGCATCATAGTAGGAAGCAATTGACATTCTCTAGAAGCAATGAACATGGCAGATACTTTATCACCCTCGCTCTTACCTTTCTCATGTGACTCTTTGGGGGTTCTCCCCCTTTCTTTGCCGTCGTGCCGATCAGACTGGGTGCAAAGGGAAACCAATGTTTCCCCTTGCAATACTTACAAGGTTTGATGTAGGAATTGGTGCAAGTACTGTTGAAGTGGTCTCTTGCCAGACAGCTGGTACATAACTTAAGCGATTTAGCCTTGCCAATCTTCTGTGTAGCCATAGGATACTTAGGACACTGGTACCACAGATGACCGTGGACACTGCACAACTTGCAACCTAATGATATTGGCCTTTTCTGTTTAGGAGAAGTCTGTACCGGGAAAGCTGCAGTAGAAGGCGACATCTCCACTTGTCGGTAGTGTCCAGTACTCTCCATATTGAAGACTTCAGTCTGGTACACCTGCACCAACGCTTCCAAGTTTAGTGGAGAGTCGCTTAGTTGTCGTCTTACGATTTCCTTTAGGGGAGAGGGTATCTTATTCAAGATATTAACACTAAATATTTCCTCCTTGGTGATGGCCATTGTCTCCATAGATCGGAGGAGGCTCTCAAATGAGCCATAGTACTCCTTTAGGTCCGTCACATCATAGGATGGAGGATCTAGCGTGAAGAAATTAGTAATTAACGCGGTCTTGATGACTTCCTCTCTCCCGTAAGTTCTCTTCAGCAACTCCACTGCAGACTCGTAGCTTGTAGCTTCTAGCTTGTATCCACCGATCAACTTCAATGCCTCCCATTTCAATTGACCACGTAGATATGTGAACCTTTGGATGGATGTGAGTGTTTTATTATGATGGACGGAACACTCAAAGATATCCCAAAATCCAGTCCAGGTAGCCGAATCCCCGGAAAAGGTAGGCAAAGTAAGCTTCGGCAGGTTAAAACCAGTCGCCTTTGGTGTACCGGTATCCTTAACAGGGGTTGATTCTTGGGTGGAAGATAGTCTGGCTAAGGCTGTATTAACGTCCTCAAAGTACTCAAGATCTGCCGACATTTCTTCTTCCACATCGTCAGTAATTGTCAATAAACCATATACCTGCTGAGCATAATTATCGTAAGTAGCTAGCGATTTAGTAACAGTAGCAAATTTACCCTTAATCTGATCAGCCGTGGCACTTAATACAAATTCATCAAGATCTCTTAAACACCTATTTAAACTTCCCTTCATCCCTCCCTTCAGAATCTTAAGTTTCTTTAAATCTGTCATCGTTAAGTCTATTAGGCTATTAACTCTCTAAACTATAAAGCAAACTATTACACAAATTAATTTAAATTAAACAAATTGGCAATAACATTGCCACTCCCAATTTGGAAACGGTCATTAGGCTACTAGCTGCAGTAGGAAGAATTAATTGAATAAGAAATTGACAAGTAGCAGAAACAAACTAGGGCTAGAGAAAGAAGGGTAAATGAAAAGAACTGACTAGGCTAGTATTAAGTATTAGGCCTAGCCCAGCTGCCCATCCCACAATCATGAGGTCTGTTGGCTGTCAATCGCTTAGGAATCAACAGAGACCGAACCCCATGACCGTAATTAGGCAACTAGGCTATAAAAGTTAATTAAACGAGTCACATGAGAACCCTTCCCACCGGCAAATTGAAAAAAGAGTCTCATATGGCCTAAAGGCCAAACTGAAAGTCACCAAGTAGGCTACCACGAACAGTGTCATCAAACAAGCACAGACACTCAGTAGGCCTAACCACAAAAACCGCGAGAAATGGTAGCAAACCGAAACACCCTCACACACATACCTAGCCCAGCAAACCCCCAAACAAGGTAAGCAGGACCACGTCGAAAAAAGTGGGAAACTAGTTCCCCCAAACTATAACAGTGATGGGGCCCACCGAAAAAACACAGGGATAGCCAGGCAACGTAGGCAACATAAAACAACGCAAGGGCAATCTGCCCAACTTCTAGCGCGGCAGCCATTTGTAACACCAAGCGAAAGCGGATGCAAACATAACACTATTACTGCAATAATATAAGTACTAGAGTTCGAAGGACCATTATTTGTCGGGAATTTAGATAAAGAGGTTAAATTGCATATCACTGGTACATGAAATATCCCAACAAATAGTTATAATATAATTACCAACGAGGTATTCGATGGGTGTAATCCAGTCCCCCACACACGGCTAATTCAATTGCATGACATGTAGGAATGTTCACATAATACAATATCGATACAATGAACTTAGCTTAGAGGACTGGTGATGTAGGACTGTTGTTATAGATTAATATTTGTAGCACATGGTGAACTGTGGGTTGAGTCAGAGCCGGGGGGGGGGGGGGGGAGATGTTGGCTATATGGTGTTGATTGAGAGACTAAAGGGCCGGCGTCCGATCGCTTCGCGAAATTACATATGGCTGCCGGCTCATAATAATTATAACCCATAACTTGGTTTCATGATACATCTAGAGCTGATGTAGATATTTATACATTACAGTTAATATTTAACCTATACTTAAGAATAAACTACAATACACAAAGAACCAGCCGAAATCGTACAAGCGATACGATACCGCCAAATTCAAATGTCCTATTGGACCTAAAACTGTCGGGATCATTACCCTATTCCCGACAACTTTCATAACAGCACTCACTCGCCTCTACAACGCCATCCTGGCATCTGGCTACTTTCCCGTCTGCTTCAAGACAGCGACCATTATCCTCATTCCCAAGAAAAACCAAGACAAGACTAATCCACTAAACTACAGACCCATTAGTCTACTTGAGACTCTTGGGAAGACTCTAGAACGTATCATAAACCACCGACTCAGACTATTTCTCGAAGACGAAGGACTCCTCACGAACATGCAATTTGAATTTAGACAACACAGATCGACACAAGAAGCACTAAACATTATCACAAACTACCTTCACATAAACAAACAGTCCAGACGAAAAAACAAGACAGCCTTAATTACCAAGGACATAAAACGAGCTTTTGACACAGTGTGGCACGAAGGCTTGAAGTACAAAATCTGCGAAAATTTCAACTTCCCATTTATTACTCAGAAACTTCTCTGCAACGTTTTGGATAATAGAACAGCCAAAATTAAGTTTTCTAATCTTTATTCAGATTCATTTGCACTAAACGCAGGCGTACCTCAAGGCTCAGTGCTCGCTCCTACCCTCTACATCCTATACACAAATTACTTTCCCAACCCCACTCACAATGACTCTCTCACAGTAATGTACGCAGACGATGTGACGCAAATAATAAGAGCAGACACACTAGACGCATTGACAAACAGAGCTCAAAGAGAACTTGACAAAGTAGCACAATGGGAGCAAAAATGGCGGATTCAGGCTCATCCTCACAAATCACACGTCACATACTTTGCCAAAGGACATCTCCACCCAAGACCCTTATTCCAGAACTCTCGAGCACCTGTCCCTAACCGCACACAAATAAATGTCTCTCCCACTAACAAAGTACTCGGCCTCACGTTCGACAAAAACATCCTATTTCATCAACAAGCAAAAACATCCACTGCCATCGCATCTAAATCCCTACAAACCATCTTTTTTATTCAGAAATGCCTCAATAAAAACCAAGCTTCACTTATACAAAGCACTAATAAGACCTCTTTTGTGCTATGTCCCACTCGGCATTTCACTTTCGGCCCCTACCAACCAACTAAAATACCAAAGAATTCAAAATAAAGCACTGAGGTGGATGTTCGGGACTCAGTGGTATGAGTTCCAGACGGCACAACATCTTCACGATCTAGCCCACATCCCCCCTCTAAATACTTATGGGCAGCAATTAGCAGAAAAACAACGTATAAAACTTGAGACCTTTCATGATAACTTCATCCAAATTTTCAATAGAATTTGATATCCCCCCCGCCCCTTGTCAAACCTCCTTCACCCCAACAACAGAGAGGCACCCATTCCTAAATTCACTTACAATCAAGATTGGTAGAGGCGGTGGGTCATGCCGGCTCGTCCACAGTCCAACCTCCCTACCACTCTTGACCTAGATTCCTAGATTCACTTCCAATTAATATATATAACTTAACAGACCCACCAAATTTCCTTACTAGCACCAATCCTTAGCCAATTATAATCAAATTACAAGACAACAACCTTTTAACGTAACTTCAAAATATAATAACAGTACAGCCTTCCTACAAGTTCTGCCACTGACAGCTCTTCCCCAGCATTACCTCCTTTTTGACTCAATGCCACCCAAAATTATCTCCCCCTTTTATACCATTTTCGAATTACTACCATCGAAAAATACAACCCCAAAACATCCAAAGCCCAATAGCAGGCACTTTCGATTTTATACCACCCAAAATTAACTTGCTCCCCATCCCTTGCCCCCGCAAGCCATCCTGAATCTCATTAAAGACACTTCTCCAACTAAAACAATTCAACCCCAGCTCAATTATTCAACTCACGCACGTTGGGCCAAGCCCCGACACCCTATTCCTCTCACTATTATCACTGTCTCTCCTACTTAACCAATCAAAACTTCCCTTCTTTCACCCTCACCCAACTTTTTTATATTCATTCATTCATTCATTCTCGAGGGACACTTGATAAACGGCACTGGCACGGACAGGTTCAAAGGTCACCGCCTACACCCCTTTCCTCCTATACCCGGGAAGGTCCAGGCACCACCAGTACTTCGCCCAATACCAACCATGGGCCGAAGTTACATCAACGCTACCCCTACGCTTCCCGACATATAGCAAGCCTACATACACACAGCCAGGCACTACATGGAGGGCGGGAGACTTGTGGCGAAGAGACAGAGTTGGCAAAGCATTACTGGCCAGCTGTGAGATGGTGATCCAGGCAGAAGAGAGAAGACCCTAATTTTACTAAGGACCTTTATAGGCCCGCATACCATTGACCAAAAAGAAACTGACCTGACAGAGCCGGAAGTTAATAAAGATATGTGTCCTTCTTGGGACAGAACTAAAGATAAAGTATTTAGACAATGAAATTAAATACAAATTATGATTAGTTAAGATGTACAGTTCTCATTGGTAGAAAGACATTACGCCTATAGTTAGACATAGAATAGGACTTGCTAGGGAGTAGAAGTAAATTGAATTGAAATAAGCTTAAACTAGATACATTTACATAAACTGAATTAGGAAGTTGATATTTTCTATACGTCAGATAGTCCTTCTACTATCGGGAACAAGGAACATACCTTATCCCAAAAGAAAGTTATTATCTTTGACAGGGCCAGATATTTCCTAGATAGCACAGCTCTCTTCCACTATTAGGACAAAGGAACATGCCCTTTTAATAGTTAGAAGAACTGCTTTTGGGGTTTGTGAAGTAGGCTAGTTTAGCTGAGAAATAGTTAGGAGAGAGTAATTGATACTCTATAAATATCATCCACATATACTTTTTGTTAACAAGGAAACGCTTTACTTTTCGTTATACGCAAATACTACCATAACGTAATAAAGGGAATATTAATTATGTTCATTACTTCTATGTATAAATCAATGAAGGATGCTTCGTTTATCGATTTAACTTCATGAACAGTCAACCGAGTAAAGGTAATATTGTCTTATACTAATTTCTACGAGAAAGAATAAGCGCTAAGAAGGTAATACGCGAACAAGGGATTTATGGTGGAAATATGTGTGGATACTTGTAAATATTAACGACTTAATTTGGAGTCATTGTGTTGTTATTATATTGCCGGAACTTATTAAGGTTTTCCTGTCGCATAGTCGGAGTAAGGCAAGTTGTGAATAGCGTTCTTACAGGTAGATTATAGTGGGAAATTAATAGTTCAATCTATAAGTTATGACTGGTGGCCGTAACTATTCACTCAACGCTTAAACGTATCTCGACCTGAGTCGGAGACGAGTGCGTTCAGTCTACCCTATCAGGCAATAATGTTTCTGTTTGAGCAATCCTGTTTATGATCGCGCAGGGTGAACGACATTGATAGCCAATCATGGATTCTTGAGCGAGAAATTCAATTTTTGTTGGCGATGTCTGCGAAGGTTTTAGGCCCTGTAATATGTGCTTTTTCGGTCTATTAATTTCAATCAATACATTTAAATAAATACAATCCATCAATATAGGCTATTGGCTAAGGTAGTCACACTGTCAGCTACAGTCAACATCCTTGTTCAAGCTCAAGACAGACGGTAGGCTACCTTCAGGCTATTATATCTTATAATCTTATCAGGAAATGTTGAAAAAGTTATTACGGTCGTTATCTGGCAAAGGTAGCTCTTTATTCCCCGTCTAATTCTCAAACAATTCTCGTTAGTCTATTGGGGAAATAAAAAGTATATATTATTTTCCTGGCGATGTATGAATAGGCTGAATTATATAGTTTATTGTTGTGCCGGGTTCTGGTTGATTAGTTCCCTTGATACAGTCCGTAAAACAATCCAGTTCTGGTTTGATGGACTTAAATATACTTGACAGGAACGTACCGAGTAGGTCCTATATACAGCAAAATGGTATTCAAAGGTTCAATATAGTACTCAATTACAACACAAGGAAGAACACATATGAAGATTTTATTGAATAAACATGAGAATAGGTGAACAATAAGGATCATGAGGGAAGATCCAACAATAGTAACAAGTATATATATATTGACCTTACTTCGGAACAATGTTACTGATACCAGAATAACTGAATAGTGAGAGTCTAGTATTGAATCAAATCATGTGGAAAACATACATAGAGGCATAATGTACAAGAATAAATTTTAACCTTCAATGCAATAATAAATGAGAGTCAAAATATCTTCCGTATTCACAAGAGACTTCAACGCTCTAGATAATGATCCTAGAGTCACAATATGGAGAGTTGAGGTTATAAAGATACTGTCACAGGAGACTAGGTGAGTCACACGTAGGCTCGGCTGGGCCTTTAAAACTGACCGCGTGAGCTTACCCTCAGGTCAGGTCACTGGGAAGGTCACCAGGTGAACTGAGGTAGTAATAAATACTTTTTCTAGTTAATGCAACTATGAACTTAGCTGAAATGCGATGTTAATTTACTTTACAGGAAAGGGCTGAGATTATTATTTATAAACACCGATAAGTATCAAAATCGCCCAAAAGTGAATGTATATCTTATCACAGGATTATATTACTTGAACATAATTTGCTACGATAACGAACCGAACTTAGGAATTCGTGTTTCTATAATTTCTTAGGCGAAGCAAAGTGATAACGTGAATTTGATAAGAAAAGGAATGGATTTTAATAGGTCTACTGGAGGGTATTAATTAGGTCAAGATGTAATCTTCAATATTCGTGATTAAGACAACACACGAAGATAAACAAAATAACTAGCTGAGTTCCAATAGACTCAGACTGGAATGAACACTATAGTTTAATCTCAAAAAGTGGGAACTGACTGATTAACAGATATCGATCGGTAGATCGTACTTAGCAATTAAATTGGCGCTAATGACGAAGTTTAGCTCATTGATATTTAACGCAATATCAGATTCGCTTCTGAACGAGTTAACAGGGTGAGGAGAATAAAATGTACAGGTACAATTAGTACATGGACGTAGGCGACGAAGTCCTACTCATTGATACTCAAAACGAATAGTACCAGACTCGGATCTGAACGGGTTAACAGCTGCGAGGTGAATAAAATACACAGATACAATTAATGTATGGTGGATGAAAGTGAGACGAAACACGGAGGAAAGAATTCCTATACACAGTATTCGAAATATCACAACATCAAGTTTTACAAGAACATAAAAGCACGTCTATAAGATATATTTCATATGCGATTACTGAATTGGAGATTTAAGGAATTACACTGAGCACTTGTTGGAAAACTGGGCGTAGGTTCTAGGTAAAAAGTGATTATTTAAATGGATTCATCACGGAATATACTAAGACTTCAACTCACAAATAATAAATCAACATACACGTAGTCAGTAAATCTGCGAGCGTGGGGTGCTTGAATATATGTTAATACACTATCGGTAACGTATGCGTAAGTTATGAATTAAATAAAGTCTTGAACAAGGGTCAAGGGATTAAGGCAAGATTAACACAGAATAACACAGGTTCAGAGGGATGACACTTATTACGCAAGTACGTGATCTAGGGCACAGATCACAATTAAGTCAGGACTCACACGGTTCACATATTTACCTAAACAATACCTCACAACAATAACCAACAGAGAAAGACACAGAAACACTTAAGTATTTGGGAAGGGGAGGTGGACGAGAGTGCTGGTCTGGACGGCGTAGAGGATAGTAGTCAATCTTGCACAGCTGGTTACCTTCTCAAGCAGGGGTTCTCGGTTTAGGCCTGGTTACGTAATTGGAACAGGGGTCCTATGTCCAGGCCTGTTTACGTAATTCGAGCAGGGGTCCTAGGTCCAGGCCTACGTCCGTGGCTCGAGCAGGGGTCCTCGGTTCAGGGCGCCAGGTAACAGACAGGTGGCCCTCCAGCATTCCGGAAGGAGGGGGGTGCCGTCCAGGGGGGGCACTCTCGAGGGGCAGGGGGACGGGGTGGGGCAAACCATAGCAACACTGTCCCAACTAGCCCGTTCCTGGTGGTCAAGCCTAGTCAGTAGGTGAGGTGGTGCTTACTTTCCTCAGGTTTTTCTGAGGTCCTATGCAAATATTTTCTTGCTTCAGGTGTCAATGAACTCAGAGGAGAAAGGGTATTGAGGAAAAAGGAAAGATGGTTGTTGTGAGGTACATATACATTCTAGCCTGGGAACTCAGGTATTATCATATGGGCCTAGTTCCAAGGTAATATTACAATATTTAATGGGGCAGCTGGAAGGTCCAGGGCTGCTGTGAAAAATAGGAAACACTTAGAGCTTATAATGGAGCAACTGTCTTGCAGGTCTTCTAATTACCCTTGGACATACACATAGAGGATTGTAGTTGTATTCTCGGGGGCTTGGAATAGTCAGGCGTTATCAGGTCCATTGGTTCCTGAAATATTCGGGGTGCTGGTGAGTAGATTGCATAAGGGAGTGTTCATCATATTCTAAATCTGGCGGAACAATACAGGGAGCGTCACTGCTGGTGGAGGCTACGTAAAAGGAGGGTTCTAATTGGCTGTCCCAGGGCGGTTGTGGTTGGCTCAGAATACAGCTTGTAACTGGGTGAGAGAGTATTCCGTTCTCTTAGATGGCTGTGGGCGTGAAAGAGAACTGGGGAATGGACGGCTGGGCATGGTCAACTCAGGTAGATTCCTGTGGACTCGGAGGGGGGACTCTGGTAGATGTCTTCGTTGTCAGTCCTGGGATTTTGAGGTTGCCAGAGTGGTTATGCTGGCCACTCGGTGTATCGTTGGTTTGGGGCCCGTCATCTCACCACCTTCGTTATGAAAAAAGTCGCGACCTCGCGATTTAATTAGGTAGGTCTTGGAAGTCGGTGATGTGGTGAGGATTGGGGCATAGCCTAGGATGAGGAACCATGCTGCAGAGGGGACATCCGTAGGTTGGGTGGGGTCCAGTGTGACTTTGATTTGCCAGTCTTCGGTGGATTCCTTGGCGAGCTGTAGCAGGGTATTTGTGGTGGTGATGGGGACTGGCGTATAGCCTTGTAGGGAAACCACTCTTATTATTTTCATAGTGGCCTCTTGGGTTTGTGGAGGAGGGGTTGAGGGTTGTGTTGCTGTGGCTGCAGGAGTACTGGTAGGTGGTCTGGTCCTGGTGGAGGTTGAAGGTGTAGTGACGGCCTTGTCGTTTGTGTGTTGGTGGTTGGGCCTAGTCGCACTAACTTTGGGTGGCTGGGTTGGTCGGGTGGCTTTCTTGTAGGTGGGCTTGAAGGTGGGGGCCCATCGTTGAGGTGGTGTCACACGCCGGCCAGATCTCGTACATACTGAGGATTTAGAGGATGTTAGGACAAGTTGATGTACACGAGGCTGAGGGGAGGGGGAAGAAGCTGAGCTGTGAGAGAGAGGAGGCCGATTTAGTTTTTGTGGGGTCAGTCTGATCAAAGGAGAGGATTGAGGGCTAGTGTTGAGGTGGGGTGAAGTAGTTTTTAGTTTGGAGGCATAAGTTGGTTTAGTTATGACAGGGGTAAGAGGGGTAGGTAAAGTAATCTGAGGAGATACGACAGGAGGAGGGGAAGGAGTAGCCTGGGATCGAGAAGTTGAAGGCAGATTGATAGTGACAGGAGTGGTTGGTTGAGTACCTGATGATTGAGAGAGTGAAGGTAGGGTTATAGAAGGTGATGGCTGGGCAGTGGAGGAGTGGGAAGGTGCAGTGGGAGCAGGGATAGTGGTCTTAGTAGAGAGTGCTGGAGGGGCAGAGACGTGCGGGTGGGAATAGGGGGTGCAGGTGTAGGAACTAGAGTATGTTGTAAGGGGTTAGTGGTGGGTGGGTTAGGCTTATGTAATTTAGTTAGATCAGGAGGATGTTTGAATTGACGAGAGGGAGAAGAAGGAGGAAGCAGCTCAGAAAGGGTGGACTCTGTGGATTCTAAGTTGGGATTATTGTCATTGGGTAACCTGTCATGTTGATCCGGATTAGCGAGCATTACATCATTGTCATTGATCGGTTGAAATCTACGTACATGCCTGTTACGAAACATGCGTGGTTCCCCAAAATAATTAATGGTAATTTGATAGCAGTTGGGCACAGATAAGATATCTAAGGCGCCTTTGAATCTCGGTTTAATTTTGGAGCGGACTGGCAGGTGTGCAATCATGACGAGGTTGCCAATGTGATGTGGGCTAGCTCTGGGGGTCTCATCAGGTTGAAGGTCTTGCAGATATTTTATATGACGAAGTCTGTTCTTAAGGTGTAGTAGATTTTGGTCGAAATTAAAGGATGGTTCATATGGTGCAGCCAGATGACGTAATGGGAGGAGAAGGGGGGTTACTCCCATAACTCGTTCGTGGGTGTAATTCCATCTTCTCTTGGGCAGGTGTTGATGCCCCATTGCACAATCCTTACTTGGCTGGACCAGTCTTTAGAGTCCATTTGTTGCAGCCTGGTTCTGATCTGATTTGCAATGGTTCTATGACTCCTTTCGCAGATGGAGTTCCCCTGGGGCCAGTAAGGAGAAGAGTGACTGATTTTGAAGCCACACATCAGTGATAGTTGTGACCACACATGGCTGGTAAATTCTGGGGCGTTGTCGGAGTGAATGGCTTCTGGCAATCCGAAGTAGGGGAACACATGTTGGATTAGGGCTTCTGCCACTGCCAAAGCGGAGTGTTCTTTGGCTGGGCATGCTATTACATACTTGGAGTAGGTGTCAACGAAGGTGATGATGTATTTGTGTCCATGGCTGTTTTCGAGAGGTCCCATGACGTCGACTGCAAGGAGTTGCCATGGTTTGGATGCAACTAATTTTCCTGTGGGGCCAGGTGTCCTGGTTCTGTCTTTTCCTAGGGCACACGCTTTGCAGGCTTCTGTTATCTTTTTGGCGGTTAGGTAGGGAGATGGTGTCCAGTACACTTGTTGAAAAGTGGCGATTAGGCGTTTTTGAGCTAAATGGATGCCATTATCCGTGTGTATTGATTACATAGTTGGAAATACGTTTTGGGGGGTGATCACAATTTTCCCTTCTAGAGTGAATAAGTTATCCTCACGTCTGGATAGTTGGTTAAACAGTTTTCTAGGGATCCAGTCGGGTTTTTGTTGTCGTTGATAGTTGCTTAATAATTCTTGTTGGCTTTCTTCTACTTGTCCTAGATGGTGAATGGCATGGATGGTGTGAGGGGGATCTTTTTCCTCTTCGGCATGTTGATGTTGCAGGGGGAGGTGAGAGAGAGCATCAGCATTTGTATGCAATTTCCCTGGTCGATAGACTATATCTATGTCGAACTCTTCCAAGGATTCTCTCCAACGAACAGTTAAGGCGTTCTTGGTGTCCGATTTTCTTAGCCATTGCAATGCATGATGATCAGTTATGACTGTTACTTTTACTCCGGCTAGGTACGCTTTAAAGTGTTGTAAGGCCCAAATTATACCTAAGCATTCTCTCTTGGTGGCTGGGTAATTGACTTCTGCAGGGTGCAAGGAGCGGCTTGCACAAGCAATTATGTGCTCTTTCCCATCACGGGTTTGGCCTAAAACTGCGCCTATTCCGAATTGGGATACGTCAGTGTAGAGTCGGAAAGGCTGGGTATAGTCAGGAAAGGATACAACAGGGGAGGCAACTAATTTGGTTTTGAGAGTCTGGAAAGCTTGCAGTCTAGCTTCTGTCCATCGTAAAGGTTCTTCTTTCTTGGTTAGGTCGTGCAGAGGTTTAGCAATGGTTGCAAAGTTCTTTACGAATCTTCTATAGTAAGAGGCCAGGCCGTGGAAAGCACGTACGCCTTTTACGTTAGTGGGGGGGGGGGGGGAAATTTTACTGATGGCTTCTAATTTTGCTGGATCTGGAGCGATACCGTCTTCGGACAGTACGCGACCCAAAAAGTTGACTTGTTTTTGGGCCAGGGTGCATTTGGAGGGTTTAAGTTTCAGGTTGGCCTCTCTAATCCTCTGGAATACTTATTTGAGGCGTTGGAGGTGTTCTGCCCAGGTAGTGCCGAACACAATGATGTCATCGAGGTGCGCCAAACATGTTTCCCAGGTTAAACCTTGTAACACTGACTCCATTAATCTGGAAAAGGTAGCTGGTCCGTTGCAGAGCCCAAACGGAAGTACAGTGAACTCATATAGTTTTCCTTGGCTAGTGTTGATGTTCGGGTAGGACAGGTACTTGCCAATAACCAGCTTGAAGGTCTAGGGTGGTGAACCATTTGGCTCCTAGTAGAGAGTCGAGAGAGTCGTCGATCCTAGGAAGGGGAGTGGCGTCTTTAATGGTGACGTCTTTTAGCTGGCGATAGTCGACACAGAATCTGGTGGATCCGTCTTTGTTTCTGACGAGCACCAACGGTGAAGACCAAGGGATATGGGAGGGTTTAACTATTCCTGTTGTGAGCATGTCTTGGACTTGTTTTTCTTCTTCGAGTCTTTGGATGGGGTTTTTCCTCCTGATAGGTTGCTTGATGGGGTGGCCCACGGTCTGAATGGGGTGATGTAAGACTTGGGTGTTACCCATATCTCGGTTGGAAGTGGCGAAAATATTTTGAAAGGAAAGAAGGAGGTTTTTGAGGTCTGACTGCTGGTGGTGGGTTAGAGTAGTGGGTATGTCAGGGAGAGGGTTGGAAAAGGGTGTGGAAGGGTCAACAGGTGGGGTTAGTTCCTCGGAGTACATTTCTAGTTCTCCAATTTCTAAACCTCTGGGTAGTTTGATAGGTTGTTCAGATATGTTAGCAATTCTAATGCAATTTATGTGTTGAGGTAGCAAAGTGGGAGCGGTTAGGCAGGCCCCATTGAAAGGGCTTCGGAGGTGGCGGGTCAAAAGGGCAGGCCCTTGGAATCTGGACACCAAGGGGACCCATTGTTCATGATGAGGAGGAATGGTGGTTGATTTAGAGATTATGGCAGGAGAAAGGACCTGGGTAGGGCAGGAATGAGGTTCAGGATGGGTTGTGGGTTGGGGAGGGTCATTTAAGCAATGGTTAGGTGGGGATGGGCATTTGGTGAATGGGGAGGATTCAGAGTTAGGGCAGGTTTCAATGTGATTGGCTAGGGATTTAGATGCCGTGACATCATAGGTAGGGTTGTTGGGAAGGGATTTATTATTATTATTTTTTTTCAGGACTGATAGTCGTACGACAAAGTCCTGCGCCAACAATCTATGGAGGCGTGAAGGGCTGCTAGTAAATCTAGCCCTAGGTAGCCGTCATATTTGGCTTCACTGGGGTACACCACAAATGAGTGTTGCACCCCTTGATGGGGAAGGGGGGGTTGGACGTGCAACGGACGAGTTTGACCCAGGTTGGGAATAACCTGTTCGTTGGCACTGATTAAGATTATGTGGGAGGGCACAATGTCTCTGAAACTTTTGCTATGCTTCTGGAAAAAAGGAAGGAAAAGACAGGAATGGGAAGCCCCCGTATCAATCAAGAGCTGCACTTTCACCCCATTCAGAGTGAGTTTGTGATACACCGGACGTTCTCCTTGTGGTATATTGTCATGAGCCCCCGCCATGGTCGCGATGATTTGTGTGTGGGGGGGGGGGGGGGGGGGGCGCGAGCTAAAAATCCAAGTTTTCTGTTTGGATTGGCTCCGACTGATGCGTTGAAATCTCTGGGGCATCTTCCATGTCTTCTTCTTCTATGCCCGCCATGCTATTTTCCGTGATGGCGAACACTGGTCGTGGCTTGACCCACGGTATTTGGACCCACCAACTTAGAGCTCGGTTCCTTTTCCTTGTGAGTTCCCCAAAGGACCTCTTGATGGACCAAAGCAAGCATGTAGAGTTGCAAGGCTTCCAGTCAGCAGGGCATATCCGTGCCCATTCTTCAATTCTGTCTGAGGGTCTGGGGACTGCGGGGCCTCTGTTAATGAGAGGGCTAGGAGTAGGGTGAGTAGTGACTTTGCTAATCACTGAGGCTATCTTGTTGGTGGTAGGTTGACTTGGTTCTTGTGGGTTATGCATTGCCATGATCCTCTTAATGGTGAGCAGGTCTGCATCATAGTTAGTAGGGTCTATGATGGAGAAATGTCTGGCCACAGGGTCAGGGAGGATCCTAACTAGAACTTTGAACACTAGTTTTCTTCTTTGTGCGTTTGTTTCTTCATGGAAAGCATTCATTGCCAGCTGTTGTAGCTTGTCGATGGTCCCATCTAAATCGCCAGTATATGTGACTGCATGAAACTTTTTGTCTGCAATCGTCTGACCTAATATGGGGCTAACAGCTGATCTGACGTTAACTTCAAATTGGGCCCATGTCAACCCTGGCATATTATCACGCACGTATCCTGATACCTTTGATGCATACTTTCCTAGTTTAAGTACAATGGTGTGTATCTTGGAAGCGTCATCTTCCCTAAACATCATGTCTAGGATAGGTTTGACTATTTCCAGGTAAGTATAAATGTCATGCTCCTCGGTTTTAAAGACCTGGATTTCGAACCTGAGTGCTGCTGCCATGATGAGAGTAGGATATTGTCAATTGAATACCGCAAAAACAAAATTGAAATTGCTAGAATATCCATACTGGTACGCCGTATCAAGACACCGCTGGCTACCAGTGTTGTGCCGGGTTCTGATTGATTAGTTCCCTTGATACAGTCCGTAAAACAATCCAGTTCTGGTTTGATGGACTTAAATATACTTGACAGGAATGTACCGAGTAGGTCCTATAATTATACACCAAAATGGTATTCAAAGATTCAATATAATACTCAATAACAACACAAGGAAAAACACATATGAAGGTTTTATTGAATAAACATGAGAATAGGTGAACAATAAGGATCATGAGGGAAGATCCAACAATAGTAACAAGTATATATATATTGTCCTTACTTCGGAACAATGTTACTGATACCAGAATAACTCAATAGTGAGAGTCTAGTATTGAATCAAATCATGTGTAAAACATACATAGAGGCATTATGTACAAGAATACATTTTAACCTTAAATGCAATAATAAATGAGAGTCAAAATATCTTCCGTATTCACAAGAGACTTCAACGCTCTAGATAATGATCCTAGAGTCACAATATGGAGAGTTGAGGTTATAAAGATACTGTCGCAGGAGACTAGGTGAGTCACACGTAGGCTCGGCTGGGCCTTTAAAACTGACCGCGTGAGCTTACCCTCAGGTCAGGTCACTGGGAAGGTCACCAGGTGAACTGAGGTAGTAATAAATACTTTTTCTAGTTAATGCAACTATGAACTTAGCTGAAATGCGATGTTAATTTACTTTACAGGAAAGGGCTGAGATTATTATTTATAATCACCGAGAAGTATCAAAATCGCCCAAAAGTTAATGTACATCTTATCACAGGATTATATTACTTGAACATATGCTACGATAACGAACCGAACTTAGGAATTCGTGTTTCTATAATTTCTTAGGCGAAGCAAAGTGATAACGTGAATTTGATAAGAAAAGGAATGGATTTTAATAGGTCTACTGGAGGGTATTAATTAGGTCAAGATGTCTATCTATCTATCTATTGCCTGACGCCGTGATCCCCGAAGGGGTGGCCACGAACGAACCGCCCCCATGCACCTCTGTCCCCAGTCAGTCGACGCCCCTCCCCCCAACCAGCACCGCCTTCGTTCATGTAGTTCCTCACTCCATCCTTCCACCTCATATTCGGTCTAACTCTCCCCCTCTGTCCCTCCACCTCGCTCTCGTACACCCTCTTAGTCATTCTCTCGCTTTCCATACGTTCCATATGGCCGAACCATCTCAAGTTGTTCCTTTTCACACTTTCCAGCACATCTACCTCCACACCACACCTCCTTCTTACTTCCTCATTAGTCTGTCTATCCCTCCATGTAACTCCGCACACCCTCCTTAAGTAATTCATTTCCACTGCTCTCACTCTTGGTCTGAGTCTCTCAACCAACGTCCATGCTTCGCTTCCGTAAGTCAGTGTCGGGATTACCACACTGTCATGCAAGGACTTCTTCACTTCCATACTGACCACCCTATTTCTTGTTACTGCTTTTAGCGTTCCTACAACCCTCTTCCCCTGTTGTACCCTCTCCCGCACCTCTTCATCCATAGTCCCATCTTTACTCAACACACTGCCCAGATACTTAAAAGAGTTGACAATCTCCATAGCCTGACCGTTCAGCTTCACCTCACACTCTGTGACTTCACCCCTTTCGAAGACCATAACCTTGCTCTTCCCCGTATTTACCTTCAAATTCCGTTTTTCGCACACTGTTCCAAACTCATTTACCAGACCCTGCAACTCCCATTCATTATCACTCATCAGAACTGTATCATCCGCAAACAGCAGTATAGGTAGCTTCCACTCAATTCCCTCCCTTTTCAGCGATACACCAACATCCACTGCTCTTGATAGTATTTCTTTCATAACTCCATCCATATATACAGTAAACAACCACGGGGACATCATACACCCCTGTTTCAAACCAACATTCAGGTCAAAGAACTCGCTCTGCTCACTCTCCACACGTACTGCCGCCTTTGCACCCTCATACATGCTCTTCACTGCTTTCAGCAACTTGCCCTCTACTCCGTATATTCTAAGTACTTTCCACAAACCTTCTCTATCCACTCTGTTATAGGCCTTCTCCAAGTCCATAAAGGCAACATACACCTTTTGTTTCTTCTCCAGATACTTCTCCACAACACAATTCAGGGTAAAAATCTGATCTACACATCCTCTTCCCTTCCTAAAACCTCCCTGCTCGTCGCCTATCCATTTCTCCGTTCTCACTCTCACTCTCTCAATCACTACCCAACTGTATACCTTCCCTACTACGCTTAGAAGACATATTCCTCGGTGGTTACCACACACTCCTCTTTCCCCTTTGCCCTTATATAGGGGGACTATTATGCCAGTCTTCCAGTCATCGGGTGCACTCCCCTTCTCCCATGCTAGTTTGCACATTTTCCATACCCATTCTATCACTATCTCACCACCATACCTCAACATTTCCCCACACACTCCATCTGTTCCTGGTGCTTTCCCCAACTTCACTCTTTTCATGGCTTCCCACACTTCTGACCTCCTGATCCCCACCTCCTCCTCCACTACTTCTCTTCTTCTCCCTCCCATACCATGTCCAGCTATGTTTGCTGGCTCTTCATTCCTTTCATTTAGCAACTCACTGAAGTACTCCCTCCATCTTTCGACTCTCTCTTGCTTCTCGGCTAGCATTCTCCCATTCTTATCTTTCACACCCTTACTTTTTCCCTTGCTACCTTCCCTAACTTTCTTGACTTCTTTCCAGAACAGTTTCTTACTCTCCCTCCATTTTACACTCAGATTCCTTCCAAATTCCTCATCTACTCTTCTCTTACTTTCCTTCACTACTCTCTTCACCACCCTCTTACTCTCCACGTACCTCGCTCGTTTCTGTCTCTCGGAATCTTCATTCCCTCTACTACCCAACCACTCTCTATATGCTTTCTTCTTTTCTTCCACAGCTATTCTTACCTCTTCTGTCCACCATGCTGTACCTTTCACTCCCCTCCCTCTTCTCCTCACTCCACACACCTCCTCACATGCTGCACAGATCTCATCCTTAAACACCTTGCTCATCTCCTCCACTTCCTCCATAACTTCCAGGTCGAACCCACCTAGTCGTCTTTCCACTGCTCTCCTGTACTCCTCCCTGACTTCCTCCTCCTGCAACCTCTCCACCCTCCTCACCATTCCACCCTCCTCTCGCCTCCCTCCCGCTCTCCTCACCCACTTCTTTTGTATCCTAACCTTAGCTACCACTACATAATGATCAGACAGACCCCCTCCAATACCCCTATACACCCTAGCATCCATCACAGATTTCTTCATTCGTTCATCCACACATACATAATCAATCAATGACTTTCGTTCCACCACTGTCTTATCCTTCATCGTCAACATCCGTTTCCACGTGTACCTGTGGATCATTCTGTGTCGGAAGAAGGTGTTGGCTATCCACAGCCTCCTCCCCACACATACGTCCACAAGTGCACTACCATTCCCATTCACCTCTGATGGTACCCCCCACCCTCCCACCACTCCTTCAACTTTCCTATCACCCACCTTACCATTCATATCCCCAATCAGAAATATTCTTTCATTCTTGTCAAACTTCTCCAGGCACGCCTCCACATTCATCCAGATGTAATCAAGATGTAATCTTCAATATTCACGATTAAGACAACACACGAAGATAAACAAAATAACTAGCTGAGTTCCAATAGACTCAGACTGGAATGAACAGTATAGTTTAATCTCAAAAAGTGGGAACTGACTGATTAACAGATATCGATCGGTAGATCGTACTTAGCCATTAAATTGGCACTAATGACGAAGTTTAGCTCATTGATATTTAACGCAATATCAGATTCGCTTCTGAACGAGTTAACAGGGCGAGGAGAATAAAATGTACAGGTACAATTAGTACATGGACGTAGGCGACGAAGTTCTACTCATTGATACTCAAAACGAATAGTACCAGACCCGGGTCTGAACGGGTTAACAGCTGCGAGGTGAATAAAATACACAGATACAATTAGTGTATGGTGGATGAAAGTGAGACGAAACACGGAGGAAAGAATTCCTAAACACGGTATTCGAAATATCACAACATCAAGTTTTACAAGAACATAAAAGCACGTCTATAAGATATATTTCATATGCGATTACTGAATTGGAGATTTAAGGAATTACACTGAGCACTCGTTGGAAAACTGGGCGTAGGTTCTAGGTAAAAAGTGATTATTTAAATGGATTGATCATGGAATATAATAAGACTTCAACTCACAAATAATAAATCAACATACACGTAGTCAGTAAATCTGCGAGCGTGGGGGGCCTGAATATATGTTAATACACTAATCGGTAACGTATGCGTAAGTTATGAATTAAATAAAGTCTTGAACAAGGGTCAAGGGATTAAGGCAAGATTAACACAGAATAACACAGGTTCAGAGGGATGACACTTATTACGCAAGTACGTGATCTAGGGCACAGATCACAATTAAGTCAGGACTCACACTGTTCACATATTTACCTAAACAATACCTCACAACAATAACCAACAGAGAAAGACACAGAAACACTTAAGTATTTGGGAAGGGGAGGGGGACGAGAGTGCTGGTCTGGCCGGCGTAGAGGATAGTAGCCAATCTTGCACAGCTGGTTACCTTCTCGAGTAAGGGTTCTCGGTTTAGGCCTGGTAACGTAATTGGAACAGGGGTCCTAGGTCCAGGCCTGTTTACGTAATTCGAGCAGGGGTCCTAGGTCCAGGCCTACGTCCGTGGCTCGAGCAGGGGTCCTCGGTTCAGGGCACCAGGCAACAGACAGGTGGCCCTCCAGCAATCCGGAATGAGGGGGGTGCCATCCGGGGGGGGGCACTCTCGAGAGGCAGGGGGACGGGGTGGGGCAAACCGTAGCAACACTGTCCCAACTAGCCCGTTCCTGGTGGTCAAGCCTAGTTAGTAGGTGAGGTGGTGCTAACTTTCCTCAGGTTTTTCTGAGGTCCTATGCAAATATTTTCTTGCTTCAGGTGTCAATGAACTCAGAGGAGAAAGGGTATTGAGGAAAAATGAAAGATGGTTGTTGTGAGGTACATATACATTCTGGCCTGGGAACTCAGGTATTATCATATGGGCCTAGTTCCAAGGTAATATTACAATATTTAATGGGGCAGCTGGAAGGTCCAGGGCTGCTGTGAAAAATAGAAAACACTTAGAGCTTATAATGGAGCAACTGTCTTGCAGGTATCTAATTACCCTAGGACATACACACAGAGGATTGTAGTTGTATCCTCGGGGGCTTGGAATAGTCAGGCGTTATCAGGTCCATTGGTTCCTGAAATATTCGGGGTGCTGGTGAGTAGATTACATAAGGGAGTGTTCATCATATTCTAAATCTGGCGGAACAATACAGGGAGCGTCACTGCTGGTGGAGGCTACGTAAAAGGAGGGTTCTAATTGGCTGTCCCAGGGCGGTTGTGGTTGGCTCAGAATACGGCTTGTGACTGGGTGAGAGAGTATTCCGTTCTCTTAGATGGCTGTGGGCGTGAAAGAGAACTGGGGAATGGACGGCTGGGCATGGTCAACTCAGGTAGATTCCTGTGGACTCGGAGGGGGGACTCTGGTAGATGTCTTCATTGTCTGTCCTGGGGTTTTGAGGTTGCCTGAGTGGTTATGCTGGCCACTCGGTGTATCGTTGGTTTGGGGCCCGTCATCTCATTTATATATAGGCTATTGTTCTTTCCCTGACGATGTAGCATATGTGGAGGCTGAATTAAATAGTAGCCTATATATATTATCTCTTCCTGGCAGTGTAGGCTATGTATAGGCATATTTTCTTTTCCTGACGATCTATGTGTAGGCTATAGGCTATGTATAAGCCTAGCCCCTATATTAATGGAAGGTTCATTAATATATTTTAACCATTAGATTACCTTTGAAAATTTAACTATAGCATGGGTAGGCTACCTTACTAAACATAGCTTAACTGACCTATCATACTTCGATGCAATTATTCCTCAGAAATTGTTTTTAAAGAAATGTAAATATAGAGTAATCGATGAATAATATAGACATGCGCCGAAAAACCTGTACAACAAGTTAGACTATAACCCGTTACAATATAGGCTATCATTCAATTGGCATAGTAACAACTGTAATATTACCAATTTATAACTATAAAAATGAAATACAAACTGCATAAAAAACATAATAATCAATCAATAATATAGACAAACGCTCAAAAACCTGTACAGCAAGTTATAACCCATTGCAATACATCATTGGCATAGTAACATTACCAATGTATAACGATACAAATTAAATAAAAACTGCCCCCCCCCAAAAAAAAACATTAACTCATCGAGCCTCGAACCCTTGCGAGTAGGCTTATGGATTTAAAAGCGAAGTCGTTACCAACTAGGCTATGCTTACCGCACTGAAGGCCTGACGAAGTAGCTGCGAGACTTGCGCTCCAAGCTGCTTGTTTTATGTTATATATAGCAAAATGGTCATGATAACTATGATTTGTATAGGTATGCCACCTTATAATTGAGATTGTTACACATAAATAACATGGAGGGATGCTAATTAAGCTTAACCCTCGTCTAGCGGGGGATTTTGGGCATATTCAGGCCCTCCTGAATGATCAATCAAGTATCTACATGAAAAGAAATGTATTCAGCAAAAAACTAGGTGCTACAAGCTTCAAAATGAAACCAGAACGAGCTACGTAGCACTCGTCGTTTTGATGCAGTGGTACCACAAACATGGGAGTTTAGCATATAGCGGCATATTTTTTCCAGCTACGCTCACTACTGGCTACACTGCCGGCCTCTCGAGAACAGAGAGACCGTGAGTCAGTGGGCGGCGTTAAGCCCTGGGTGTCGGCCGTGTGGCCTGCTGAGCTCCCGGCCATTTGCACTCAATTTTAACCCTTTAAAAGCCTTAATAATGCTCCTAACTTGCTGCTTTTTAGATACGGACTTAAGTCGGGCCCCGCTCTTTAACCTAAGAAGTGCGCATGGGGGTAATTAGAAACGTCTGCCTGTGCTGACGTATTTGAGCTGTTTCCATCACTAAAATATTCATTTTACCATATATAGCATTAATACTTATCCATACGCGCCTATTATGGGTTGATTATAAAGGTATTAACCTGAAACAACAATAAAACGAGTGAAAACAGCGTTTGGATGGTCAAAATCGGAGATTCAGGCCGCGAGTTATATAATGTATGGGTGAGGCAACCTACTTTCCCGCCAATTTCCCCCAAGGCCACTGAGACACAGTCGATCGATACTCTCTCTCTCTCTTGCACTCGCTTGCTAACAGTGATGACAATGCCCTGCTTGCAACTCGCTAATGTTAGCACGAAAATATACCTCAGAATAAGGGAATAACAGGGAAAATAGGTGATAACTGAAGGAGGGGAGGAAAGTGGGGAAGGAGGGGAGGTAGAGGAGTGATATTTTGCATGGCCCAGGGGCAAAAAAAAATTAAAAAAATATTTGTATTTATTTTATTTTTTATTTTTGTCGATGTTTAACACCTTACGAGCGGCCTATGCGGTTTATTTATGTGTACCGCACAGCGGGGTGTTTTTAGCCAAAATAGGGCTGTTTACGTGATCATTTTCATGCCTAAATAAGACCCAGAACGTAAAACAAGTACCTATCCCTGAAAGGGCATAAACAGAGCTTTCGAATGACACCATAACGATCCTTGTATGATGGATAGTTTTCTTGCAATAACCGTGCAACGCGAGTGCAAAAAGCAGGTAATTCGGTACTTTCAGTACATAATTGAGTATGTAGCGAGTGAGAGAGGGAGGAGGGAGCTGAGATTTGTGTCAGTAGGTTCGCCGCGGTGGTCTGGAGCAGTCATACGCTCGCTAGTCTCCTGCCACCACTTGTCTCTCTCTCTCAGCCACATTACGTGCTGAAATTGCCACTCGAGTTATGTCGAGCGCCGCCACATAGTCCAGCTTTATTTAACTCGACTTATGTTGCTCGCCGCTAAATAAGGGTTAAAGTTGATATTTTTTTTCTCTGACTCTTAAGAGTCTTCCCGCAGTCCGCCGGGGGAACTCTTAAGAGTCTTCCGGCAGTTCCCGGGTTAAGTGTTAAATATGATAATATAATGCCGAGGTGAGATTTAGGCCTACTGTTATGATAGCTTCGCTAGTCACCTCCAGGCAGTGTTAGCGTGATCGCCGTCTGATTGCAAACAATCACAAACGTGATTCGTCGAATCAGAGGCGATCACGTTCAGTAGAGCTATTCCGTTTGTGTGTTTGGGTAGACTGAACGCGCTCCATATAATACGTAAAATTAAAGGGGGGGGGGGATCATTTATGTGCTGAGTTTATTTACGTTGCTAAAGCAAAGAGATAAATTATGTTCCAATTCTATTTCCCAATATATACGTAACCGTGATGTTGTGACTCGTGACATTAAAGGGGGGGGGGGGGGATCATTTATGTGCTGAGTTTATTTACGTTGCTAAAGCAAAGAGATAAATTATGTTCCAATTCTATTTCCCAATATATACGTAACCGTGATGTTGTGACTCGTGACCGAGGTCGAAATAAGTCAAT
The DNA here is from genome assembly GCA_032716605.1 of Paralithodes platypus. Lineage (NCBI taxonomy): Eukaryota > Metazoa > Arthropoda > Malacostraca > Decapoda > Lithodidae > Paralithodes > Paralithodes platypus. Next base: position 39,944,894 of record CM064485.1, read on the forward strand.
CCATAAATAGCGTCCGTACTGATAGGCTGTAACGGGAATCCACCGGTTCCAAGATACAATTTATGCTGACGGCCGTAAGTATTCAAAAACAGGTTGAACATATATCGAATTCGGACAGAGAAACAGACGTCGCGATGTTAAGAGGTGTCTTTTCTAAATAAACATTACAAACTCCAAGCAACTGTCGGATTATTCCCAACCTGTAGTATACTGTAGTTTTAGAAAAATAAGTACTACAATAATAATAATAATAATTAAAGTAGAAACGCCCTCCGCCAATTACCGCGCTCCCTTTTGCTTACTTGCAAAGCCAGCTGATTTTGTTAGCTCACGGCTGCAACATGCCAGGCCCCGCGCACCAGCCAATCAGCGGCCTCCATTATCGGAGCGCGAAGCTGGACTTCCTACTCCCCCTCAGAAGTCACTCTCTTTCTTTGCTCGAAGAACTCCTTCTGATTATCCTTTGAGTAATACCTCGGTGCCTGCCCTGTACTCCCATAAGCCACCAAAAGAGGGTTATAATCAACTTTCTGGAACTTACTATGAAGAGAAGAGAGAGGCGATGAAGGAAGCAAAAAGTCAGTGCGAACGTACAGCCGGGCAAAGCCACCAGCCAATCAGAGCGCGCGAGAGCGGGAGGCCAGAGTAGAAAGGTAGCCGTGCGCGGACTCCCGGGGTCACTCACCCCTCAGAGCTCACCGGGTCCACACACTGCAGCCTACTTGCTCTCTCTCTCGCCCAGGCACAAAGGAACCACAGGAACCCACTTTTCCAGTTACCTCGCCCTCACTTAACCCTCCTGGCCCGGGCTGGCTCTCCAAAGGACGGAGCTCGTATCCGTGCGATCTGGCCGAATATCAACAAAAGTAAAGTAAGGCTAATCTCGCTTAATATATTACCTACATTAATGAAACATATATAGAAATGGGCGCCTTACCTTGCTGCGTAGAGTGGCGTTGAGTAGAGCTCTGTAGCTCAACTGATTCCAGAGTGATGGTGATGGAAGTGGAGGTAACTTTTGCTGCGTATTTACCTTGGCGCGTCCGAACACTCAACCGCGGCCCCGGCTACGACGCCCAGTTGCACTCGTCGCTCCACCTGCAACTATGCCGGGAAGGGATTAGATAGTGTTTTATTGGTTATTATGTCATTTATTATAGTTATTATGTTATTTTCAGTCAATAAAGTTATTTAAATGAACTTATTTGTGTCTCTGTCACTTATTACTTCGTTTTATTATTATTATTATGATTATAGTGTCACTTTCACTGGACTTTGATAATTGATAGTGTCATTTTCCATTTATGTATTGTTAGGTAAGCTAATAATATATATAGTGTCACTGTCACTTGTTCATATTGTTATGAAGGCACCTATTATTACTTGTGTGTGTCTCTTTCACTTATACTTAGTTTTATTACTATTAATAGTCTATTATACTGTCACTTTGACTGGCCTAGGCATATTGAGTGTCATTTTCACATATTTATTGTTAGATATATATATTTTAGTGTCACTTTCACTTGTTCATATTGTTATTGAAGGCTCTTATTATTACTTATATGTGTCCTTTTCACTTATACTTAGTTATATTAATATTCTTAGCCTACATTTGAGTGTCACTTTCACTGTTGTCACTTCCACTTCAAAAGTTTATTAGAGTATGGAAGTCGTTGAATCAGGTGCCAGCACACAGTCCAACTTGACACTCGAGGCATTCCCAAGTGGTTTTTGTGACTTTGCGGGGTCTTCTTGTTGTGTGGCTGCACACATGGCACCTCTTCTGGATTCTGCTGTTACTACCTGGTGCTTTGAAAGGAGGGGCATTGAGCTGGTGCTTCCTGAAAAATTCAGCACACCCCATTCTGTTCAGCTGGCCTGGTCCTTGTAGTGGCCTCCCTGGTGTACCCGCATGTTTAGCCAGGAGCTCAAGTATCACCTGTTTGTGGAACCTCCGCAGGGACTTGTACTTCTTGGCTCCTGGAGTCCTCAGACGGTAGATGTTGTAAGCATTGAGGACCGACATATCTACCGTATGCAGGATAAACTTCTTGTACCACCTGCAAGATGTTCGCAGGCAGTCGATGAAGCCCATCTGCATGTCGGGCTTGTCAACGAGGCGCATGTTGAGGTTGTAATCCAGGACAGCAGCTGGTTTCTGGACGGGGTTCTTGGTTCTTCGGTCCACCTTCCCTGTGGCGACCATCTAGGCCTTGTGGCATGTGGTGAGGAGGTTGACCTTCCGCTGGTCATGCCAGTGGATGGAGAGGATGGGGCCACTCTTCTTGTGGAAGATGTCCGCCTTCTTCGTCTTGGTTGGGTAGCCTGGCATGCCCTTCCTCTTGCCCTTGACTGTGCCGACAGTTCCGGTCTTGCGGTCATGAAGGTACTTGGTCAGGATAGGCGACGTGTAGTAATTATCTGTGTAGAGGATGTGGTTTTGATTGAAGTGCCTCTCCATCATCTTCTTCACTACAGCGCCACCAAAACCAATGAGGGGGTCAGTCACAATTTCTCCACCCTTGCTGCTGTACACCACAAAGTTCAGCACATACCCCGTCAAACAGTCGCAGAGGACGAAGAGCTTGATGCCGAAGCGGTGTCTCTTGGACGGGATATACTGTCGGAAGTGCAGCCTACCACGGAACAGGACCAGAGACTCGTCGAGGCACATCTTCTGGAAAGGAATCAGGTAGGTGGTGAACCGATGACGTATCATGTCATACAGCTTCCTGATCTTCCATAATGAGTCGGGAAGGTGGACTGCCATGTTGTTTGTCAGGTGGAGATAGGAGAGGATGTCGAAGTACCTGTCCCTGGACATGTACTTGCCAAATGCTGGAGTCGTTATGATGTCGCCAGTGATCCAGTAGTCTGCCAGAGCGTGCTTCCTGATATGTGTCATCAGCATTGTGAGTGCCAAGAACACATATAGTTCTGCCACAGTGACAGCTCTCCATGCCACCATCTTGGCACTGGTCTTCCTCCCAAGAAAGTTGGCACAGATCTCATGATGGTTGTTGGTCTCCTCGACGAGGTATTCCATGACTTCATTGTCATAGAAGCCACAGAAAATTTCACTGGGGGTAGCAGCTGGGCCACAGGGAAATGTTGGTGACACCCCGGAACCCATCTGTACCTCGTCAAAGGCAGGACAATCTGGCTCAAAATCAGCCCCATCTGTCCACACAAACAGGTCGGATGGTGATGCTTGAGCACGTGCAGGTACAGCAGGCACATGCCCTGGCACACGCCCTTGGCCACGCGGATGCCCTGCACGCCCACGCCCACGCCCAGGGGCAGCGGCGTCGGCAGACTGACAACGTCCATGACCTCACCCTCTCGCTCGTCTTGTCGGGACTTCCTCTTCCTCTTCCTCTTCCTCCTCAGGCGACGTCAGGTCATCTGGGGCAATGTTGGGGTCGTCAGCATCCTCTTCAGGAGACAATTCGGGTGAAGAAGTGACCGGGCGTCGGCGGTGTGGGGCGCGGGAGGCTGCGGGAGCTTCAACAATGGAAGCCTCGGCCTCGGGAGTTGGGCTTCTTTTGCGGCGAGCCGAGGGCTTCTCCGCAGCAAATAATGCTCTGCGGTGTGTTGAGGGCTGTGGCACACTACTAATACAACTTGAAGAGGCCCTTTGGTCATCCTGAAGGAGAGATGAAGCCGAGGGCTGTGGGTGACCCACGTGGCGTCCCGGGTCAAGGCGTCGGGACAATGGAATGCGGGTGGTTGCTAGACCAGGGTCGGCGTCGCTATCACTGTCTTCAGCTTCCCTATCCTTTTCTGCGGCTGCCCTGCGTGCTTTTTTAGCTGAAATTTTCACAAATGATTGTTTATAGAAATATTTGCCCACTTTCAAGGGCGTACGGGCAGGCAAAGGGGAAGGTCCTGGGCTACTAGGGCTAGGGCTAGGTTGACATAGCAAAGATGGCGAGGGGGTAGGCCTAGGTTCTAGCACACTTGGAAGTTCAATGGCACCTTCCTGAAACACTTCCACATCTGGATCATCACTACTGTCTCCCCCCTCAAATAAATCCACATTATCGTCGTCTCCAAAGCCAACGAAATCGTCATCTTCGCTTGCACTTATAAATTGTTCTTTGTCCACCAAGCTTTCGCCACTGCTCTCTTCACTATCAAAAAGTTGTCGCTGTATAGCGCTATCACTCAACAAACGCTTAACTTTCTTTAGTTGAGCTTTCTTCTCGGTTGCAACAGGCGTCGAAGTTGCGAGCGGGGTAGCAGTGGGGCACGTGGGAGGTTGCAGCGAATCGAACACGTCGGAAATCATTTTTTCAGTATAACTCGCTATGGCGGCCACGTACGAACTGATAACACTATTAGTTGAGGCTTGGTGGCGCTGCGGTCGCTCCTGCAATGCAAAATTTGGCTGCGCGAATTTTGAAGCACGCTTTCAAGCACAGGGATTTTAAAAGGACACCCGGGCAACTGCCCTTCTTTCATGGTGTCATTTTAAAATGCTGCCCGGGCTGGAAGGGTTAAGCACAGTTCCAGACACACACACACCTGATCCAGCAAACCAGAATACATTTGTTTAAGGACCAATATTGGGCCCGCATATTATAAGGAGAGAAAGAGAGATGTGGTGGACTAACCTGGTGGTTTGCTATATAAATTGATGTGTCCTTCTAGGACAAGACTAAAGGAAAAAAAATTTAGACTTACCTGAATATATAAAGATGATGATGTGTTTTTTAATTAGTTATTTTTGTTAGCACCGGCACCAAGCCGAAGAGTTATTATATAGGATCTGATAGGAGAGATTAAAGATTAAAAGAGTAGGGGAAAGAATACGTTTGTTAATACATGAGGCAACCAAAGTTAAAGAGGGAAACAGTTGCTTATTTAACAAATAGATTAAAGATTATAAGAGTAAAAGTAAAGAGGGGAGGGAAAGAATACTTTTGGTAATAAATGAGGCAACCAGTAAGTTAAAGAGGGAAACAGTTGTTCAGTTGCCTAATAGGTTAGCTATAGCTAGGGATGGACACTAGTCCCTATGAATCATTTATTAAGTTGTGTAAAAAGGAAACTGTAACGAAGGACACTAGTCCAATGTGAACTATCATATTATGAAGTCTAAAAGAGTTTTTCCGTGTATGCGTCTGAGGCACGGTTCATCTTTTGTTAGTACGATAATTGATTAAAGTGAAAGGTAACCTAGCGTGTTGGAAACAGGGTTACTAGAGGGTAAATTCAGAAGATGTAATTGAGATACAGATTGTAAACCTAATTGTGAAGTAACTGGGTGGCAGAACCCAATAGGGTTGTTGAGGTAAAGATTGTAAATCTATATTGTGAAGTAACTGGGTGACGGAACCTAATAGTGTCATTGAGATAAGTAATGTAAACCTATATTGTGAAGTAACGGTGTGACGCTTCTGCATAGTAGCCACGTGCGGGCATGCGCGCGCGTCGGCTGCCCAGCCGTTTAGAAACAGGCTGGTGGCAGCCGGTCGGCAGGCTTTTCCTTAGTATATATCCTACGACAACGTAACTAATGTCTGGGATATTCTTATGTTGTTTCACACCTTGAAGCTGCCCTTATTCTTAACCAACGCATCTTAGTATATTTTATTCTCGATAGTTGATTATTTCATTATAATATATAAGATGTAAGTCTAGTGAGGGCGGGAGGAGACGAGCGGGAGAGAGAGACCGGCTTGGGACGTTGCTTCGCTTGCCAGCTTGGGACGAGCCTGAAGCGTTGCCATATGCATTTGATTGCAACGTTAGGCTTAGTTTCGACTCACGCACTGGGTAGAGGATTTTGACCAGGCAACAGTGTTGAGTGTTGCCAAGCCTGGGATATATTTTGTATGCCAAGGGTGGGGTCCAGACAGATTCAAGACTCAGAGCTCACCTCACTGTCGTACCCTTCGGACCCCCTTGATATCTATCCCTCTCAACCCCACTTAGAAACTTTCTCTCTTACTTTGTATACCTTCCTTCCACTACTTCACCAATCTATTTAATTATCCCATCCTCTTGATAGACCTTATATCTATTATTGTATTAACGACGAGCTCTCAGAAAACTAGATAGGATTTAGGGCCTTATGCAGAGACGTAATTGTTAATGAGACCTAGGAAGCTTTTTTGTTGTCTCATATTTGGTGGTTTCATGCTTGCTAGTGTGTTCTTGTGTCAGGTTAGCAGGGGCTAGACCGGAGGGGAGGCTTTTTGCGATCCTTTAAGTAAAGTCTGCTGGTGCGAGTCCTGTGGACCCGCACGACTTTACTAGGATACCCGTGGGAGTCTGGGGGCATTTTCTTGTCTGTGTCCCTGTGTGTCTAGTGTTGTGTTGTGTGAGGGCCCTTGCCTAGTCCACTCAGCACTGCGCTAGCACGTCTTGCTTTTGTTTTAGGGTCGCCAGGAGAGAGTCAGATACTTGCGATCTGAGTCTCTCAAGAGAGCACCCTTTCAATTAGAGTAATTTGGCGCACAGACTTGGGAACGTCCCTAGGCTAGAGCAGGTGGCTCAGCCCGGGTATCCGAAGCCTATATCCTTCCGGCTAGACCTCTGCCACCTGGCAGATTAACAGCTAGGGGTTTATTATCTCTGTATGCTTGTTATTGTGCCACAGTTTACCGTTTTTGTGAGCATTGTGAGTCAGGGTGTGGCTTAGAGACTCTGTCCGAGCAGGCTTGCCTGACTAAGAGTGAGAAGCACACTTGTATGTGGTTATGTTGCGAGTTGCTGCCTTTATTTAATTATACCTATGCCATTATACACTGTAGGTCCTATCACTAGTATTTATTCCTGCTTATGAGTTAAGAGTTCTCTAAATCCGTAACGTACTTTCTTTGCTAAGCATCAGATCCTACAGTAGGCGCATGCAGTTTAGAAACCCGCATCTTGTCTACCGGTACGATGTTTTGAGGACTGTTTGCTTTCACCTTCTTTCACGCAGGGGTGATTAGTTGTATTAATTAACGTAACGTTAAATGTACTTTCTTCTAGTTTGTTATTATATTGTTTCTGCAATTTAATTCCGTTATCTATCTTGTCCTTGAAGCTTTAAGTCAACTTAATTGTGTGATCTTTTATATAGCCTGCTTGACAATCAGCAGTCTATAGTGTGTGCACCCTGTAACCGAGTCATAGGATACCTCGTTGTCCAGGCAGGACTCTTGACGGTTTAGGGTGGTTTGTTGCCTGGGTTTATAGATAAGGGTTGGATCTAGCGTTTTCCGTTGTTGCTTGTTGCCGCATACCTAGTCCAATAGAAAGAGCCCAGTGTTTATATATCCCAGGACGTAACAAATGGCGACCTTGCATAGGATTTACTGAACAGAGGAATATAGTGGTCATTTGTTTTGAGATTCCTTATGATTAAAGGAATACAGTGGACATAGATTTTTGTTTTTGGAGCAACCAATATAACACATAAAAGACTTTAAATAACATTAGTATATACATACTTGCATAGGAGATAAGGCACATTCTATAACCGTGATAATTACTGCAGTACACAAACATGTCTAATACATCAGAACACAGTGATGGGTCAGGTCACGATACGGGCTCGGAGGGAGAAAGACCTGTGGAGTGGCTAGTCGATAGCGAGGAGGGTGCTAGAATATATTTAGAGGTGCCCCTTACCGCTGCCAGGGTGTTGAAGCTGAATAAGTATGGCTTAAAGTGTGTGGCAGGTCTTCAGGGTCACCAGGGTTTAAGTGGCATGAGGAAAGATCAGCTGAGGACTTTGATATTGGGTTTAGAAGGGAGAGACCTGGGTGGAGAGGCGACTGGGGGCCCCGGTCCCCAGCCCCCCCTCCACTCTACCCCCGTATCAAACGTCAAGGTGCCTGAATTTAGTACATACCCCGAAGTTGATGGTCAATGGCAGCGTGGAATTCAATCACAGGGACCCTCCCCATTAAATGCACCTTCCCCTCCTCAAGGGTTGACTCCGGATTTGTTGTTTCGGCTTGAGATGGCCAAGGTTGAGGCCGCCGAAAGACAGGTGAGTGTGCAGGATGAGGTTGCTAGAGCTCAGGTTGAGGCTACCGAAAGACAGGCTAGTGTGCAGGCTGAGACTGCAGAGAGAACAGCTATACGAGAGGCTGAACTGCAGGCAGAGTCTACTAGGTATCGGGCTGACAGGGAGCTGGAGAGATCTCGAGTGGAGGTAACAGGGCGAAATATTGGGGGAGGTAACAGACATCGGGACCATTCATTGTCGCACCTGCTTAAACTAGTTCCTGTGTTCGATGAATTATGTGTGACTGAGTTTTTTATGCGATTTGAGAAGAAGTGTCAGGAACACCAGTGGCCTCAGGAAAAGTGGGCAGCATTAGTTTCATCAAGACTCCTAGGAAAGGGGCTAAAAGCGTGTGATGCACTACCTTTAGAGTCCTGTGTAGTTTATGATGAGCTAAAGAAGGCTGTGCTACGGGCCTATGAATTACAACCAGAAACTTACCGCTTGAAGTTTCGGGGTGTTACTAAGGGCAAGGATAGTACCTTCCTAGAACACGCCCGGGACTTGTCTGATGCACTACGACATTGGCTGCGTTCTGAGAGGGCAACTACTTCTGAGGAGTTGAGTGAGCTGGTTCTCTTGGAGCAGTTCTTTAAGTGCACAGTCGGGGACTTAACATTAAATATAAAGGAAAAAAATCCTAGAACTCTCCAGGAGGCAGCAGAAATGGCTGACCGCCGACTGTCATTAATTCGAGGGTGCGAAGCAGCAGCTAGGAGTGAGTCGGGTGCAAAGGATCGTACCCCTCCCCCTCCCAAGAATTTTGATACACATAAATACACAAAACCATCTAGCACTGACAATAAAACTGAACATAAACCAAATACCGTCCCGTATAAGAAGTCTAATGGTATCTCCCACTCCCAAGGGAAACCAAAGAGTAAAGAGTGCTTCGCATGTCACAAGGAGGGTCACTTTGCAAATGCTTGTCCGAACAAGCCAAGGTTGTGTCATTGGCCCGCAGCATAGGGGTGTCGCCTATATCTTCTGAGTTTGCCAAGGGTAGTTCGTCAGAGGTTGGGACACAGCCTGTGTTCAAGAGTCCGGAAGGCTCGAACCCTGTCCGCGACGTCTTTGGGGGTCATAGAGGGCATGGTTTTGTGAGGTGGGCTGGCGAAAGGCGAGGAGTTAAGCTATTGAGTGATACTGGGGCTTCTCAGACCTTGTTAAAGAACTTTACTGGTAGACCGATTAACGCTGCTCGGGTGGTGGTAGTTCAGGGGATCAATGCTACGAAGTCCTACCCGCTGGTGCGGATGGAGCTAGAGGTGGGTGGTGTGGCGAAGGAGCTGGATGTAGGAATTGTAGAGAACTTGCCTGTTGGGGGCGTCGACCTCCTCCTCGGCAACGACTTTGCGGTGCCTGCTTCTAAGGTTTCACCCTTGGTCGTTGCCGAGAAGGCGGCCGACGTTAGTGGGGAGGAACAGGAGTGGGTTGAGAAGTGTAGCGTACAAACCATGGCGTGTGTTGTGACGCGTTCTCAGACATCCGGAGCCTTGCAGCCACCACCTCAGTCTATCAAACCGCGGAGGAAAGGTCACAAGAAAACGGGAAGTGTTGGTCAATTGGAGAGTTTTGAGCCGGCAGTGTTTCTTGGTGACTCATTATTGGCACCTATGTTAGAGTCTGGAGAGGGCCCGGGGCCTGTCACCGCTAGTGCAGGTGCAGGGCAGGAAGAGACTCTGCGACAGCATCGTTATGCGCAGCGTGAGGAAAGGATGGCTCAGCGGGACATTGGAGGTGGAAATAAATTATTTAAGATGAACTTGGATAATCTCGCACCTGCTGATATATGTTCCTTGCAGCTGGAAGATCCTGAAGTCAGGGCGTGTGGTAATGGTGCTGTCGAACTGGAGAGCGATGGGGATGCGCAGCCTGGTGATTTTTTCTTGTCCGAGGGGATCTTGTATCGGAGACATCAGGATCCCAAGAAAAAGTGGGATGGCGGGTCAGGATTAGTGGACCAGTTAGTAGTACCGAGGGTGTGCCGTGAGAGCTTATTGAGATTAGCTCATGATGTGCCTTTGGCAGGGCACCTGGGGGCACGTAAGACGGAGGCAGCTCTGAGCAAGCTTTTCTGGTGGCCTGAGTTAAAGGCGAGTGTCGTGTCATGGGTGTCACAGTGTCACACTTGTCAAGTTGTTGGGAAACCCAATCAGGTCATCCCGAGAGCCCCGTTACAACCCATCCCTGTCATTGGGCCGCCCTTCAGCAAAGTAGTTATCGATATGGTTGGCCCATTGCCCCCCACTAGTGCCGGCAATAAATGTTTACTAACTGTAATGGATGTAGCAACACAGTATCCAGATGCTTACCCCATGCGCAACGGGATGGCTAAGACTGTTGTCAAAAACATACTTGTCTATTTCTCTCGTTATGGCTACCCTCAGGAGATCCAGTCTGATCAGGGATCCAATTTTACTTCTGCTCTGTTTAAGCAGACCATGCAGCAATATGGGATAGTGTCTGTGGTGTCATCTGCCTACCATCCCGAGAGTCAGGGAGTTTTGGAAAGGTGGCACTCGGCTCTCAAGAGTATGTTGCGGTGTTATTGCATGGAAAATGGGAAGGACTGGGATCTAGGTCTCCCATACGTTTTATTTGCTGCGAGAGAAGTACCTGGGGAGAGCTTGGGATTTAGCCCGAACGAGTTGTTTTTTGGACACAGGGTCAGGGGGCCCCTCCACATAGTCAAGGAGATCTGGGAGGGAGTCACAAAGCCATGCTCGCTTCTAAAGTATATTGTTGATAGCCGTTAGAGAATGCTAAGGAGCCTGGAGGTAGCAGGTCGGAACCTTAAGAGTTCACAAGCTCAGATGAAGGACAGATACGACCAGAAGGTGAAGCTGAGGGAGTTTGAAGTAGATCAGGAGGTACTGATACTACTGCCTCTGGTGGGACACCCCTTGTCTGCCAAGTATTCTGGTCCGTATCGGGTTGTAAGGAAGGTTTCTGATCTCGACTATTTAGTAGCTACTCCTGATCGTAAGAAAAAGAACCAACTTTGCCATGTAAATCTGATGAAAGAGTAAGTGAGGCGCCCCTCCGAGCCTCTCACTGTCCCGGTGTTGATCTGCAGCGATCGTGGTGGAGCAGGAGGAAGGGACAGTCAAGCTGCGGGGGAGGATAATTGGGATTGTCATGTTTCCGCGGATCAGTGGGCGGGGAATTCTAGACAAGTGGCTCACAAGTTGATATTACACCTGCCTGAGCAACAGCGTGTAGCTGTGCAGCACTTGTTTGATTCAAACCCAGCTGTTTTCGCAGAGCATCCTGGCCTCACTACTCAAGCGGTGCACGATGTCGATGTTGGGGACCACCCGCCCTTTAAATCAGTGCCATACCGTGTTCCCCCTATTAAATTACCAGCACTTAGGGAAGAGCTGGATTATATGCTGAAACGTGGGCTGATTTCTGAGGGTGCAGTAAGGTGGACTTCCCCAGTCACACTGCAGCCCAAACCAGATGGCAAGGTGCGGTTTTGTATAGATTTCCGCAGGTTGAATGGTTTAACCCCCACAAATGCCTAACCTCTCCCTCGCGTGGACGACAGTGTGGATAAGATAGGAAAAGCCAAGTTCCTCACTAAGATAGACCTTGTTAAGGGTTATTGGCAAGTGCCCTTGTCTGAGCGAGCGCGAGAGGTGTGTGGGTTTGTGGTGGACGGTGCCACATATCGTTGCCATGTTATGCCATACGGGCTGAAAAATGCCCCTGCAACGTTTCAGAAATTAATGAACGACATTGTAGCCGACATTCCCAACTGTACGGTGTACCTAGATGATGTCATAATATACGACGAGGATTTTAACAGTCACTGTGCTCACATCGGACAGCTTTTTAATAAACTGAATGAAGCAGGTTTGGTGGTAAACCTGGGTAAGTGCGATTTTGTCAAAGCCACAGTTTTGTACCTGGGGTTCGAGGTGGGGATGGGTCAGGTGTGCCCTCCACAGACAAAGATCAAAGCCATCGATCAGTTTCCCCAGCCTACGACTAAGAAACAAATCATGCGGTTTCTAGGTATGATAGGCTATTATCGTCGCTTCATCAAAGGCTATTCGACTGTACTTGCACCTTTAACTGACTTATTATCTAAGGACAAGAAGTTCCGGTGGTCTCCTGAGTGTGCAGATGCGTTTTCCTTGGTGAAACACCTGTTATGTACCCACCCCATACTCAGGGCCCCGGACTTCAGCAGACCTTTTCAGCTGGCGACTGATGCCAGTGGCGTAGGGGCTGGGGCTTTCTTGTTACAGACAGATGATGAAGGTATCGAACATCCAGTGAGTTTTTACAGTAAAAAATTCAATAGTGTACAAAGGAATTACTCTGTAATTGAAAAAGAACTCCTGGCGATAGTGCTGGCGCTCAGGCACTTCGATGTATATGTTCCTGCTTTCGGACCAGTCGTAGTGGTTTATACCGATCATCACCCTCTGAAATTCTTGAATCAGTTTCATAACCGGAATATGAGGCTGATCAGGTGGTCACTCATGCTTCAGGAGTATAATCTGGACATACGCCATATTGCCGGTTCTGATAACGTGATAGCGGATTGTCTATCAAGGGTGGATGATGTTGGTTAGACTGCCACAGGATTGAGGGTTGAGTGTGGAGGAAAATAGGCTGTCACTGTAGTTCAGCCGAAAAAAACAAATTAAAAAAGCAAAACCCTTATAAAAACTCTTTATTTTTTATAACGTGTAGAATTTTGTATAAGATGTTGTAGCAGTATCTAAGTTGAATGTTTTCGCTTATTGTCGCTAAGTTAGTTGAACTTGCTCGGTGGAGCGCAACAGTCTTTATATTTTTTATATATAGTGCCTTGTGTCGCAACAGTGTGTGGTACTATGAGAAGCTTTCTGTTAGATATGAAGAACTTAGTCAAGGGTCTTATATCTTGGGGGAGGTGTGACGCTTCTGCATAGTAGCCACGTGCGGGCATGCGCGCGCGTCGGCTGCCCAGCCGTTTAGAAACCGGCTGGTGGCAGCCGGTCGGCAGGCTTTTCCTTAGTATTTATTTATTTTTATTTTTTTAAAGAGACAATGAACGGAGGAAGGTAAAACACAGATAAAACAAAAAGGTCCATGTGCCTAAAGGCATCCTCCATTCATAAAATGTTTGTAACAACTGGATTTAAACATTTGTAGATTGTAAGTTTGTGGAAAGCAATTCGAGGGAAGTGAATTCCAAAGAGTAGTAGCTCTGGGGATAGATGAATTCTGATAAGCAGAAGTTCTGTATTGTGGAGGAGAAAGTGTAAATTCATGGGCGCTCTCAGCTGCCCTAGTTCTACGGGGAAAGATGTGGAGAGGCGGCACAATTGAAGCAAGTTCCTCGGAACAATTGCTGTGAAAATATCTGTAGAATAATGCAAGGGATGCAACATTTCTTCGTATGGATAATGTAGGAAGGTCCTGTGTGATTGCAGGGTTATTGATTAATCTAATAGCTTTATTTTGAATTTTGTCCAACTGTATATATCCTACGACAACGTAACTAATGTCTGGGATATTCTTATGTTGTTTCACAGCTTGAAGCTGCCCTTATTCTTAACCAACGCATCTTAGTATATTTTATTCTCGATAGTTGATTATTTCATTATAATATATAAGATGTAAGTCTAGTGAGGGCGGGAGGAGACGAGCGGGAGAGAGAGACCGGCTTGGGACGTTGCTTCGCTTGCCAGCTTGGGACGAGCCTGAAGCGTTGCCATATGCATTTGATTGCAACGTTAGGCTTAGTTTCGACTCACGCACGGGGTAGAGGATTTTGACCAGGCAACAGTGTTGAGTGTTGCCAAGCCTGGGATGTATTTTGTATGCCTAGGGTGGGGTCCAGACAGATTCAAGACTCAGAGCTCACCTCACTGTCGTACACTTCGGACCCCCTTGATATCTATCCCTCTCAACCCCCCTTAGAAACATTCTCTCTTACTTTGTATACCTTCCTTCCACTACTTCACCAATCTATTTAATTATCCCATCCCCTTGATAGACCTTATATCTATTATTGTATTAACGACGAGCTCTCAGATAACTAGATAGGATTTAGGGCCTTATGCAGAGACGTAATTGTTAATGAGACCTAGGAAGCTTTTTTTGTTGTCTCATATTTGGCGGTTTCATGCTTGCTAGTGTGTTCTTGTGTCAGGTTAGCAGGGGCTAGACCGGAGGGGAGGCTTTTTGCGATCCTTTAAGTAAAGTCTGCTGGTGCGAGTCCTGTGGACCCGCACGACTTTACTAGGATACCCGTGGGAGTCTGGGGGCATTTTCTTGTCTGTGTCCCTGTGTGTCTAGTGTTGTGTTGTGTGAGGGCCCTTGCCTAGTCCACTCAGCACTGCGCTAGCACGTCTTGCTTTTGTTTTAGGGTCGCCAGGAGAGAGTCAGATACTTGCGATCTGAGTCTCTCAAGAGAGCACCCTTTCAATTAGAGTAATTTGGCGCACACACTTGGGAACGTCCCTAGGCTAGAGCAGGTGGCTCAGCCCGGGTATCCGAAGCCTATATCCTTCCGGCTAGACCTCTGCCACCTGGCAGATTAACAGCTAGGGGTTTATTATCTCTGTATGCTTGTTATTGTGCCACCGTTTACCGTTTTTGTGAGCATTGTGAGTCAGGGTGTGGCTTAGAGACTCTGTCCGAGCAGGCTTGCCTGACTAAGAGTGAGAAGCACACCTGTATGTGGTTATGTTGCGAGTTGCTGCCTTTATTTAATTATACCTATGCCATTATACACTGTAGGTCCTATCACTAGTATTTATTCCTGCTTATGAGTTAAGAGTTCTCTAAATCCGTAACGTACTTTCTTTGCTAAGCATCAGATCCTACAGTAGGCGCATGCAGTTTAGAAACCCGCATCTTGTCTACCGGTACGATGTTTTGAGGACTGTTTGCTTTCACCTTCTTTCACGCAGGGGTGATTAGTTGTAGTAATTAACGTAACGTTAAATGTACTTTCTTCTAGTTTGTTATTAAATTGTTTCTGCAATTTAATTCCGTTATCTATCTTTTCCTTGAAGCTTTAAGTCAACTTAATTGTGTGATCTTTTATATAGCCTGCTTGACTATCAGCAGTCTATAGTGCGTGCACCCTGTAACCGAGTCATAGGATACCTCGTTGTCCAGGCAGGACTCTTGACGGTTTAGGGTGGTTTGTTGCCTGGGTGTATAGATAAGGGTTGGATCTAGCGTTTTCCGTTGTTGCTTGTTGCCGTATACCTAGTCCAATAGAAAGAGCCCAGTGTTTATATATCCCAGGACGTAACAACGGGGTGACGGAACCCAAAAGTATTATTGAGATAAATATTGTAAACCTAATTGTGAAGTAACGGGGGCGGAACCCAATAGTGTGATTGAGGTAAAGATTGTAAACCTAGATTGTGAAGTAACTGGGTGGCGGAACCCATATTGTACGTGAGAGAGACCTTGTAATCTTATTCGGTAATTTGTATGATTTTATGTCATTGTGGAGGTACTTGTGTAGTAACGACGGTTGTGTCAGAGGAATAAATAGATTCTATGTATTGAGGACATAGATTATATATGTTATAGCCTTGGGATTGGGAAAAGGCTAAGTAAACGTGGGAAAACCTAAAGAGTAGAGGAACGAATATAACTTTTGTTTTAGTTAGGCAAGGAGCATATGGTTCATTAGGCCCTGGTCTCGATAAAAGACACAGCAGGGTTTTGACTTAATTATTTAGGATTAATCACTAATAACGGGTTGTAGGATCGAAGCTGACTTGAGTCAATACCTGAATAGCGGGGATTCAGTTAGGGAGTAACGGGAACTCTAGGGGTCCAAAGTACAACCTAGCATGAATCGACGTATTATTCAATCTGTGTCTTGAACTCATCTCGGCCCGAGCCAAGAACCTATTATTAGGGTAGTTAGGAAGTCTGTTAAATAAAATATACGAACTTCTAAATGACTGTCGAATTATTCCCCGTAGTAGTAGCATAAAAGATTTAGAATTAAATACTACATTTTGGTGGCAAGCGGTGGGATTCGACAAATCATTTGGATTGAGTATAATTATCTAACGGAACAAGTAGGATGACGGGCATGTTACCATTCAGACTATGGGAAGAGGGGAAGGAAGAAATCGAGCTTTGGATTGAGCAGTTAGAATGTCAGTTCACATTACTTGACGTAGGGGAAAATGGGAAGAAAATCGCCTATGGAAAGGCACACTTAGGTAAGGCCCTGAATGATGTGAGAGTACATCTGGTAGGACTAGTATCGTGGGCTGAAGTCAAGAGCGCCTTAATCGAAGAATTTGGCCGAGAGACTTCCACCAGAAAAGCCAGAGACAAACTGAAGAGTTTGAAACTTGATGGCCAAAATGTGAGAGCACTGAGGAGGGAAATCACTAAGAATGTGAAACTAGCATATCCCCATATGAACCAAGAGAGCCAGGAAACTGAGATCAGGGAGATCATGATCCAAGCCTGCCCGGTAGAAGTTAGGAAATACTGCATCATTCATGAGGTTAACACTACCAAGGAATTGATGGAGGTCATTAAAAAGATTCTGGAGGCTAGAGAAGTAAAAGAGGAAAAACAAAAAGGGGAAGAGGAGAACCCAAAGAAAGGGTATCCGAAAGCCCTGATTCGATGCTTCGCTTGTAGACAGACCGGACACCTAGCTAGGAACTGTACCAACCGTCCACAAGCCCCAACCCCTAGATTTGACCCCAGACTCGCACTCCCAAACGATCGACCTCTACCCAGGGGAACCGATCCGGACCGGAGAGGAATGCTTCCGGTAGAATACCGGGAGACAGAAAACCAGCCAAGAGTTACAATGCCGGAAGAGAGATAAAAATTTCTGTGAAACCTCACATAGAAGGGCAGTATAGTGAGGTCAATATCTTAGAGAGACAAACGCCTTGTGAAACTGTAGTCATAAATGGGAAAGCCGCGAACATGTTGATTGATACGGGGGCACACCGAAGTTGTCTCCTGGAGAATTTTGTAAGACAAAATCAGCGAGAAATGGGCCCATTAAATCAAACCAGTATTCAGTTGTCAGGAGCCGGGGGTCAACCACTGACAATCCTAGGAAAAACGAATGCGACGGTAGTGCAGTGGAAGAGAATTACCTTCACCACCAATTTTTGTGTTTTATCGGGAAAAGCCAGTAGTGGAGTCGATGGGTATCTGGGAATAGATCTCATGAGTCAGTTGGGAGTAACTATTCAGTGTGGGCCGAAAGACACAATGACTACTCTCCAACCTCAAATAGTAGCTACCACAGGAAAATTATCTATTCCTCCTAGATCTTGGAAAATTATAGAGATTCCCCCAAAGCCAGGCATGACTGCCGGGATTTTTTAACCCGATGCACAGAATGGGGTGAGAATATCTCCCACCTTCATTACTGCCGACCAGAGGAAACTAGTTTTAGCTAATTTTGGTGATGACACGATTAGTTATCAAAAAGGGAAACTGTTAGGACAAGTCACACCCGCTCAACCCACTACTGTTGGAACTGACGGACCCGTGAACTTACCTGAGATCCCGAAGAAATTAACCTCAAGTCAAGCCAGTACCTTACATGAATTGCTCTGTACGTACCGGGATGTGTTTGCTCAAAACGAAGGGGATCACGGATCGGCTCGAACCCGACACACCCATGAGATACACACGCAAGGGCCTCCTATTAGACAACCCTACCGACGACAAAACCCTATTATGAGACAAAAAGAAAAGGAACAAGTTGAAGATATGGTCAAACAGGGGATAGTAGTGGAATCATACAGTCCGTGGTCATCTCCGGTAGTCCTGGTAAAAAAAAATTGGGTCTACTCGGTTCTGTATAGATTATCGGAAATTAAACGATGTCAACATCAAAGACGCGCAGCCTCTACCTCGTATTGAAGACTCGTTAGAATCCCTCAATGGGTCGACCTGGTTCTCTACCCTAGATCTCCAGAGTGGATACTGGCAAGTACCAGTTAGGTCCGAGGATCAAGAGAGAACCACATTTGCCACGAGTGAAGGCAAACTCTACCAGTTTAATGTCTTGCCGTTTGGAGTTTGCAATGGCCCCGCCAGTTTCACTAGAGTCATGGACGAAGTATTGAGGGGATTAACCTGGAAAACTTGTTTGGCGTACTTAGATGATATCATAATTTTTTCCGTTAGTTGGGAAGAACATATTCACCGACTCCAAGAAGTGTTAGAAAGAATCAGGGGGGCAGGACTTAAACTGAAACCTTCCAAATGCCAATTAGGCGCCCGTGAGGTGGCATATCTAGGGCATGTGGTTTTCAGTAAAGGTATTCAACCGGACCCACAGAAAGTGAGATCTATTGCCGAAATCTCACCTCCGTCCTCTGTCAAAGAGATTCGAGCGTTTCTGGGAATGGCCTCCTACTATCGAAGGTTCATACCTAACTTTTCTAAGATTGCTCGCCCCATGACTCAGAGACTAGAAAAAGGGAGAAGGTTCGACTGGGATCAGAGTTGTCAGGTAGCTTTTGATCACTTGAAGCAAAAATTAACCTCGAACCCCGTAGTTTGTCATCCGGATTTCACCAAGCCATTTCAACTATACACCGATGCTTCGGATGAAGGGCTCGGAGCCGTTCTGGCCCAGAAAGTGGACGGAAAGGAAAGCATAGTGGCCTGTGCTAGCCGAACACTGAATAAGGGCGAAAAAGGAATGTCTAGCTCTAGTGTGGGCTGTACAATATTTCTGTCCGTACCTAGCCGGGGTCCACTTTGAAGTTATTACGGACCACCATAGCTTACAATGGCTCCGAAAAATGAAAACGGAAGACAGACTTTTTGTCAGGTGGAAGGGGATTTTGGAAGAGTACTCGTTTGAAGTTAGGCATAGACCCGGTAAATTACACACTAATACCGATGGCTTGTCTCGACTACTGGTAGCACCCGTTCAACCCACTGAACCCCACGGGGAAAAACATGACCCTAGATCTCGTAATAAAGTAAAGTTTTCGGAGGGAGCCTGAAGGAATTCTCAAGATCGGGTCGTACTTGATTATTCAGAGGCCAAACACATGATCCAAATCCTCCACGGACAAAAGGGAAGGGGGGCTCGTTTGGGGCAGTCTAGGGTTTTCCAACAATTCAATGAAAGGTACTGGACCAAGAGGGCCGACCAGATTGTTAAAGAAGTCGTTCAAAATTGTTTGGGATGCCAGAGGGGCAAAGATGAAAGGGGACCTAGACAGTTGCCCGGACATATTACCACTGGTACACCCTGGGCCAAATTATCGGTGGATATTATGGGACCTCTGCCCAGACAGACAAACAAAAGGTACATCTTGACCTGTGTCGACGTTTTCTCTAAATACACGGTCGCTTGCGCTATCCCGGACAAGAAAGCTGAAATGCTGGCCAAGGTTATCCTGGAAAAGATCATTTTTGTGTATGGCACCCCTGGAGGTATTCTGAGTGACAGGGAAAAGGAATTCAATAATGAGATCTGACAACACTTGGGAGAAACCTTGGGGTATCAGATACAGCACACCTCCCCGTATTACCCTCAGAGAAATGCTGTCTGTGAAAGGAATCACAGGGTGTTAGCCAACTGCATCCGGGCTAGTCTGAGCTCACAAGGGGAGAGAATCGCCCGGGGTTGGCCGGAGCTTTTGCCTGAAATTGTCTGGGGAATGAATACCACGGTCTGTAGGACTACAGGGTATTCTCCCTATGAGATTGTCTTTGGCAACATACCGAAATTGCCTCAAGAACGATTATTGCCCTACCCCCGTCCCTCCACGCAGTATTCCCAACCCGGAAAATACTGGAAGGAACAAGGGGAGCGACGACAGCATGTGCATGATCATATCGTTCAGCAACAACCTAAGAAAGTCTCTCTAAATAATCCTTATCACCGGGGGGAGTATATTTTGGTCAAGAGACATGACCCCACCCGAGCCGATAAACTGGAGGAGAAATACGAGGGTCCTTTCAGGGTTGTCGAGACAAATGGGCCCTATCAAGTGTTATACTTACATTATGGAGATGTCGTGTCAGTTACTCATATTCGTCAATACCAAAGGATATGAGGGAAATCTTCCCCCAGAAACGAGCGAGTGGAGTAGCGAGGAAGGGAGCGAATAGGAAACGGAATCCAGGGTCGACGACCCTGATACTTCCTCGGCTCGACCCAACGTTAGAGGTCCTACTCCGACTCGAGACTACCTAGAAGATTCTCCACTTTGGTGGTCACTTAATCAAAAGAATCGAGAGGGTCTTCCTGAGGTTGAGTCAGAAGGAGAACTAGGAAGCGAAGAGATCGTATCTAGTGATGAAGACGATTTTTATGAGCTTACTGAGGAGGGAAAGTCTACGGTCCCAGACAGCGAAGTTTCAGTTTCCCCGAGAGATTTAAACAGGACTTTAAGTAGTGAGGAAGAGTGTCCTCGAGACGAGATAGAACCGCGAGGCGTATCTTTTGACGGTAACCGGATAAACGGTTCTCCCACAGCTAAAGTGAAAGAATCCAAAGAAACTTCTTTGCTTAACGTTCCGGAGAAGACTCCCGCGAGGGCAACCAAGTTTACGGGCCCACCGAAACTCTCACTCGTAGTGGTAGGATTAGCCGCCTACCAATCAGGTACCCGGACGAGGCTATAAATAGGACCCCCGGGGCACGTGCCTGTCAGTTGGAAGGCACCATGCCTCTACCCTCTAACCCTCAGTACCGACTCCGTCGACTGGTAGGGGCAAAGAATTAATACCACTCGAGCTCTCAAGCAGTTTCTCCACCAGCCAGGGGAGGTTTTAATAGCCAAACCTATTGCGGGAAATCAGAATCCTGCACTCCAGTTACATAAATGTCTCTGTGAGCATAGTGGACTGGTGGAGTGGCAGCCGGAGGGCATAAATTTTAGGGGAACAGTATTGCGGCAATCAGGAGCTCGCCTAAATTCAGTAGGGGGTGATAAAGTAGAAACGCCCTCCGCCAATCACAACGCTCCCTTTTGCTTACTTGTAAAGCCAGCTGGTTTTGTTAGCTCAAGGCTGCAACGTGCCAGGCCCCACCCATCAGCCAATCAGCGGCCTCCATTATCGGAGCGCGAAGCTGGACTTCCTACTCCCCCTCAGAAGTCACTCTCTTTCTTTGCTCGAAGAACTCCTTCTGATTATCCTTTGAGTAATACTTCGGTGCCAGCCCTGTACTCCCGTAAGCCACCAAAAGAGGGTTATAATCAACTTCCTGGAACTTACTATGAAGAGAAGAGAGGAGATGAAGGAAGCAAAAAGTCAGTGCGAACGTACAGCTGGGCAAAGCCACCAGCCAATCAGAGCGCGCGAGAGCGGAAGGCCAGAGTATAAAGGTAGCCGCGTGCGGACTCCCGGGGTCACTCACCCCTCAGAGCTCACCGGATCCACACACTGCAACCTACTTGCTCTCCCTCTCAGGAACGAATATAACTTTTGTTTTAGTTAGGCAAGGAGCATATGGTTCATTAGGCCCTGGTCTCAATAAAAGACACAGCAGGGTTTTGACTTAATTATTTAGGATTAATCACTAATAACGGGTCGTAGGATCGAAGCCGACTTGAGTCAATACCTGAATAGCGGGGATTCAGTTAGGAAGTAACGGGAACTCTAGGGGTCCAAAGTACAACCTAGCATGAATCGACGTAATATTCAATCTGTGTCTTGAACTCATCTCGGCCTGAGCCAAGAACCTATTATTAGGGTACTTAGGAAGTCTGTTAAATAAAATATACGAACTTCTAAATGACTGTCGAATTATCCCTCGTAGTAGTAGCACAACAGATTTAGAATTAAATACTACAATAATAATAATAATACTTGATAAACTCTACTATAACATTATTTATTTGAAACTCTATTACTTTCTGAACTTATTCTCCAAATTTCACCTCAACAAATATAATTGTTACTACTATTGATTATAATATTTCAAATACCATATCCATTTACCCTTTTGTTCTATGGCAGCTTGTAGTTGTTCATTCATTTTCCCTGCTCATAATTATATAAGGATTGTCGTAATAGGTAATGGGAGTGACCAAAGTCCTAGGTATCAGTAATGGAGCATATCTAACTTATAGCATGGTGAAACAATTTTCTTCCCTAGATCTGAACAGGTAAAATTAACATTATCATTTCTGTATATCACCTCTTTAGAGGTTATAAGCTATGCACCCTTGTCTTTCTGGCAGGCCGCTTCCCGAAACCCACTAACAAGGGCAAAAGAAAAGAGGGAGAGAGATTTACATAGATACACTGGCCACACAGATCTTACGTTCCCTATGAGGTGGCCAGGACTTAATCCTTGTTGAGATTACAAAGAGAGAAAGAGCGGTGACTTCTTGTTTCCCACATTGGAAATAGTCCAGGCAATCTAGAGCAAAAATTGCTGTAACCTGACCAATATTGCTTCAGAAGCTTTCTAGATGGTTTCCATCTCGGAAACCATTGCTGAACAACATATCCAAAATCTGACAAAATCTGCCCCCGGGATCAACCTCAAAAATTAAATTCAAATGGCGGACTAGCAGTTTCTTACGAAATACAATCAATTTCAATTTCGCTTTGTAGGAAAAGTTATGACGTTTTTCTTGTTCAGTAAAATGTTTTAAACTAAATTTCCATTTCTAATTTAATCAATTGATATGACACTACAAATTGTATTAGACGGCAAGTATTAAACTATGACGTCTTTTAATGTAAATAAAATATACTGTATGGTGTGTATGAGAAAACGGATATTGCTCAGGGCTGCCAATTTAGATAGTTTGTATCTATATCTAGATACTTTTGAACACGCTTAGATATAATTCTATAAACAAATCTTGAGGAAACTCGATAAGTCTCAGCTGGTTAATGCAATAATCAAATGCACTGACACTTTCCACCTGGAAGAAATTCAAGAAATTAAGTGCACAGACCAATATGTATTTGATGGTGGATATCTACTACACCGTGTTTCCTGGCGTAAACATGAAATATATGACAGCATCGCCCACTCATATGCCGATTTCACTCTGAAGCAATCATTGTTGTTGATGGCTACAGCAGCTCTCCTATGATCAAGGACATGACCCACAGAAAATGCAACACAAAGACGAACAGAAATGTGAATCTAAGTCCAAGCATGAAGTTTGTTGGCCAGAAGGTACAGTTCTTGGCTAATGAAAACAGCAAGCATGCATTTATTTTCCTCACAGGTGAGAAGTTGAAGAAGTACAAGTGTACTGTTACATCACAGATGGAGATGTTGATGTAGACATAGTTCATGCTGGAGTTTCCTCATCACAAAATGCAACTACCATTATTATGTATTAGGGGAAGACACCGACTTGCTGATTCTCCTTCTGTACCATGCCAAGGACAATGGTTTCAAGTTATACTATCGCAGTGATATAAAACGGTGACCATCTCCTAATCCATGTGTATGATACTCTCAGCATTCAGTCATTGTTAGGCAATGATATCTGCAAGTATCTCCTGTTTGTGGATGCTTTCACGAGCTGTGCTAGCATATCCAGGATGTTTTCGATTGGGAAAGGCAAAGCATTCGACATACGGATGAAGGGGTTGAACTCCGTTCAGTTGCAAATACATAATTGTTGCCAACACTCCGACATTGAAGGCGATGGAAGAATGGCAATGCTTCTGTTGTATGGCTGAAAATCACTTGAATCCACTAACAGACTATAGCATGGTTCACACATACAGGAGTGTGAGCTAGAATCACTGGGAGTAGGGCGAAATTTGAACTCGCGCTCCTATTCGTGGTGAAAATCGATGACTCCTAGTGACTCTACCAACTCCTGTTAGACTCCAATCCAGGCGCGGGCAGTCGCAGCAGGTTGGCCATGTTCGCCAAAATTTCACCCCTGCACGAAATTTGGCCCGCGAGTCCAACAACTCTCATTGACTCTCGCTGATTCTTGTTGACTCCTATCTACTCCTATATACTCCCAATGACTCGTTGATTCGTAAATGACTCTAACATGACTCGCGGATTTTTTTTAGTGTGCCAGTGACTAGGACTGGACGTGAGTAAACAGGAGTCAAACCGAGTGGGATAGCCACCAATTGGCGGAGGAAACACAATAGGAGTAGAAGAGGAGTACAATAGGAGTCAACAGGAGTTGTAGGGGATCAAGAAGGAGGTCGGAGGAATGCAATGGGAGTCAGTGTGAGTTAAATATAAACTGACCGTTAAATTCAAATATGTAAGGCGACGCACCGGGAGTGATTGGGATATAGGTAGGTAATACATGCGAGCAGCCCCTTCTCTGTATCCTCATACTTTCTCTATCCTATTTTCAAAGCCAAAGGTGGATGTTGTGCATATGTGCACAACAAACTCACTTGCTCTCGTGTTCCCGATTTCGACTCCTCTGAATTCTCAACTTTATGGCTCAAGCTTTCCTGTCATTCTCTTACTAAATATTTCTGTGCTGTCTATCTTTCCCCTAACTCTACCAACTTTCCCAAATTCTTTGACTATCTAAACTTTACAGTGGAACACATTCTATCCATTTCTCCCTTCTCAGAAATCTCCATCTTAGGAGATTTCAACGTTCACCACCGCCAATGGCTCTCCTCTCACACTACTGATCCACCTGGTGAACAAGCCTACGTCTTTTCTATCCTAAATGACCTAGAGCAGTTAGTTCAGCAACCCACCCATATCCCGGATCGCATCGGAGATCGGCCCAACATTCTTGACTTGTTTCTAACTTATAACCCTTCTTCTTATACTGTCGATCTTTTCTCTCCTTTGGGCTCCTCCGACCATAAACTTATCTCCGTCACCTGTCCTATCTCTCCAGTACGGCCACCCGATCCTCCTAGCCGGCGGCGCTTGTGGCACTTTGGCGCTGCCGACTGGGAGGCTCTCCGGCAGTACTTCTTTGATTTCCCATGGAATGATTTCTGCTTCCATGGCCGGGGACCCTTGGAGAGTGCTGAACACATTACCGAGGTAATCCTATCGGGCATGAAAGCATACATTCCATTCTCTTTCTCTCAGACTAATGCTAAAAAATCTTGGTTTACTCACGCCTGTTCTACTGCTGTCCGCAATAAGGAGGAAGCATTCAAACGGTAACGTCGCATTAAAACTCAAGACTCTCATTCTTCCTATATTGCTGCCCGGAATCAAGCCAAATCTGTTCTTCGACTTGCCAAGCACTCTTTCATCAATAATAAATGCACTGAACTATCCAACTCTAGCTCTTCCCAAGCTTTCTGGCATCTAGTCAAAAACCTCTCCAACAATTTCTCTTCCTCGTCTTTCCCTCCCCTTTCCCTCTCTGATGGTACAACCATCACTTCTTCCTCTGACAAAGCTAAACTCTTCGCTCAAACTTTTGCTAGAAACTCCACCTTGGATGATTCCGGTGCTTTTCCTCCCTCTCCACCCTCCTCTCTCTTACTTATGCCTAATATCCTAATCTCTTCTAAAGATGTACTTTCTACCCTCTCTGGGCTTAACACTAATAAGGCGTACGGACCGGACGGTATTCCTTCTGTTGTTCTCAAAAACTGTGCTTCCGTGCTGACTCCCTGCCTAGGCAAACTCTTTCGTCTCTGTCTATCCTCTAACATCTTCCCTTCATGCTGGAAGTTTGCTCAAATTCAACCTGTCCCAAAGAAGGGTGACCGCTCTCAACCCTCCAACTATCGTCCAATTGCTCTCATCTCTTGTCTTTCTAAAGTTTTTGAAACTATTCTTGCTTCCCAATTTCTTAAGCATTTCTCTTCTCATAATCTGATCTCAGATCGCCAGTATGGCTTCCTTAAGGGTCGCTCTACTGGTGATCTTCTTTCATATCTTACTAACTCTTGGTCATCCTCCTTTCGGGACTTCGGTGAGACTTTTTTTATTGCACTAGACATATCGAAAGCTTTCGATAGAGTCTGGCACAAATCTTTAATTTCTAAACTACCCTCCTTCGGTTTCTATCCCTCCATCTGTGCCTTTGTCTCTAATTTCCTTTCCGGCCGTTCCACAGCCGCGGTTGTGGACGGGCATTGTTCACTTCCTCACCCTATAAACTTTGGTGTTCCTCAGGGCTCTGTCCTATCTCCTATTCTCTTTCTAATTTTTATAAATGATCTCCTTAACTGTACCTTAATTCCCATCCATTCATACGCAGACGACTCAACCTTACACTACTCCATTAGTTTTTCAGAACGCCCCAGCCAGCAATCCCTTAACGACAAACGTAATGAAGCCATAGAACTCTTAAATTCTGATCTAAATACTATCTCCAATTGGGGCAGAGAAAACCTTGTTACCTTTAATGCTTCCAAAACCCAATTTCTCCATCTATCTACCCGTCAGGATCTCCCAGAGGACTATCCCTTATTCTTCAACAATACAAAAATCAACCCTTCATCTTCTCTCAATATTCTTGGTGTCTCTTTTTCTTCTGCTCTCATTTGGAAGGACCATATTACCAGGCTTGCTAAGGCAGCCTCCCAGAAGCTGGGTGTGCTCAACCACCTTAGGGGGTTCTTTTCCCCAGCACAGCTTCTTGCTCTGTACAGGGCAATAGTGCATCCTTGTATTGAGTATTGTTCACATGTGTGGGGAGGTTCCTCTCACACCGCTCTCCTAGACAAAGTTGAAAGGAAGGCCTTTCGTATCATTAACTCCCGTCCACTAACCAACTCTCTGCAATCCTTCTCTCTCCGCCGCAATGTTGCATCTCTCTCGCTATTCTATCGCTACTATAATAATCAGTGTTCCTCAGAGCTTTCCCAGTGCATACCACCTCCTTTACGTAGGGCACGTGGTACCCGTCTTGCAACTCAATCCCACCCTTACTCTGTGCAACTCTCTAACCCAAGAGTGAAACATTACTCTCAAACTTTCTTCTACTCAACAGCTAAGCTCTGGAACTCTCTCCCAGAATCAGTCATTCCCTCTTCCTATGACTTAAATTGCTTCAAACTCTGTGTGTCCAGGCATTTTGGCTCGATCGTCCCTTGATTTTGGCCCTGTCACTCTTTCAACTATGGGGGAGGCACTCGCTATAGGCAATTCTGCCTTTTGCCTCCTTCAATCACATAGAAAAAAAAATATTAGGGTTACGGGGAGTTGACGGGAGTCAAGGGGAATCAAGGAGAGCCACCGAGCATGCTCTCCAAGCGGCTAGTGTACTGCGAGTGGTAGTCTGTGTCGACGAGTGCCATGAGGAGGATGGAATGAAAGCCCTTGTAGTTTTTAATATTCTGAGCCTCCATTGGGTGGACATCTGATGGCAACATGCTTCCCGTCAATGGCTCCGACTGCATGGTGAAAGTCCCAGCGTTTGGCGAACAGGATAGCCACCTCCCTCCACTCTGCAGGTGTTATGGGGCACCGCAACACCTCGGACTGGTACTCCGCGACAATGGCTTCTCAGGTTTCCGGGACGATGAGGGAGATGGTGTTGCGGGCCACACGGAAGGAATACTGGAGGCTGGTATACGTATCACCTGTGGCAAGCTAGCGGAGTGTTATGGCAATACGTATGCCAGGTCTCAAAGCCTGCCACCAAAACGTGTCCTGTTTTTCAATCCTGGGACCATCACGAGCCACCAACTCCCGTAACATGGCCCTGTCGACGTGCAGCAAGTTCCTGAACCCCCTGCGATCCTCTGTCTCTAGCTCCTGCATCAGCTGCTCGTATATCTCGTACTGTGGGCGTCTCAACAGCCACTTCCTCGCCCACATTGTCCTTGGTCTCCTTGCTCAGTGATGGATGGCCTGCCGTTGCAACTCTTCTTCTTCTTCCAGGGCCTCCAACTGCAACTCAAGTTGCAGAAGATGCACCCTCACTAGGTCCTGCTGCCTCCTCTGGGACATATTGCGTGGGTGCTGTGGTGTATGGTGGGTGGTGGTTGGTGTCCGTGTGGCAGTGATGGTTGTCCGTGTGGCAGGGGAGAGCATGGGGGCCCCTTATATATCCGCCCTGGCATAATCACAACGCAATCCTTACTCCTCCCAGTGATTCTCGTACACTCCCAATAACTCATATATTACTCCTCCTAACTCCCACTGACCCGTGCCTTACTCGCGTCAACTCCTATCAATCACTAATCCGAAAATGACCGTTAAAATTCAAAATTTCAATCACTCGCACTTCAATCGCGCTCTTATCCCGGTTACTCCTGGTAACTCACATTGACTCCTTGTGACTCACAAGTACACTCCCGCTGACTTCTACTCTGTCATGGTCATGGTGCCATGTGGAATTTCGGATACTCCCGGCCATTTTTGCGCGAGTTGACAAGAGTCAACAGTCTTGCCAACTCGCGCTCACACCTCTTGTATGTGTGAACTAGGCTTATGTCATCGAATGTTAGTTGAAAAGGTAGCTACAGCTAAATCTTTTGTTACACCCAAACGTTTTCCACCTACCGATGCATCCACAAAATACCGCAGCTTTCGCACATACCTTCAAATACAAATCTGGAAGTCTTCGAAAGAGAGGATCGATGCAGATGAGTGGGGTTGGTATGTCAAGAATAATTCCTACTACCCTACCACCTGCGACAAGCCACCAGCTCCAAATTATCTACTCAACATGATGCACTGCTCCTGCAAGACGAAAAATGCAACCTCAAGATGTGGATGCAAGCGTCATGGAAAGCACTGTTTAGCCACTTGTACCAAGTACCAAATCAGTGGTTGTGATAACAACCCAAGTACCGGTAATGTTTCCGATGATAGTGATGAAGAGGAATAACTGTTGTACAGTATGTTTGTGACCAGGTATTATATCACTTCTGTAGTGAACATAAATTAAAAAAGGAAAAGAAAAGAAAAATATTGTATTAGTGATCATAAAATCAGTGAACAGCTATATAAATTATATTTGCAATATAAATGGTTGTGTTGTACACTGCTGAAAGCCTAATTGTATCTAGAACATTACAACAAAAAGAAAAGTATCAAATGTATTTCTGCAATGTTTTTTTTTTTTTTTTTACATCAAGAGAATCATCCAGTCCGCCATTTTGAATTTTATTTTTTGGGGTATTCCCGGGATCCGATTTTGTCGGATTTTTGATATGTTATTTATTTTTTATCAATTTCACCACACCACCAAACACCTCCAATGAAATTAATGAAAGCATATAATTATGTGATACACTGGGATTCGAACCTGGGTTATCACACACAGATTTTTAGACACCTTAACCATTACACCACCAAGACGGTTAAAGGGTTATGCACACGCCTACGACTTATTATCCATTCTCGAATACTGGATATTAATCTAATCATGTTCATATTCCCACCGCAATATGGTAGCCTAATGTTTAAGTGAGAGGAAATAATATTCATGGGGCACAGAACATATAGACCGGCCTCGCTACGAAATATCCCTGAACCTACTGATAATATTTGTTTTATTAATTTCACCACACCACCAAACACCTCCAATGAAATTAATGAAAGCATATAATTATGTGATCCATATATGCAATGGTTCCTGAGCTAGACACAGTTTACAAAGCTTCTGAAGCAATTTCGGTGTGTGAACACGTATTACTTCTGTAATGAACATAACTTGAAACTGAGAATAATAATAATTGTTGTATTAGTGATTATAAATACAACAAAATAATTATATAACATTATATTTGCATTATACTTGGATGCGTTGCACATTGTTGATAGCCTACTTTAGTTTAATACATTACAACTGACAAAGCATCAAATGGATCTCTATGAAGCGTAAATGAATGTTTATTTTATTTCATAGGAAACATCCAAGACACCATTTTGAATGTTATGTTTGGGGGTGGTCCTGGTGTCCAATTTTTTGGGGTTATGGATATGTTATTCGGCAATGGTTTCTGAGCGGTAAATAGTTTAGAAAGCTTCTTAAGCCATTTTGCCCAGGTCTAGCTACATATTATTTTGGTCGAGTTAGGGGAGGAGGGAGGTTAGTGGATGGGTGTATTCTGGAAGGTTTCCAGCACTATTTTTCTCTGTTGCATTTTTGTACGCGCTATCTGTGCGGTAGACTGTACAAACCACTGTCATATTCATATTTACATTTTCTGTGTTTTTCTCCCTTCCCTGTGGATATTCTGTAGGCCTATAGTTGGTTCACGTCTTGCTGTGAATTTCTCACAGATATATGTACATATATACCAGTATTGTGTGTGTGCCTACATTCTGTGATAAAATGTCCTTCCTAATAATTATCAAAGCTCTTCCCTACTTTTAACTCTCGATATAGAATAATTATATTCATTACAGGAACACGGTTTTGGTTTTGAATTTACACACAAGCGTGTGTTCATTCAAGGTACTGTATATCCCTTTGACACCCACCCCATATTTACTTCTATGGTTATCTCATTTTAGTTCATAATTGTATATGGTTTAGAACTAATCACATTATTAGGTTCCTCACCCCACGCAACTACTCTGCAACCATGTTACCAAATCTGTATTGGCCATTATATTTCTTTAATGCTATATTTACTGATTCTCTTGAGACAATATTATTTCAATGGTTAATTATTGCTCCTATAGAAATATATTTCAACAATTTTAAACTTCTTAGCATGCCCCTTTAAATTGAGCTAGCACAATGATGAAAGTGTCACTGTATTGCGAGCCTCTCGGTTCGTTCGCTAAGTAAGTTTGCATATACAGTATATAGCTTTTTCGGTCACCTGCAGACAATCTTCAAAGATCGAATGCACAGAAATAAGCATGCATACAAACTAAAGGAAACAAAAACTTATTCGTTCTTATTAACACATTAGGGAGATATATATAACGTATTATACGTAAGATACAATTTACAGTGCTATTTATGATGCGTCCGTAAATATATAAAAATATAAAGGAATATGATTACTTCCATAGTCTTGCATTCATATATAATATATATGTATATGCGTATGTATGTACACATATGTGTGTAAATGTGTGTATGCGTGTATATGCGTTGCACCCATAGTATTGTACCCATATGTATTCACACTTTAGTATGCAAGTGCTCATGTGTATGTGTATGTGTGTATATTTATATATATATGTACATCATTACATGTGTAAAATATTTTGATTTATATGCATAATGTCTTATTCCGTATCGCTATACCCTTCTTGTTTCTAACCACACCCCCACCCACTGCGTTCCACTCACACCTTGGCATTATCAATTATCATTGTCCCTAGTTGACCTGAGGTTTGACCTTAATTTTGAATTATTATTGAGCCCAGTTGATCTAAGTTTCGATCTGTCCACACCTCCCACTTGATAAAAGAACACGTTCATCTTGTCTATAATTGCTGACAAGTTTCGAAGACACTTACCCCATCCCGAGGCAAATCTAAATATACCAGATAGACACATTTGTATCATAGTGGATTTCAATGATTTCATAAAGCCTACAAAACAAAAATAACAGTATGAAGATGCTAAAAAAAAAGACAATTTTTGTTAATGAACCGAGGTTAGCTTTACCTCACTTATAAAGAAACAAATAGACATAATTAATAAGGTATCACAGCCTATTGAAAACAAAAGAAAGAAAATGTGTTGTTGATGTAATTTCAGTACCTCTCCTTTAGAAAGAAACCTACGCAACCCCGGTTTCTATTATAATCCAGCCGATTCAGGTCCAACAATAAAATGTTTCAGGATAATTTCGCAAATAGATTTATGATGAAATAAAACAAATATATTTGTTCCGTTAATGTTGGATACACGGGTCCAGTATAAACTAAGCTATTGGGGGTATCATTAACTCCC
Source organism: Paralithodes platypus (assembly GCA_032716605.1). NCBI lineage: Eukaryota > Metazoa > Arthropoda > Malacostraca > Decapoda > Lithodidae > Paralithodes > Paralithodes platypus. Next base: position 39,976,652 of record CM064485.1, read on the forward strand.
GTCCACTCACCAACTCTCTGCAATCTCTCTCTCTCCGCCGCAATGTTGCATATCTCTCGCTATTCTATCGCTACTATAATAATCAGTGTTCCTCAGAGCTTTCCCATTGCATACCACCTCCTTTACGTAGGCCACGTGGTACCCGTCTTGCAACACAATCACACCCCTACTCTGTGCAACTCTCCAACCCAAGAGTGAAACATTACTCTCAAACTTTCTTCTACTCAACAGCTGAGCTCTGGATCTCTCTCCAAGAATCAGTATTTCCCTCTTCCTATGACTTAAATTGCTTCAAACTCCGTGTGTCCAGGCATTTTGGCTCGAACGTCCCTTGATTTTGGCCCTGTCACTCTTTCAACTATGGGGGAGGCACTCGCTATAGGCAGTTCTGCCTTTTGCCTCTCTCGCTCACATAGAACAAAAACATAAAAAAATACATGGATGCACGTGCGTGAAGGCATAAATTGTTACCTGAGATACATTAATGAAATGCATCTCTAGATATATATATATATATATATATATATATATATATATATATATATATATATATATATACCTGTATATATATATATGTGTGTGTGGATGATTCATTCTGGCAGGTAGATGGATTGGGTGGGTGAAAACATTGGACAGAGCATTGATTCTTTATTCTCTAACGTTTCGGGCTATGGAGTCTCTCTGAATACGGGTTGTCGATAGCCCAAAACATTAGAGAATAAAGAATCAAAGTTATATCCCGTGTTTTACCCCACCCAATCCATATATATATATATATATATATATATATATATATATATATATATATATACACTGTATATATACGGTATATACAGTACATATATATAATTACATGCATAAATATGAGAATAATTTCTTATATTGCTATTTACTGAAAATGCATATATGATTAACGTTAGGAAGTTGGCCAGAACCTTCAAACAGCCCCGAAAGTGACCAGCAAGACACACACTTCCGGGAAGACACAGATGAAGATTTCCAAACCCCCACAGTCACGTCCCCCATGCCCAACCCCATAGAAGTAGATCACCAAGATTCCTCAACTCGAAGTTCCTTGAAAGGGGCGGAGTTTCCATAACCCATTTGGCTCTCCCATTGGCAGAGGGAAAGCACTTCAGATGATGACATCACGGAATGCTGGGTACCGCACTGGCCAAGACGCTCGCCTGGGTTTCCATCCCATTGGCCGGAACAAGGAGTTGGAAATCTGAAACACGAGAACAGAGACACACAAAAGCATCACACAGTTTCCAAGATCAAGATCCAGCTCGACTGATCCCGGACATCCTGTGACTGGCTTAAGGAGAAATACTCGATCCTCCAGCCAGCTTTATAAGGACCCCAAGCTCTCCCCCCGAAGGCAGAGATTGAGGTCTACTAGCGAATTTTGCAGTTAAAATCTGCAAACTCAGACTGCTTCACAAACTCCTGAAGAAGCACCATGGGAAGAAGTGATGTCAAAGAAGAAGAAGAGGGCCTTCAAAGCAAAGATTGTGTCCTCTGACTCCTTTAAGACAACATACCATGCTGTTAACCACCTTGAAGAAAAGCACCCAACCCTGAAGATTGTCGTGAGGCCTAATCTGAAGGGGGAAATGGTACTAACTGCAGAAGATGCCGAGTCTGAAAAAATCCTGAAGAAGGAGGCAGAGGATTTCACCCCTCTGCAGATCCTTGATCCAGCCCTGAAGATGACAAAGGGGGTGCTCATGCATTACCCTCTTGAGTTCAACCTCGCTCCAATCCTCAAGAATCCTGCAGTTGAAAAGGCTGAACGCTGCAAGGTGAGGGGAGGAGCTGAGACAAGGCAGGTGCTCATCAACATCTGTGAAGAACTACCTGCCAGACTCAAGACCATAAGGGGCAGATTCAAGCTGCGCTCTTATGCTGCTGAACCCATCCGTTGCTTCAAGTGCCAGCATTTCGGACACCTACAGTATGCCTGTAAAGGGGTACTCAGGTGTGGCGTGTGCAGCAACCGCCACGACACCAGAGAATGCATTGTCAAACTAAAGGCGAAGGAGGAGACCACAGCTAAGTGCCCCAACTGCAGCCAGGGGCACCACGTATGGAATCCAAGATGTCCAGCAAGGAAGAAGAGGCTCCTGACTGCAGGAAGAAAGACGACGGAGCCCCCAAAGACAACACCACAGCCACCAAAGGAAAGAATGAGGAAGCAGAAAAGCGAGGAGAGGACACCACCACTTCCTGAAACTGAAGCTGAGGATGACTTCACCTTCTCCCAACCACAGCTTGCTAAATTCCTCATCAACTTTACCAAAAGACTTTGTATGATGCTCGACGTTGAGGACAACAACCTACCATCACCTGAAGAAGTCGAGGCCCTCACCAGTGAGGTCCTAAAAGAAGCCTCAAAAACCAGCCGACCCCAGGAGAAAGAAAAGATCCATCAAAAGAAGACCCCCAGGAATATAGACTGCAACTCGAGAAACCCCTGAATAGGACCACCGCAGCTGCAGCCACGAAGAAAACACCAGCCCCGAAACCAGTACCAGCTGCTGAGACAGAAGAATCCCGTAAAAGGGAAGCTGAACGCAAGGATAAATGGGAAGAAAGTCAGAAGAGAGCAGAAATCATCAAGAAAGCAGAGGAGGAGAAAAAGAAACAGGAGGCCGAAGAAATACGAATACTTAAAGAATTCGTCAGAGAAAATGCGAAACTTTATTACGACTCCGACGAGGAAGAAATTGATGCAGACGAATTTGAGGACATGATATCATGAAGAGTTCTTAGGACCACACTGGTGGGCTCCCTAAATGGCATAGCTCCATGTAACCTCTTGAGGTTACAAATCTTACAACAAAAATCCCCTCCACCTCCTAAATAATAGCAAAGCGGACGACCCACAACCTTTCTACTCTCCTACTTTACTTCATATTTCTTACCTCTCTCTTCATTATCCTCTGATAAACTCTACCTCCCCCCCCCCCTATCCTATTCCCGCATGTCGCCAATTTCTTCACCTACAGACTACAGTCGCTGTTCACAAGGACCTGACTTCCCTTCTCTCCCTGCAGCCTCAGCAGCTCAAAGCCACCTCCTCTCCTGAAGTACATAAGGCATGTGGTAAATACGTAACCTCCTGCAACTTCGTCAGCGGAGATAATTATAATCGTTTGCAGTTGCACGTAATGTACTTTATTAACACCTGGGCCGGTATTTATAAAAGAATTTAAACATTACCCTAAAACTAATTTTAACTGAAAGAAAGTCCTTAAAAGTTATTCGTAAAACATTTAAAAGTGGCTTTTAGTGGAAGAGTTAAGAAAGCTGCCAAAACCGGTATTTCGCTACATCTAGCAAGATTACAATTGATGAATAACGTTTAATAGGTAAGTATAGGCTTCTAATGGCATACACTAATTACTATAAAACATTAAGGTAATTATGCAATATTTTTTTATTGTGAAATCTATTATATATTGCTAAATTGAAACGGTAATATATTTACCATACCAAAACAATTGCGTACTCCGGTGTGGCAGCATCTGAGATAGTTGCCAAATTCGCGAGTTTTCACAATTGGGTTTGGATGACTTCAAGCTATCGTAAAGTGGGGTAATTTCGAACATGTTTCGATTGTTTTTTAACAATTTCTCCTGACTGTAAACACATTGTAGATATTTACCTAGGTCAAGAAGTGATGAGTGGTGGTAGTGCGCCGTAATCCAGGAAGCCTTCTAAAATTATCCCCCATAATATCCTTATCCTTATCCTAAATGATGTCCGAAGTATTCTTGAAAAGTGGAAAACTTCGGACTTGTATGGTAAAAGCGTTTCCATTATATAATGACAATGGCTAATTACTTATTATCGCCAAAGTCCGAAGTTATGACCGCAGTCCGAAATTACCCCAGTTTACGGTAATTTGCGAAACAAATAGGGTGCAAATAGGCTACTTGTTCTCGGACGTTATGAAATAGGCCTATCTTGTGACAATCGAATATTATATCTTAGTCCTTCTACATTCCTTTAATTTGGTCTCTTTGTTAGTGTTCTTCCAACAAGTAGGCTATAGGCTTTTGTCAACGAGGACGCTGGAACTTTCGTGGTTGTGGGCAGAGGAGGAGGGCGATTAAGAAGGATTTACCCATCTAAAAATAGAGAGACCGACGGCGGTAAAAAATGTAGTCAGACATAATTATATACAGTAGGCCTATGCATCGAAATGTTTAAAGTAGGTTGATATATATGGTGGTAGGTTACTTTATAATGTAGCTTATTCGTTGGAGAACACACAGTGGATCACCTTTGAGTAGTATGATGTGCAGGGTGGTATATGGATAGAATCAAGAGTTACCTAACATACTGCACTTGATAATATATCTAACCTACAATCATACCACAATGAGTTACTCATTCAGTTACATTTTGACCGTTGCCAAATAATGTAGGGTAATAGGTTACACACTTTCATATCGGGGTGAAGAGCTTTGTTCCTCTGTCTCCTTCATGGTTTAAACGGTATATTTCGATTAACTAAGAGTCGCTCTATGCCTATTAATCCAATTAGTCTTTCTAACATGAACATTCCTTGGCAGGGGGTGGCGGATTTGTTATTCAATCATCTTCATCGTCCTCTAAAATAACTTTTAAGCGCTAACAGTCCCAAGGGGAGCTTTTAGTTTTCGCCGGGTTTAAAAGCTATTTTTAGCCGCTAACAGATTTTTTGCCCAACTTTTAAGTTTTAAAAGTTGGCGCCATCTTTAAAAGCTAATTTTAGGCCTAAAAGTGCTTTATAAATACCGGCCCTGATCACACTTTCTGTCACTCATGCAGAAGGGAACCAACAGCGGGGCAAAATTTGAAAATAGAGCTCCAACCATTATGTCTAAGAAAAAGATAAGATTATGTACATGTGCAAGTAAAAATTGAGTAGTATGCCTAAAAAATAACCATTTACATTTTTGGTCACTCCTGGAGAAGGGAGACAGTAGTGAGGCACCCTAGGCTAAAGTTGGAGATAGTGCTCCATTATGGTCAAAGAATAGATATACTTGTTTGTGCATGAAATTGTCAAAGAAAATAAAACAAAAAGACAGCCAATTAAATTTTCCATCGACTCGTGTAGATTGGGCCCTATAGTTAAATGCCAAGGGTGGTAGTATTTCAAAAGTGCCTTCTTACAGCCTGAACAATAAGCAATTTAGGAGTTTATGCAAATGGAGTTCGATTGAATATGCCTTAGCAATTTCCAAAGAGGTGGCCATTTCACATTTCACATCTACTGAAAAATGCGCCGTTAGCGTGGCGCCCAGAACGAAATTTAAGAAAAGGGTTCCGTTACGGCATAGAGGATATATCCGAATATATGCATGTGTAAGGTCATTAAAGTTGGCTCAGTAATATCCGAGAAATAGCAATAAGCGTCGCACTACTGCAATAGGTGGCAATTTGTTGGGCGCCCATGCTGAAGCTCAATAAAAAGGACTCTGTTACGGCCTAGAGGATAAATATGAGTAAATGCATGGTAAAAATCATTAAATTTGGTTTAATAGTAACCGAGAAATAGCAATTTTCAATAAGTGTCGCCCTAACAACAAGTCCAAGCGGTCAATAGGTCCGCAAGGCCGTGTTAGCTCCGAGGCGTGTGGCACGATGCACAAAGAGAAATTTAAAAAAAGGGCTCTGTTGTGGCCTAGAGGATAGATTAGAGTATATGCATGTGAATGATCATCAAATTTGGTTTATTATTAGCCGAGAAATAGCATTTTTTAATAAGTGTTTCCCTAACAACAACAATAAAGAAAAACAAAGACATGAGTAAGCCCTAGAGGTACTTTGTTTCACATGGACCTAACAACAACAAGTCCAAGCGGGCTATAGGTTTGCGCGGCCATGTTAACTCCGAGGCGCGTGGGGCGGTGCAGAGGGCGAAATTTAATAAATGGGCTCCGTTATGGCCTAGGCCCTAGAGGATAGATCACAGTATATGCATGTGAAAGATGATTAAACTTGGTTCAGAAATATCTGAGAAATAGCACTTTTATATAAATGTCTCCCTAACAACAACAACAACAATAAGTCCAAGCTGGGCTATAAGTATGCGGCCGTGTTAACTCCGAGGTGCGTGACGCGACACACAGGATAAAATGTAAAAATAGAGGGCTCCATTACGGCCTAGAGGATAGATTAGAGTATATACATGTGGAAGATCATTAAATTTGATTCAATAATAACCACCAAATTTCATGAAAATTGGTTCATTTTGAGAGCCACCTACGTTGGCGGAGGTATGCGCTTTATTGATCGCCTCTAATATTTAATCACTTCTTACTTGGAGCATATCCTATTCGCTCACCAAATTTCGTGGTCACCGGTTCATAACTTTTGAGATATCATTTTTACAGACAATGAGACAAACGGAGGCAATAACATAATCAATAACCAACTTCGTTTGCTGAGGTAACTAGAGGGGCACTCTGGAAAGCATGTACCTCTGCCGAAGCTGGCGGAGGTATGCGTTATACCGATCGCCTTCTAAATTGAATTTCTTCTCCCTTGGTGCATATCCAGTCTGCCCAGCAAGTTTTGTGAACATCTGTTCATAACTTTTTGAGCCGCCTATGCTGGCGGAGGTATGCGCTGTACCACAATCACCTCCACAATTAAATGGCTTCTTCCTTGGTGCATATCCTATCTGGCCTCCAACTTTCGTGACAATCTGTTCATAGCTTTTTGATAGGCTATGTCTTGTTTACAGACAGGAACACTAATACACAGACAAAAAGACAAACAAATGGAAGCAAAAATATTACATCCTCCAACTTCTTTGGCGAAGGTATTGAAAACCATGTGCAGTTGCACGTAACGTATTTAATAAATACCGGATCACATTTTCTGTCTTGCGTGAGGGCTGGTCCAATCCAGAATGAGGTTTGGCATCCTATACCCAACCTTAGCCGTTTCAGTCTGTATCTTTTAATGTCCTGCTTTTCTTTCTGGGGGCGGGAGGCTAGGAATCCTCCTCCTCCCCATATATAAAATTCACCTACTAGACGAGGCAGATAAAAGGGAGAAGGAAAACGAAAGTGGTCCCAGACCCTAAGAATTGGAACTTTTAATGTTGTTTCTTTTCGGTCTACATACATACCTACATACATTTTCTGTCACTCCAGCAGAAGGGGAGCAACAACGGGGCCCGCCTTGGGCAAAATTTGAAAATTGGACTCCGACCATTATGTCTAAGAAATAGATGAGATTATGTACATGTACATGTTGACGAATCATACCTCCCTGCCTCCCTCCACACGTTCCCGTAACGCTACCCCCCTTCAGGCTTCCCCCTGCCATACCCGAATCCCACTATCACCCTTACTTAGCCCACCACATAACCACTCTCAGCCACAGCCGCCCACGCACCTACTGGGGTTGCCTACACCAGTGTGAAGATATTATCTAAAAGAAGGTGCTACTCTGGTCAAAAGTGTGAATGTAATGGGAAGATATGTAGATTTGCTCACCACAAAATTTACAACAAACTAACCAGTCATGGAAAATACAGATTTGTTGAAAACTGCAAATACCACACCCCCATTCCTCTGCACTTGATAATAACACCTGCTACAATATGAACTGCCCAGATTTTCATATTAGAGGCACTTGTAGGTATGCTAGACCCAACACGAATGGTAACCTAAAATGCGCTCCAGCTACGCAAGTACGAGACAGAAGAAAAAGACAAGGAGGGAAATGGCAGATGTAGATGAAGAGATTGAGGGAGATGGAAGAGCACATAGAACACCTCAAGCACCTCCTGGCCTCCCAAGAGTGGCTTAATACATCCCAAAGACTATTAGGGTGTACACATAGTAATCCAAACAATCTCTCCCAACTCTTCTTTGTAAATATCCAAGGCCTAAAAAATAGAATAACAAACAAAGTACCATTTATTAGGGGTTTGCTAGAAAAAGGAAACACAATATTTGCGGCTCTTAAGCAAGTGTCACACTATGCCGAATTAAGTGCCGACGCTCCACGACTTAAGGGTCGTAACGAGGTCTTTGCCTACATCGCCGCGCGACGCGGGTGGGCGCCAACTCAAGAGAGACGTCGGGAGAGGTCGTCAGGGGCCTCAGGAAAAGTTCGACACGAACAACTCTCATGAGCTGAGGCGGCGGCTAGTAAATGAACGGGACGGGGACGGTAGGCGGGCGGCGTCCAGTAGGCGTCAGACGGTACAAGGGCGTCAACCTGTCTGCGTCAGACGCCGCTATAAGGTAGGTCGCCGTCAGACAGCGACCCCGGTAACGCCCAGGCGGCGTCATAGGGGGAGGGCATACCGTGAGTCCGCGACCTGGCAACGTCGCATGGGACATCGTTGATAGAGGGTCTTGGGGGTGCTTTTTTTAAGCTTGATGGAGGTCTAGTGAGGAAACTAAAACATAAATGAATATATAAATAAATAGACCCCCCAAAAATCACCACTGTCCCTTAAATCTGATTCCATCAACGAGTGACTATCTATAAACTCTTTCAATAGCGGTGACGTCTGTTTTGCCTTAGTTCTGCCCTAGTTAGACGATTTTATGCAGCTTAAGAACGGTCTGTGGGAGTTAAGAGAGATAAATGAGAGGAATGGAGGTCTTGTGATTGCTACAGGCCCTTCGTAATTATAATACAATAACCTAATAGTTGCCAGACTATATCGAGGAAGACATCACCGGTACTGAAAGGGTACACTATAGATGACCTTGTTTTACCAATTACTCAAATAACCAATTAATTAAGGGGAGATGGGCGTATTTATTTGCTCATTTATGGATTTTGTTATTGTGATTTTAGTTCCCTCCCTAGATCTCAAGGTTAATACCCCCCCCCCCCCCCCCCCCAAACACACAAACACAAACGTCGCCTCCGCTGGACCGGTTTGCCTCGGTTGGGGTCAAGTTTGACGGAGTAGGGGTCCAGTATGACAGGGTGGCTGTCCATCGCTGCCGTAGTACTATAGGTGCCGCCCGACCTCCTAAGGCTCGTCAGGAGCATTGTCGCCAACCAGTTTGCGCGCTACGGCGCATGACGGCGCCCCGGCGGCGTCATTTATCTCCCTTAGGTCTTGCCTGGTTGCCGCTCGACCCTGTCCAGTTGCCGTTAAGCGGCGTGCCCGTCCATGGTGCCCACCGTGGGCATCCCGTCCCTCGATCACCCACTTTACTCTGCAGTGGTCTCCCCCTTCTATCGCCGCTCCTTAAGTCGTGGAGCGTTGGCACTTAATTCGGCATAGTGTGACACTTGCCTTACAGAAACTCAAATTAAAGATCAGGAAGATAGTGAAGTATGAATTCCTGGTTATAACTTACATAAGGCGGAGAGAATGCATAGAACACATGGAGGTTTAGCCTTGTACATTCACGACTCACTGATATGTGCTGAATTCATAAAAACAGTAATGAAGTGGTGGAAATACTTAGAGTTAAAATATAATCCACAAATTTAGCAGTTGTTGTCACATGCAGGTTTCCGGACTCAGCCCTAGAAGAATTCAAAACCCAGCTAAACAAAATATAATCAGAAGTGGAAACTCTGGGGAACCCGACACCAAATAGTATGTGGTTAGGAGACATTAACCTACCAAACATTAAATGGAGACAACTAGCAAACCAAGTAGTGGCGAATAATATTGGAGAAACAAATATGAGAGAGCTTTTTAAACTTTGCAACTTTTGTAGTGTTACCCAGCATAGGAAGAGGCTGTAAGGCACCAGCCGAACAGGGCGGTACTCTCGGGGAGTGCATGGTGTTTGATAAGGACAGCTGGAACTCCTGGTTCTCCACCTGGAGTCCCTAGCTGATCCTTTTTGTGCTTCATCAATATTGAGGACAACCCCAGCTTGCCATTCAAAACACTTTCTCCTCTATTACACTACAAACACCTTACATACTACACTACCTTTTTTCTTTTTTCTTTTCTTTACCAAATTTATGACTAGATCACGACCAGACTCGGGGAGGGGGCAAACATACCCCCAATGATCTGTCCCCTGGTAATGACTCCCCAAAATGCTCTGGACCACTACCTTCTACTCTTACTATCAATTTTTGAAACAATTGTGGCCATTCCTCTAATTTCCACTCTGTGGAACACCACCTCTCCTCTGCCAACCCTGATCTTTTCTTTCTCACCGAAACTCAGGTGTATAGGACTACTGACTGCAAACCCTTCTCTGTATCCTCCTACTATCTCTATCCTCAGTTTCAAACCAAAGGTAGATGTTGCGTATATGTGCCCAACAATCTCGCTTTCTCTAGTGTTCCCAACTTTGACTCTTCTGAATTCTCATCTCTCTGGCTAAACCTCTCTTGTCACTCTCTAACTAAATATTTTTGCGCTGTTTATCTATCCCCTAATTCTACTGACTATCAAAAATTCTTTGACTATCTAACTTCTAAAGTGGAACACATTCTATCCATCTCTCCTTTCGCAGATCCATCCTAGGAGATTTTAACATTCCCCACCGCCAATGGCTTTCCTCTCTTTCCACTGACCAACCTGGAGAAGAAACCCACATATTTTCAATCCTAAATTACCTAGTGCAGTTAGTCCAGCAACCCACCCGCATCCCGGATCGCTTCGGAGATCAGCCCAACATTCTTGACTTATTTCTGACTTCTAACCCTTCTGCTTATACTATAAATATTGTCTCTCCTTTGGGCTTGTCCAGGCATAAACTTATCTCTGTCACCTGTCCCATCTCTACGGTACGGCCACCCGATCATCCCAGCCGGCGGCGCTTGTGGCACTTTTACACTGCCTACTGGGAGGCACTCCGGCATTATTTGTTTGATTTCCCATGGAATGAGTTTTGCTTCCATGGCCAGGAACCCTCGGAGAGTGCTGAATGCATTACCGAGGTAATCCTCTCGGGCATGAAAGCATACATTCCATTTTCTTTGTCTCAGTGTAATGCTAAAAAATCTGAGTTTACTCACGCTTGTTCTACTACTGTCCACAACAAGGAGGAAGCATTCAAACGGTACCGTCACCTTCAAACTCAAACACGCTTAGATATAATTCTATAAACAAATCTTGAGGAAACTCGATAAGTCTCAGCTGGCTAATGCAATAATCAAATGCACTGACACTTTCCACCTGGAAGAAATTCAAGAAATTAAGTGCACAGACCAATATGTATTTGATGGTGGATATCTACTACACCGTGTTTCCTGGCGTAAACATGAAATATATGACAGCATCGCCAACTCATATGCCGATTTCACTCTGAAGCAATCATTGTTGTTGATGGCTACAGCAGCTCTCCTATGATCAAGGACATGACCCACAGAAAATGCAACACAAAGACGAACAGAAATGTGAATCTAAGTCCAAGCATGAAGTTTGTTGGCCAGAAGGTACAGTCCTTGGCTAATGAAAACAGCAAGCATGCATTTATTTTCCTCACAGGTGAGAAGTTGAAGAAGTACAAGTGTACTGTTTACATCACAGATGGAGATGTTGATGTAGACATAGTTCATGCTGGAGTTTCCTCATCACAAAATGCAACTACCATTATTATGTATTAGGGGAAGACACCGACTTGCTGATTCTCCTTCTGTACCATGCCAAGGACAATGGTTTCAAGTTATACTATCGCAGTGATATAAAACGGTGACCATCTCCTAATCCATGTGTATGATACTCTCAGCATTCAGTCATTGTTAGGCAATGATATCTGCAAGTATCTCCTGTTTGTGGATGCTTTCACGAGCTGGGCTAGCACATCCAGGATGTTTTCGATTGGGAAAGCCAAAGCATTCGACATTACGGATGAAGGGGTTGAACTCCGTTCAGTTGCAAATACATAATTGTTGCCAACACTCCGACATTGAAGGCGATGGAAGAATGGCAATGCTTCTGTTGTATGGCTGAAAATCACTTGAATCCACTAACAGACTATAGCATGGTTCACACATACAGGAGTGTGAGCTAGAATCACTGGGAGTAGGGCGAAATTTGAACTCGCGCTCCTATTCGTGGTGAAAATCGATGACTCCTAGTGACTCTACCAACTCCTGTTAGACTCCAATCCAGGCGCGGGCAGTCGCAGCAGGTTGGCCATGTTCGCCAAAATTTCACCCCTGCACGAAATTTGGCCCGCGAGTCCAACAACTCTCATTGACTCTCGCTGATTCTCGTTGACTCCTATCTACTCCTATATACTCCCAATGACTCGTTGATTCGTAAATGACTCTAACATGACTCGCGGACATTTTTTAGTGTGCGAGTGACTAGGACTGGATGTGAGTAAACAGGAGTCAAAGCGAGTGGGATAGCCACCAATTGGCGGAGGAAACACAATAGGAGTAGAAGAGGAGTACAATAGGAGTCAACAGGAGTTGTAGAGGATCAAGTAGGAGGTCGGAGGAATGCAATGGGAGTCAGTGTGAGTTAAATATAAACTGACCGTTAAATTCAAATATGTAAGGCGACGCACCGGGAGTGATTGGGATATAGGTAGGTAATACATGCGAGCAGCCCCTTCTTGTATCCTCATACTTTCTCTATCCTAGTTTCCAAGCCAAAGGCGGATGTTGTGCATATGTGCACAACAAACTCACTTGCTCTCGTGTTCCCGATTTCGACTCCTCTGAATTCTCAACTTTATGGCTCAAGCTTTCCTGTCATTCTCTTACTAAATATTTCTGTGCTGTCTATCTTTCCCCTAACTCTACCAACTTTCCCAAATTCTTTGACTATCTAAACTTTACAGTGGAACACATTCTATCCATTTCTCCCTTCTCAGAAATCTCCATCTTAGGAGATTTCAACGTTCACCACCGCCAATGGCTCTCCTCTCACACTACTGATCCACCTGGTGAACAAGCCTACGTCTTTTCTATCCTAAATGACCTAGAGCAGTTAGTTCAGCAACCCACCCATATACCGGATCGTATCGGAGATCGGCCCAACATTCTTGACTTGTTTCTAACTTCTAACCCTTCTTCTTATACTGTCGATCTTTTCTCTCCATTGGGCTCCTCCGACCATAAACTTATCTCCGTCACCTGTCCTATCTCTCCAGTACGGCCACCCGATCCTCCTAGCCGGCGGCACTTGTGGCACTTTGGCGCTGCCGACTGGGAGGCACTCCGGCAGTACTTCTTTGATTTCCCATGGAATGATTATTGCTTCCATGGCCGGGGACCCTTGGAGAGTGCTGAACGCATTACCGAGGTAATCCTATCGGGCATGGAAGCATACATTCCATTCTCTTTCTCTCAGACTAATGCTAAAAAATCTTGGTTTACTCACGCCTGTTCTACTGCTGTCCGCAATAAGGAGGAAGCATTCAAACGGTAACGTCGCATTAAAACTCAAGACTCTCATTCTTCCTATGTTGCTGCCCGGAATCAAGCCAAATCTGTTCTTCGACTTGCCAAACACTCTTTCATCAATAATAAATGCACTGAACTATCCAACTCTAGCTCTTCCCAAGCTTTCTGGCATCTAGTCAAAAACCTCTCCAACAATTTCTCTTCCTCGTCTTTCTCTCCCCTTTCCCACTCTGATGGTACAACCATCACTTCTTCCTCTGACAAAGCTAAACTCTTCGCTCAAACTTTTGCTAGAAACTCCACCTTGGATGATTCCGGTGCTATTCCTCCCTCTCCACCCTCCTCTCTCTTACTTATGCCTAATATCCTAATCTCTTCTAAAGATGTACTTTCTACCCTCTCTGGGCTTAACACTAATAAGGCGTACGGTCCGGACGGTATTCCTTCTGTTGTTCTCAAAAACTGTGCTTCCGTGCTGACTCCCTGCCTAGGCAAACTCTTTCGTCTCTGTCTATCCTCTACCGTCTTCCCTTCATGCTGGAAGTTTGCTCAAATTCAACCTGTCCCAAAGAAGGGTGACCGCTCTCAACCCTCCAACTATCGTCCAATTGCTCTCATCTCTTGTCTTTCTAAAGTTTTTGAAACTATTCTTGCTTCCCAATTTCTTAAGCATTTCTCTTCTCATAATCTGCTCTCAGATCGCCAGTATGGCTTCCTTAAGGGTCGCTCTACTGGTGATCTTGTTTCATATCTTACTAACTCTTGGTCATCCTCCTTTCAGGACTTCGGTGAGACTTTTTTTATTGCACTAGACATATCGAAAGCTTTCGATAGAGTCTGGCACAAATCTTTAATTTCTAAACTACCCTCCTTCGGTTTCTATCCCTCCATCTGTGCCTTTGTCTCTAATTTCCTTTCCGGCCATTCCACTGCCGCGGTTGTGGACGGGCATTGTTCACTTCCTCACCCTATAAACTCTGGTGTTCCTCAGAGCTCTGTCCTATCCTATTCTCTTTCTAATTTTTATAAATGATCTCCTTAACTGTACCTTAATTCCCATCCATTCATATGCAGACGACTCAACCTTACACTACTCCCTTAGTTTTTCAGAACGCCCCAGCCAGCAATCCCTTAACGACAAACGTAATGAAGCCATAGAACTCTTAAATTCTGATCTAAATATTTTCTCCAATTGGGGCAGAGAAAACCTTGTTACCTTTAATGCTTCCAAAACCCAATTTCTCCATCTATCTACCCGTCAGGATCTCCCAGCGGACTATCCATTATTCTTCAAAAATACAAAAATCAACCCTTCATCTTCTCTCAATATTCTTGGTGTCTCTTTTTCTTCTGCTCTCATTTGGAAGGACCATATTACCAGTCTTGCTAAGGCAGCCTCCCAGAAGCTGGGTGTGCTCAACCGCCTTAGGGGGTTCTTTTCCCCAGCACAGCTTCTTGCTCTGTACAGGGGCATAGTGCGTCCTTGTATTGAGTATTGTTCACATGTGTGCGGAGGTTCCTCTCACACCGCTCTCCTAGACAAAGTTGAAAGGAAGGCCTTTCGTATCATTAACTCCCGTCCACTCACCAACTCTCTGCAATCTTTCTCTCTCCGCCGCAATGTTGCATCTCTCTCGCTATTCTATCGCTACTATAATAATCAGTGTTCCTCAGAGCTTTCCCAGTGCATACCACCTCCTTTACGTAGGGCACGTGGTACCCGTCTTGCAACTCAATCCCACCCCTACTCTGTGCAACTCTCTAACCCAAGAGTGAAATGTTACTCTCAAACTTTCTTCTACTCAACAGCTAAGCTCTGGAACTCTCTCCCAGAATCAGTCATTCCCTCTTCCTATGACTTAAATTGCTTCAAACTCTGTGTGTCCAGGCATTTTGGCTCGATCGTCCCTTGATTTTGGCCCTGTCACTCTTTCAACTATGGGGGAGGCACTCGCTATAGGCAATTCTGCCTTTTGCCTCCCTCAATCACATAGAAAACAAAAATAGGGTTACGGGGAGTTGAAGGGAGTCAAGGGGAATCAAGGAGAGCCACCGAGCATGCTCTCCAAGCGGCTAGTGTACTGCGAGTGGTAGTCTGTGTCGACGAGTGCCATGAGGATGATGGAATGAAAGCCCTTGTAGTTTTTAATATTCTGAACCTCCATTGGGTGGACATCTGATGGCAACATGCTTCCCGTCAATGGCTCCGACTGCATGGTGAAAGACAAAGCGTTTGGCGAACAGGATAGCCACCTCCCTCCACTCTGCAGGTGTTATGGGGCACCGCAACACCTCGGACTGGTACTCCGCGACAATGGCTTCGCAGGTTTCCGGGACGATGAGGAAGATGGTGTTGCGGGCCACACGGAAGGAATACTGGAGGCTGGTATACGTATCACCTGTGGCAAGCTAGCGGAGTGTTATGGCAATACGTATGCCAGGTCTCAAAGCCTGCCACCAAAACGTGTCCTGTTTTTCAATCCTGGGACCATCACGAGCCACCACCTCCCGGAACATAGCCCTGTCGACGTGCAGCAAGTTCCTGAACCCCCTGCGATCCTCTGTCTCTAGCTCCTGCATCAGCTGCTCATATATCTCGTACTGTGGGCGTCTCAACAGCCACTTCCTCGCCCACACTGTCGTTGGTCTCCTTGCTCAGTGATGGATGGTCTGCCGTTGCAACTCTTCCTCTTCTTCCAGGGCCTCCAACTGCAACTCAAGTTGCAGAAGATGCACCCTCACTAGGTCCTGCTGCCTCCTCTGGGACATATTGCGTGGGTGCTGTGGTGTATGGTGGGTGGTGGTTGGTGTCCGTGTGGCAGTGATGGTTGTCCGTGTGGCAGGGGAGAGCTTGGGGGCCCCTTATATATCCGCCCTGGCATAATCGCAACGCATTCCTTACACCTCCCACTGATTCTCGTACACTCCCAATAACTCATATATTACTCCTCCTAACTCCCACTGACCCGTGCCTTACTCGCTTCAACTCCTATCAATCACTAATCCGAAAATGACCGTTAAAATTCAAAATTTCAATCACTCGCACTTCAATCGCGCTCTTATCCCGGTTACTCCTGGTAACTCACATTGACTCCTTGTGACTCACAAGTACACTCCCGCTGACTTCTACTCTGTCATGGTCATGGTGCCATGTGGAATTTCGGATACTCCCGGCCATTTTTGCGCGAGTTGACAAGAGTCAACACTCTTGCCAACTCGCGCTCACACCTCTTGTATGTGTGAACTAGGCTTATGTCATCGAATGTTAGTTGAAAAGGTAGCTACAGCTAAATCTTTTGTTACACCCAAACGTTTTCCACCTACCGATGCATCCACAAAATACCGCAGCTTTCGCACATACCTTCAAATACAAATCTGGAAGTCTTCGAAAGAGAGGATCGATGCAGATGAGTGGGGTTGGTATGTCAAGAATAATTCCTACTACCCTACCACCTGCGACAAGCCACCAGCTCCAAATTATCTACTCAACATGATGCACTGCTCCTGCAAGACGAAAAATGCAACCTCAAGATGTGGATGCAAGCGTCATGGAAAGCACTGTTTAGCCGCTTGTACCAAGTACTAAATCAGTGGTTGTGATAACAACCCAAGTACCGGTAATGTTTCCGATGATAGTGATGAAGAGGAATAACTGTTGTACAGTATGTTTGTGACCAGGTATTATATCACTTCTGTAGTGAACATAAATTAAAAAAGGAAAAGAAAAGAAAAATATTGTATGTTATTTATTTTTTATCAATTTCACCACACCACCAAACACCTCCAATGAAATTAATGAAAGCATATAATTATGTGATACACCGGGATTCGAACCTGGGTTATCACACACAGATTTTTAGACACCTTAACCATTACACCACCAAGACGGTTAAAGGGTTATGCACACGCCTACGACTTATTATCCATTCTCGAATACTGGATATTAATCTAATCATGTTCATATTCCCACCGCAATATGGTAGCCTAATGTTTAAGTGAGAGGAAATAATATTCATGGGGCACAGAACATATAGACCGGCCTCGCTACGAAATATCCCTGAACCTACTGATAATATTTTTTTATTAATTTCACCACACCACCAAACACCTCCAATGAAATTAATGAAAGCATATAATTATGTGATCCATATATGCAATGGTTCCTGAGCTAGAAACAGTTTACAAAGCTTCTGAAGCAATTTCGGTGTGTGAACAGGTATTACTTCTGTAATGAACATAACTTGAAACTGAGAATAATAATAATTGTTGTATTAGTGATTATAAATACAAAAAAATAATTATATAACATTATATTTGCATTATACTTGGATGCGTTGCACATTGTTGATAGCCTACTTTAGTTTAATACATTACAACTGACAAAGCATCAAATGGATCTCTATGAAGCGTAAATGAATGTTTATTTTATTTCATAGGAAACATCCAAGACACCATTTTGAATGTTATGTTTGGGGGTGGTCCTGGTGTCCAATTTTTTGGGGTTATGGATATGTTATTCGGCAATGGTTTCTGAGCGGTAAATAGTTTAGAAAGCTTCTTAAGCCATTTTGCCCAGGTCTAGCTACATATTATTTTGGTCGAGTTAGGGGAGGAGGGAGGTTAGTGGATGGGTGTATTCTGGAAGGTTTCCAGCAATATTTTTCTCTGTTGCATTTTTGTACGCGCTATCTGTGCGGTAGACTGTACAAACCACTGTCATATTCATATTTACATTTTCTGTGTTTTTCTCCCTTCCCTGTGGATATTCTGTAGGCCTATAGTTGGTTCACGTCTTGCTGTGAATTTCTCACAGATATATGTACATATATACCAGTATGTGTGTGTGTGCCTACATTCTGTGATAAAATGTCCTTCCTAATAATTATCAAAGCTCTTCCCTACTTTTAACTCTCGATATAGAATAATTATATTCATTACAGGAACACGGTTTTGGTTTTGAATTTACACACAAGCGTGTGTTCATTCAAGGTACTGTATATCCCTTTGACACCCACCCCATATTTACTTCTATGGTTATCTCATTTTAGTTCATAATTGTATATGGTTTAGAACTAATCACATTATTAGGTTCCTCACCCCACGCAACTACTCTGCAACCATGTTACCAAATCTGTATTGGCCATTATATTTCTTTAATGCTATATTTACTGATTCTCTTGAGACAATATTATTTCAATGGTTAATTATTGCTCCTATAGAAATATATTTCAACAATTTTAAACTTCTTAGCATGCCCCTTTAAATTGAGCTAGCACAATGATGAAAGTGTCACTGTATTGCGAGCCTCTCGGTTCGTTCGCTAAGTAAGTTTGCATATACAGTATATAGCTTTTTCGGTCACCTGCAGACAATCTTCAAAGATCGAATGCACAGAAATAAGCATGCATACAAACTAAAGGAAACAAAAACTTATTCGTTCTTATTAACACATTAGGGAGATATATATAACGTATTATACGTAAGATACAATTTACAGTGCTATTTATGATGCGTCCGTAAATATATAAAATATAAAGGAATATGATTACTTCCATAGTCTTGCATTCATATATATATATGTATATGCGTATGTATGTACACATATGTGTGTAAATGTGTGTATGCGTGTATATGCGTTGCACCCATAGTATTGTACCCATATGTATTCACACTTTAGTATGCAAGTGCTCATGTGTATGTGTATGTGTGAATATTTATATATATATGTACATCATTACATGTGTAAAATATTTTGATTTATATGCATAATGTCTTATTCCGTATCGCTATACCCTTCTTGTTTCTAACCACACCCCCACCCACTGCGTTCCACTCACACCTTGGCATTATCAATTATCATTGTCCCTAGTTGACCTGAGGTTTGACCTTAATTTTGAATTAGTATTGAGCCCAGTTGATCTAAGTTTCGATCTGTCCACACCTCCCACTTGATAAAAGAACACGTTCATCTTGTCTATAATTGCTGACAAGTTTCGAAGACACTTACCCCATCCCCAGGCAAATCTAAATATACCAGATAGACACATTTGTATCATAGTGGATTTCAATGATTTCATAAAGCCTACAAAACAAAAATAACAGTATGAAGATGCTAACAAAAAAAAAAAAATTGTTTTTAATGAACCGAGGTTAGCTTTACCTCACTTATAAAGAAACAAATAGACATAATTAATAAGGTATCACAGCCTATTGAAAACAAAAGAAAGAAAATGTGTTGTTGATGTAATTGCAGTACCTCTCCTTTAGAAAGAAACCTACGCAACCCCGGTTCCTATTATAATCCAGCCGATTCAGGTCCAACAATAAAATGTTTCAGGAAAATTTCGCAAATAGATTTATGATGAAATAAAACAAATACATTTGTTCCGTTAATGTTGGATACACGGGTCCAGTATAAACTAAACTATCATTAACTCCCGTCCACTCACCAACTCTCTGCAATCTCTCTCTCTCCGCCGCAATGTTGCATATCTCTCGCTATTCTATCGCTACTATAATAATCAGTGTTCCTCAGAGCTTTCCCAGTGTATACCACCTCCTTTACGTAGGGCACATGGTACCCGTCTTGCAACACAATCCCACCCCTACTCTGTGCAACTCTCCAACCCAAGAGTGAAACATTACTCTCAAACTTTCTTCTACTCAACAGCTGAGCTCTGGATCTCTCTCCCAGAATCAATCTTTCCCTCTTCCTATGACTTAAATTGCTTCAAACTCCGTGTGTCCAGGCATTTTGGCTCGAACGTCCCTTGATTTTGGCCCTGTCACTCTTTCAACTATGGGGGAGGCACTCGCTATAGGCAGTTCTGCCTTTTGCCTCTCTCACTCACATAGAACAACAAAATACAAAAATACATGGATGCACGTGCGTGAAGGCATAAATTGTTACCTGAGATAAATTAATGAAATGCATCTCTAGATATATATATATATATATATATATATATATATATATATATATATATATATACCTGTATATATATATGTGTGTGTGGATGATTCATTCTGGCAGGTAGATGGATTGGGTGGGTGAAAACTTAGGACAGAGCATTGATTCTTTATTCTCTAACGTTTCGGGCTATGGAGTCTCTCTGAATACGGGTTGTCGATAGCCCAAAACATTAGAGAATAAAGAATCAAAGTTATTTCCCGTGTTTTACCCCACCTAATCCATATATATATATATATATATATATATATATATATATATATATATATATATATATATATATATGTATATATATATACTGTATCTACATGTATATGGTATATACAGTACATATATATAATTACATGCATAAATATGAGAATAATTTCTGATATTGTTATTTACTGAAAATGCATACATGATTAACGTTAGGAAGTTGGCCAGAACCTTCAAACAGCCCCGAAAGTGACCAGCAAGACACACACTTCCGGGAAGACATAGATGAAGATTTCCAAACCCCCCACAGTCACTTCCCCCAAGCCCAACCCAATATAAGTATATCACCAAGATTCCTCAACTGGAAGTTCCTGGAAAGGGGCGGAGTTTCCATAACCCATTTGGCTCTCCCATTGGCAGAGAGAAAGCACTTCAGATGATGACATCAAGGAATGTTGGGTACCGCACTGGCCAAGACGCTCGCCTGGGTTTCCATCCCATTGGCCGGAACAAGGAGTTGGAAATCTGAAACACGAGAACAGAGACACACAAAAGCATCACCGTTTCCAAGATCAAGATCCGGCCCGACTGATCCCGGACATCCTGTGACTGGCTTAAGTAGAAATACTCGATCCTCCAGCCAGCTTTATAAGGTCCCCAAGCTCTCCCCCCCAAGGCAGAGATTGAGGTCTACTGGCGAATTTTGCAGTTAAAATCTGCAAACTCAGACTGCTTCACAAACTCCTGAAGAAGCACCATTGGAAGAAGTGATGTCAAAGAAGAAGAAGAGGGCCTTCAAAGCAAAGATTGTGTCCTCTGACTCCTTTAAGACAACATACCATGCTGTTAACCACCTTGAAGAAAAGCACCCAACCCTGAAGATTGTCGTGAGGCCTAATCTGAAGGGGGAAATGGTACTAACTGCAGAAGATGCCGAGTCTGAAAAAATCCTGAAGAAGGAGGCAGAGGATTTCACCCCTCTGCAGATCCTTGATCCAGCCCTGAAGATATCAGGAGGTGCTCATGCATTACCCTCTTGAGTTCGACCTCGCTCCAATCCTCAAGAATCCTGCAGTTGAAAAGGCTGAACGCTGCAAGGTGAGGGGAGGAGCTGAGACAAGGCAGGTGCTCATCAACATCCGTGGAGAACTACCTGCCAGACTCAAGACCATAAGGGGCAGATTCAAGCTGCGCTCTTATGCTGCTGAACCCATCCGTTGCTTCAAGTGCCAGCATTTCGGACACCTACAGTATGCCTGTAAAGGGGTACTCAGGTGTGGCGTGTGCAGCAACCGCCACGACACCAGAGAATGCATTGTCAAACTAAAGGCGAAGGAGGAGACCACAGCTAAGTGCCCCAACTGCAGCCAGGGGCACCACGTATGGAATCCAAGATGTCCAGCAAGGAAGAAGAGGCTCCTGACTGCAGGAAGGAAGACGACGGAGCCCCCAAAGACAACACCCCAGCCACCACAGGAACGAATGAGGAAGCAGAAAAGCGAGGAGAGGACACCACCACTTCCTGAACATGAAGCTGAGGATGACTTCACCTTCTCCCAACCACAGCTTGCTAAATTCCTCATCAACTTTACCAAAAGACTGTGTATGATGCTTGACGTTGAGGACAACAACCTACCATCACCTGAAGAAGTCGAGGCCCTCACCAGTGAGGTCCTAAAAGAAGCCCCAAAAACCAGCCGACCCCAGGAGAAAGAAAAGATCCATCAAAAGACCCCCAGGAATAGACTGCAACTCGAGAAACCCCTGAATAGGACCACCGCAGCTGCAGCCACGAAGAAAACACCAGCCCCGAAACCAGTACCAGCTGCTGAGACAGAAGAATCCCGTAAAAGAGAAGCTGAACGCAAGGATAAATGGGAAGAAAGTCAGAAGAGAGCAGAAATCATCAAGAAAGCAGAGGAGGAGAAGAAGAAACAGGAGGCCGAAGAAATACGAATACTTAAAGAATTCGTCAGAGAAAATGCAAAACTTTTTTACGACACCGACGAGGAAGAAATTGATGCAGACGAATTTGAGGACATGATATCATGAAGAGGTCTTAGGACCACACTGGTGGGCTCCCTAAATGGCATAGCTCCGTTTAACCTCTTGAGGTTACAATTCTTACAACAAAAATCCCCTCCACCTCCTAAATAATAGCAAAGCGGACGACCCACAACCTTTCTACTCTCCTACTTTACTTCATATTTCTTACCTCTCTCTTCATTATCCTCTGATAAACTCTACCTCCCCCCCCCCCCCTATCCTATTCCCGAATGTCGCCAATTTCTCCACCTACAGACTACAGTCGCTGTTCACAAGGACCTGACTCCCCTTCTCTCCCTGCAGCCTCAGCAGCCCAAAGCCACCTCCTCTCCTGAAGTACCTAAGGCATGTGGTAAATACGTAACCTCCTGCAACTTCGTCGGCGGAGATAATTATAATCGGTTGCAGTTGCACGTAATGTACTTTATTAACACCTGGGCCGGTATTTATAAAAGAATTTAAACATTACCCTAAAACTAATTTTAACTAAAAGAAAGTCCTTAAAAGTTATTCATAAAACATTTAAAAGTGGCTTTTAGTGGAAGCGTTAAGAAAGCTGCCAAAACCGGTATTTCGCTACATCTAGCAAGATTACAATTGATGAATAACGTTTAATAGGTAAGTATAGGCTTCTAATGGCATACACTAATTACTATAAAACATTAAGGTAATTATGCAATATTTTTTTATTGTGAAATCTATTATATATTGCTAAATTGAAAGGGTAATATATTTACCATACCAAAACAATTGCGTACTCCGGTGTGGCAGCATCTGAGATAGTTGCCAAATTCGCGAGTTTTCACAATTGGGTTTGGATGACTTCAAGCTATCGTTAAGTGGGGTAATTTCGAAATTGTTTCGATTGTTTTTTAACAATTTCTCCTGACTGTAAACACATTATAGATATTTACCTAGGTCAAGTGATGAGTGGTGGTAGTGCGCCGTAATCCAGGAAGCCTTCTAAAATTATCCCCCATAATATCCTTATCCTTATCCTAAATGATGTCCGAAGTATTCTTGAAAAGTGGAAAACTTCGGACTTGTATGGTAAAAGCGTTTCCATTATATAATGACAATGGCTAATTACTTATTATCGCCAAAGTCCGAAGTTATGACCGCAGTCCGAAATTACCCCAGTTTACGGTAATTTGCGAAACAAATAGGGTGCAAATAGGCTACTTGTTCTCGGACGTTATGAAATAGGCCTATCTTGTGACAATCGAATATTATATCTTAGTCCTTCTACATTCCTTTAATTTGGTCTCTTTGTTAGTGTTCTTCCAACAAGTAGGCTATAGGCTTTTGTCAACGAGGACGCTGGAACTTTCGAGGTTGTGGGCGGAGGAGGAGGGCGATTAACCCATTGAGACCCAGCGTCGCACGTGATGCGTCGGCAGTTTGTTATCACCAACTCCCAGCGACGCATCACGTGCGTCCGGCATATTAAAATAATTTATGTGGCTCGTAAGGGAGGAAATGGCGGGAGAATAGGAGGGGGAGGTACCGTAGTGTGTGTGGGAGCCGGGCCGGTAGGTGTGAGCGGGCCAAGACAGCCGCGCGGCCGGTGGTGGTGGGCTTAGTGGGGATACTTTACACCCTTAGTTCACCGCCACTTTGAACCTTCATTACTCCGGTCGTATGGGAGCTAGAGGCTTGAGATTTATGTGAGACACTCCTTAGGATGTATGCCGTACAATGCCATACTCAGTTTTCACCCTAGTGCTAACGGGCGGGTGGTCATGCGGGGGAGACGAACTTTCGACCCGCCCCCCAAATGACCGAGGTGAGTTTTTTTTTTTTTTCTTCATTTCTCACCATTCTCTTCCATTTTGGCTCAACAAATTTTGTTGAGGCTCCCTCCCCCCCCCAAAAAAAAAATTTTTTTTTTTTTTTTTTTTTTTTTTCATTTCTCATCCTTGTCTTCCATTTTAGCAAACAAAAAAAAGAAGTGAAAATGGCTTGGGACTGGGGTGAACAAAATATTATAACTAGCCGGGGCTCAACGGGTTAAGAAGGATTTACCCATCTAAAAATAGAGAGACCGACCGAGGTAAAAAATGTAGTCAGACATAATTATATACAGTAGGCCTATGCATCGAAATGTTTAAAGTAGGTTGATATATATGGTGGTAGGTTACTTTCTAATGTAGCTTATTCGTTGGAGAACACACAGTGGATCACCTTTGAGTAGTATGATGTGCAGGGTGGTATATGGATAGACTCAAGAGTTACCTAACATACTGCACTTGATAATATATCTAACCTACAATCATACCACAATGAGTTACTCATTCAGTTACATTTTGACCGTTGCCAAATAATGTAGGGTAATAGGTTACACACTTTCATCTCGGGGTTAAGAGCTTTGTTCCTCTGTCTCCTTCATGGTTTAAACGGTATATTTCGATTAACTCAGAGTCGCTCTAGGCCTATTAATTCAATTTGTCTTTCTAACATGAACATTCCTTGGCAGGGGGTGGCGGATTTGTTATTCAATCATCTTCATCGTCCTCTAAAATAACTTTTAAGCGCTAACAGTCCCAAGGGGAGCTTTTAGTTTTCGCCGGGTTTAAAAGCTATTTTTAGCCGCTAAAAGATTTTTTGCCCAACTTTTAAGTTTTAAAAGTTGGCGCCATCTTTAAAAGCTACTTTTAGGCCTAAAAGTGCTTTATAAATACCGGCCCTGATCACACTCTCTGTCACTCATGCAGAAGGGAACCAACAGCGGGGCAAAATTTGAAAATAGAGCTCCAACCATTATGTCTAAGAAAAAGATAAGATGATGTACATGTGCAAGTACAAATTGAGTAGTATGCCAAAAAAATAGCCATTTAAATTTTTGGTCACTCCTGGAGAAGGGAGACAGTAGTGAGGCACCCTAGGCTAAAGTTGGAGATAGTGCTCCATTATGGTCAAAGAATAGATATACTTGTTTGTGCATGAAATTGTCAAAGAAAACAAAACAAAAAGACAGCCAATTAAATTTTCCATCGACTCCTGTAGATGGGGCCCTATAGTTAAATGCCAAGGGTGGAAGTATTTCAAAAGTGCCTTCTTACAGCCTGAACAATAAGCAATTTAGGAGTCTATGCAAATTGAGTTCGATTGAATATGCCTTAGCAATTTCCAAAGAGGTGGCCATTTCACATTTCACATCTACTGAAAAATGCGCCGTTAGCGTGGCGCCCAGAACGAAATTTAAGAAAAGGGTTGCGTTACGGCATAGAGGATATATCCGAATATATGCATGTGTAAGGTCATTAAAGTTGGCTCAGTAATATCCGAGAAATAGCAATAAGCGTCGCACTACTGCAATAGGTGGCAATTTGTTGGGCGCCCATGCTGAAGCTCAATAAAAAGGACTCTGTTACGGCCTAGAGGATAAATATGAGTAAATGCATGGTAAAAATCATTAAATTTGGTTTAATAGTAACCGAGAAATAGCAATTTTCAATAAGTGTCGCCCTAACAACAAGTCCAAGCGGTCAATAGGTCCATAAGGCCGTGTTAGCTCCGAGGCGTGTGGCACGATGCACAGGGAGAAATTTAAAAAAAGGGCTCTGTTGTGGCCTAGAGGATAGATTAGAGTATATGCATGTGAATGATCATCAAATTTGGTTTATTATTAACCGAGAAATAGCATTTTTTAATAAGTGTTTCCCTAACAACAACAATAAAGAAAAACAAAGACATGAGTAAGCCCTAGAGGTCCTTTGTTTCGCATGGACCTAACAACAACAAGTCCAAGCGGACTACAGGTTTGCGCGGCCGTGTTAACTCCGAGGCGCGTGGGGCGGTGTACAGGGCGAAATTTTAAAAATGGGCTCCGTTATGGCCTAGGCC
Organism: Paralithodes platypus; assembly: GCA_032716605.1. NCBI lineage: Eukaryota > Metazoa > Arthropoda > Malacostraca > Decapoda > Lithodidae > Paralithodes > Paralithodes platypus. The sequence continues at coordinate 40,003,023 of CM064485.1, forward strand.
CTAGAGGATAGATCACAGTATATGCATGTGAAAGATGATTAAACTTGGTTCAGAAATATCTGAGAAATAGCACTTTTATATAAATGTCTCCCTAACAACAATAACAACAATAAGTCCAAGCTGGGCTATAAGTATGCGGCCGTGTTAACTCCGAGGTGCGTGACGCGACACACAGGATAAAATGTAAAAATAGAGGGCTCCATTACGGCCTCGAGGATAGATTAGAGTATATACATGTGGAAGATCATTAAATTTGATTCAATAATAACCACCAAATTTCATGAAAATTGGTTCATTTTGAGAGCCACCTACGTTGGCGGAGGTATGCGCTTTATTGATCGCCTCTAATATTTAATCACTTCTTACTTGGAGCATATCCTATTCGCTCACCAAATTTCGTGGTCACCGGTTCATAACTTTTGAGATATCATTTTTACAGACAATGAGACAAACGGAGGCAATAACATAATCAATAACCAACTTCGTTTGCTGAGGTAACTAGAGGGGCACTCTGGAAAGCACGTACCTCTGCCGAACCTGGCGGAGGTATGCGTTATACCGATCGCCTTCTAAATTGAATTTCTTCTCCCTTGGTGCATATCCAGTCTGCCCAGCAAGTTTTGTGAACATCTGTTCATAACTTTTTGAGCCGCCTATGCTGGCGGAGGTATGCGCTGTACCACAATCACCTCCACAATTAAATGGCTTCTTCCTTGGTGCATATCCTATCTGGCCTCCAACTTTCGTGACAATCTGTTCATAGCTTTTTGATAGGCTATGTCTTGTTTACAGACAGGAACACAAATACACAGACAAAAAGACAAACAAATGGAACCAAAAACATAACATCCTCCAACTTCTTTGGCGAAGGTATTGAAAACCATGTGCAGTTGCACGTAACGTATTTAATAAATACCGGATCACATTTTCTGTCTTGCGTGAGGGCTGGTCCAATCCAGAGTGAGGTTTGGCATCCTATACCCAACCTTAGCCGTTTCAGTCTGTATCTTTTAATGTCTTGCTTTTCTTTCTGGGGGCGGGAATCTAGGAATCTTCCTCCCCTTATAAAATTCACCTACTAGACGAGGCAGATAAAAGGGAGAAGGAAAACGAAAGTGGTCCTAGACCCTAAGAATTGGAACTTTTAATGTTGTTTCTTTTCGGTCTACATACATACCTACATACATTTTCTGTCACTCCAGCAGAAGGGGAGCAACAACGGGGCGCCTTGGGCAAAATTTGAAAATTGGACTCCGCTAGGCTACGAGCCGTTTTTGCTCAGTCACTGCTACCTTTTGCCCACAGTACCCCAGCTAGACTTTACTCGATTAGTAGATACAGAATAGTATTGAAGCTTTCCTTATGTATGATATTGTTTATGCACTATTGATTTCATGTGTTTCAAGCTTGGCTACTTTAGTGATTAGTGGCCCACGAGCACAATCCGAGTAGACTATTGCCGTTGCATTTGCGGAGTACTTCTTTTTAATGTTTGCCATTTACTATTGCATATTCTTTTAATTATTCTTATGCCAATTTAAATATTTAATAGTATTTAATTGCCAGTGTTTTTGCTTATTGAATTACTGTTCAAAATCCGATACGTACTTCTTACGAGCATCCGAGAAGCATCTAACTTTTTCAGAAGATTCCTTGCTCGATGCTTAAGGACTATTAATTAACGTAACGTAATAGTGCCGATCCGAAGTAGAGGGTGGAGGACTTCTTAAGTTCTTAGTCAAGGGTGGATTACTTCGGCTTCGGCCAAAACTATTCTTTGGTGTTGTTGTTTCTTACTTCCTTGTTTGATTGTTGACCAGACTAGATAATTCCTGTCTCTTTATTAGTCTGTTGTTGAACACTAGTACCGAGTTCTTGTATACCCCGTTATAGCAGATTGAACTCTGGAGGGTATTGGTGTTTTTTGTTCGGCTGGCAGTACTCAGGGGTTGGGATCGTGTGTTTCCGTTGTGGCAGCGAGCCGTATTCGAGTCCTGATTGAGAGCCCTTGTGTACCCGAGTACCAGTTCGTAACAAATGGCGACCTTGCTTAGGATTTTGTGAACAGTATACATTTTTGCAGAGTTGTACAAGATTTGTTTGTTTGTATTTTAGCGTGCATATTGAAGAATATTTTTTTTGTATGGCAATTAGTAAAGCATTTAAGAGACTCCAGTTAATTTAGTAAATAGTGCTTGCATAGGAAGTTTAACACTTTTGTCTCGAGAATTTTGTTGTGGACTTCAGTATGTCGTGCATTAGCACTGACGATGAGCGAGAGATGTCATTTGAAGGTGTGCCGTTAGTAACCAGTGAGGAGGATGCTAGAGTTTTTGTGAGTAAGCGGTACCACGTGACGGAGGAGAGGCTAACTGGGGTGGATTTTTGTGGCTTGCACCTGATAGCCAAGGTTTTGGGCATTTCCAATGTAGTAGGGATGTCCAAGGGGGAGCTGATTTCCTGGGTGTTGCGTGGGCGACATGGGGTTTCGGAGGAGAGGGCGTTTGGGGGGGTTCCTCCCCAGATCCCCTCTCACTCGACTCCCACAGTGCCGTCCACTCAGTTACCGGAGGTTAGCACTCTCCCACAGAGGGATGAGAATTGGCAGATTGGAGTGCCCTCGGGTGGTGCACATGGTGGTTCCCCAGTTTTTGCCCCCCCTCCTTCAGTAGTGGCAGCTCCCTCTTCCTGCCTGTCTCCAGATATAGTATTTAGACTTGAGCTTCCTAAGATTGAGGCTAGGAAGCAGGAGATTGAGGCTAGGAAGCAGGAGAATGAGACTAAGAGGCATGAGATTGAGGTTAGGAGGCAAGAGGATGAGACTAGGAGGCATGAGGCTGAGCTTAGGTACGACTCAGAGAAATATTGTGCTAAATTAGATTTAGATAAGACTCGTGCAGAGTCGACAGGGACTCGGATGGGCCGTGAGGGCCAAGTAAGAGAACAGTCCTTGGCCCAATTAGTCAAATTGGTGCCGGTATTTAGTGAAACTGAAGTCACAGAATTTTGTAATCGTTTTGAGAAGAAGTGTAGGGAGCATAATTGGCCTGAAGAGAAGTGGGCAGCTCTAGTCTCCTCAAGACTTACGGGTAAGGGTCTGAACGCTTATGATGCACTGCCTTTAGAGTCTTGCATTGACTACCCAGAATTGAAGAGAGCTGTCGAGTTGCAACCGGAAACATACAGATTGAAGTTTCGGGGTGTTACAAAGACTAGGGAGGCGACCTTTCTTGAACATGCCCGGGACTTAAAAGATGCACTTAAAAACTGGACACGTTCTGAGAAAGCTGAGACGGCAGAACAGTTGACTGAGCTGTTTCTGCTCGAGCAGTTTTATAAGTGTACTGGTGCAGAAATGACTTTAACTATTAAAGAAAAGAATCCCAAAACTCTACAGGAGGCAGCTGAGATGGCTGACCTCCGGCTATCACTAATTCGTGGGTGCGGGTCTGCCCAGCGTAGTGAGGCAGGTAACAAGGGGCGTGACGCCCCACCCCCCCGAGTTAGTGATATACCTTATGCAAACAAGTAAAAGAGCCATGATACCAAGACTGACCACAAGACTAGCACCGTCCCATTTAAGAAGGGGCCGGGCCCTTCCCAGTACCAAGGGAAGCCCAAAGGGGAGTTGGAGTGTTATCATTGTCATTAAAAGGGGCACTTTGCAAGAGTCTGTCCTAGCAAATCACCTACAGCAGCTGTGTCTTTGGCCTGCAACATTGGTGTTTGTCCGAAGTCATCTGAGTTTGCCCGGGGCAGTTCGTCAGAGGCTGAGGCACAGCCAATGCAGAAGCACCTGGGAGGCTCGAACCCTGCTCAGGATGTTTTTTGCGACCATAGAGGGCGGGGTTGCGTGCAAGCATGGAGTAGAGGTCTTGCGTGATACAGGTGCTTCCCAGACTCTGATGAAAAACTTGACTGGCTACCCTATAAACGCGGCTCAGGTGGTAGTGGTGCAGGGTATTAATGCAACTCGGTCATACCCGCTGGTGCGGTTGGAGTTGGAGGTGGATGGTGTGGCACGTGAATTGGATGTCGGGATTGTGGAGAAACTGCCAGTGGAGGGCTTCGACCTTCTTCTCGGCAACGACTTTGCAATGCCCGCTTCTGAGGTTCTACCCTTAGTCGTTGCCGAGAGGCCGGCCGACGTGAGTAGGGAAGAGCAAGAGTGGGTCGAGCGGTGCCAGACACAACCCATGGCGTGTGTTGTCACCCGAGCTCGGGCAGCTAAAGTGTCACAGCCTAGTCCTCCGTCTTCAGACCAGCGGAGGAACGATCAACAGGAGGAGGCTAAAGCTGGAGTTGGTTTTATGAGTTTTGACTCGGCGGCTCTCCTGGGTGATTCAGTATTAGCACCATTACTTAATTCTGGAGTAGCCCCTGGGCCTGTCATCGAGAGTGACGAGGCTGGGCATGACGAGTCTCCACGACAGCAACGTTAAGTACATCGAGAGAGACAGAGGGAGCAGCCCAGTATCGGGGAAGGTCATGCATTGCTCCGGGAGCAGTTAGATCGCTTGGCACCCTCAGATATACGTCGGTTGCAACTAGAGGACCCTGAGCTCCAAACGTGTGCTAATGGAGCTGTAGAGCTCGACGAGGACGGCGATGCACAGCCAGGAGATTTTTTTTATTTAGAAGGCATCCTCTATAGGCGTTTTCAAGACCCTAAACGTAGTTGGCAAAAGGGGTCCGGAGTAGTGGACCAGTTGGTGGTGCCATGGGAGTGCAGGGATAGCCTACTGAGGTTGGCGCATGACACACCACTGGCAGGACATCTAGGGGTGAGAAAAACGGTGGCGGCTTTGGGGAAATTGTTTTGGTGGCCGGGGATGAAGTCTCATGTGCAGTCATGGATAAACTCGTGTGATATTTGTCAACGTGTCGGGAAACCGAACCAAGTTATTCCTAAGGCTCCGTTACACCCTATTGCTGTGATTGGGCCACCCTTTAGTAAAATTATTGTTGACATGGTTGGTCCACTCCCTCCCACTAAGGCTGGAAATAAATTTTTGTTAACCATAATGGATGTTGCCACTAGATACCCCGATGCATACCCTATGAAAAATGGAATGGCTAAGACGGTAGTCAGTAACTTGTTGTGGTACTTCTCAAGGTACGGGTACCCGGAGGAGATTCAGTCTGATCAGGGATCTAATTTCACCTCCAACATGTTCAAGCAAACAATGCAAAAGCATGGGATACGAGCAGTAGTATCGTCAGCGTATCACCCTGAGAGTCAAGGGGTGCTTGAGCGGTGGCATGCTACACTTAAAAGCATGCTCAGGTGTTATTGTGCTGACAACGGTATGGATTGGGATCTTGGATTGCCTTATGTGCTGTTTGCTACTCGGGAGGTACCTGGTGAGAGCCTGGGATTTAGTCCAAACGAGCTGATTTTTGGACACCGTGTCAGGGGCCCCCTTAACATGCTGAAAGAAATTTGGGAGGGGACTGTGCAGCCTTGTCCATTATTAAAGTATGTGCTTGAAAGCCGTGAGCGCATGCTTAAGAGTCTGGAGATGGCAGGTAGAAATTTGACAGAATCACAAGCTTTGATGAAGGACAGGTATGATCGCAAAGTGAGGCTCCGGAAGTTCACTGTAGGACAAGAGGTATTAATTTTGTTGCCTTTGGTTGGTAACCCCCTCTCTGCGAAGTACACTGGACCTTATAAAATTGTAGACAAAATTTCAGACTTAGATTACCTTGTTGCCACTCCAGACAGGAGGAAAAAGAACCAGTTATGTCACGTGAACCTTATTAAAGAGTATGTGAGGCGCCCCTCTGAGCCTCTCACTGTCCCTGTGTTGGCTTGTTGCGGCCGTGGTGGAGAAGGAGAGGGGGACAGTCAAGCTTCAGAGGAGGATAGCTGGGATCAACATGTTTCAGCGGACCAGTGGGCGGGGAACTCGAGCCTAAGGGCTGACGAGGCTATAGCTCATTTGCCTGAGCCGCAGTTTGATGCTATCCGTCAGTTGTTCGGTTCATACCCCACTGTATTTGCTGAACACCCAGGCCTCACTACTCAGGCTATGCATGATGTTGATGTGGGGGACCATCTACCCTTTAAGTCAATCCCGTACCGTGTGCCCCCCATAAAACTACCAGCTCTGAGGGATGAGTTGGAGTATATGCTCGGTAGAGGGTTGATAGAGAAAGGCACAGTTAAGTGGACTTCCCCCGTAACACTGCAGCCTAAGCCAGATGGCAAGGTACGCTTTTGTATTGATTTCCGTAGGTTAAACGGTTTGACTCCAACTAACCCATATCCTCTTCCTCGGGTTGATGATAGTGTTGACAAAATTGGTAATGCTCGTTTTTTGTCTAAAGTAGATTTAGTAAAAGGTTACTGGCAAGTACCTTTCTCCGAGCGTGCTAAAGAAGTATGTGGTTTTGTTGTGGACGGGAGTACCTACCGGTGCAATGTTATGCCTTACGGACTTAAGAATGCACCAGCAACGTTTCAGAACCTGATGAATGAAATTGTAAAGGACATTCCAAATTGCACTGTATATTTGGACGATGTAATCATTTATGATGACGACTTTGAGAGCCATTGTGAGCACCTTGAGACCTTGTTCCGGAAACTTAGTGAAGCAGGTCTGGTAGTAAATTTGGCAAAGTGTGACTTCGTAAAAGCCACTGTGCAGTACCTTGGGTTTGTAGTGGGAAGGGGACAGGTGTGCCCTCCTCAGAACAAGGTACAGGCTATCAATAAATTTCCGCACCCAACAACCAAGAAGCAGATTATGAGATTCTTGGGTATGATAGGCTACTACAGACGCTTCATAAAAGGTTACTCAACGGTATTGGCACCTCTCACAGATTTGTTATCTAAAGACAAAAAGTTTTTGTGGGCACCTGAGTGTGAAAAGGCTTTCACTTTGGTGAAACATTTGCTATGTACTCACCCGATACTCAGGGCCCCAGACTTTAACAGGCCTTTTCAGCTGGCAACAGATGCTAGTGGTGTAGGGGCTGGTGCCGTCTTGCTACAGACAGACAATGAAGGTGTGGAACACCCAGTAAGTTTCTTTTCTAAGAAGTTCAATGCTGCACAAAAGAACTATTCTACAATAGAAAAGGAATTACTGGCGATTGTGCTGTCGCTCAGGCACTTCAAGGTGTATGTTCCAGCCTATGGCCCAGTCGTGGTTATCTACACTGATCATCACCCTTTGAGATTCCTGAATCAATTTCACAATTGCAATATGAGACTGACCAGGTGGTCTTTGATGTTGCAGGAGTATAACCTGGACATCCGTCATATTGCTGGATGTGACAATGTGATCGCGGATTGTTTATCAAGGGTGGATGATCAGTCGTAGGCTATCACAGGTGTGTGGGTTTGAGTGGAGGAAAATAGGCTGCCCTTATAGTGCAGCCGGGAAAAACATATTAAAATATAAAAATCATATAAAAACTCTTTCTTTTGATATAGGTAATCGTAAAAGTTTGTTATAGCCTATAGAGTTTGAGTAGTCCACGAACTATCAAACGGCTGAGCTGCTGTAAGCTCGCTCTGGGAGCATGATATTGTGTCTTTTTGCTATTGTTGGGAGGAGTTATAAAATGTGATTTTTTGTTTTTAATAATAAGATGTGTTTTGGTGATAAACTCAGCTTTGTTTTAGTGCCATGCGGTCGCTGGGTGTGAGGGGCTTGATGGGGTTCTGTGTTTGTCAGACTTTAGCTCAGGGTTGAGCAAGTAAAATCTTGGGGGAGGTGTGACGCATGTCCAGTGTGAGCATGCTGTACAGAATGCCTAGTCATGCCCCACTCTCGCTAGGATCGTCAGGGCAGGAACTTTGGCTGTAGTCTATGTAGAGTTTCCTAACTTAGTTCATGTGAGCCGTTGTACTATAAGTATTATGAATATGTATTTTGTTTTCATCTGAGTCAACGAGTTCTATTTTATATCATTAGTTATAAGTATTGTGCGTAAAACTTATTTGTAATGATGGGAGGAGAAACAGCCACAGTTGGGGGTCAGTGGGTGTGCCATGCGGGAGGTGGGCCTAACTCACTAGCACTCCCCCATCCCCCCTCCCCTCAGTGCTAGGGGAGCCTTTGTCTATCCTAGAGGAGAGAGATAAATTACGTAATGGTTGTCAGTGGGCGGTCCTTAGTAGTTCACGTTGGGCTCACTAGAGGGCCGGGTATAAAAAGGGAAGTCTAGCCATTTTTTCATCAGAACTCATTAGGCAGAGCGACTTCTCAGTTCCCTTGCTAACTATATATATTCTTCTGACTGATGTGAACTTTCTCTACTACCTTACATTCTTATCTCCTCTTTTCCCTGCCTTTTTTAACTTCCATGGTCCCGTTGGTGCAGAGCTAGTCAGCCAATGTATTATCGCTTGAGTTCTCACGAGATAGTTGCCTATTAGATAGCCTATTTTGGAAGGGTTAACTTAGAATAGGATTGATTTATGTTTGTTGCACTTGTATATGCATTTCCCTGTGTGTTATTATTATTATTCCTGTTTTCTGCTGGTCTAGGTAATGCTAGACTGGGGTAAGGCTTTTCTGTGTTACGAGTTGTTGTTTGATGCAGTGGTTAAGCGATAAACCTGCATACTCGTTTCGGTTCAGTGAAGCCTAGGTTGTCTTCGCGGCTGACTGTGTTGAGTTAATAATTTACAGTGCGTGAGGGCAAGAGCCTAACCACCCTGTATTTTATTAACAGTTTGTTTTTACTTTGTCAAGGAGCCGGGAGAAAACCAGATACAAGGGATCTGGATTTCTCAAAGTGCACTTGTTAGTTTTAACGTAATACTTTAAACAGTTGTGAGGACTTCGCTAGGCTACGAGCCGTTTTTGCTCAGTCACGGCTACCTTTTGCCCACAGTACCCCAGCTAGACTTTACTCGATTAGTAGATACAGAATAGTATTGAAGCTTTCCTTATGTATGATATTGTTTATGTACAATTGATTTCATGTGTTGCAAGCTTGGCTACTTTAGTGATTAGTGGCCCACGACCACAATCCGAGTAGGCTATTGCCGTTGCATTTGCGGAGTACTTCTTTTTAATGTTTGCCATTTACTATTGCATATTCTTTTAATTATTCTTATGCCAATTTAAACCTTTAATAGTATTTAATTGCCAGTGTTTTTGCTTATTGAATTACTGTTCAAAATCCGATACGTACTTCTTACGAGCATCCGAGAAGCATCTAACTTTTTCAGAAGATTCCTTGCTCGATGCTTAAGGACTATTAATTAACGTAACATAATAGTGCCGATCCGAAGTAGAGGGTGGAGGACTTCTTAAGTTCTTAGTCAAGGGTGGATTACTTCGGCTTCGGCCATCACTATTCTTTGGTGTTGTTGTTTCTTACTTCCTTGTTTGATTGTTGACCAGACTAGATAATTCCTGTCTCTTTATTAGTCTGTTGTTGAACACTAGTACCGAGTTCTTGTATACCCCGTTATAGCAGATTGAACTCTGGAGGGTATTGGTGTTTTTTGTTCGGCTGGCAGTACTCAGGGGTTGGGATCGTGTGTTTCCGTTGTGGCAGCGAGCCGTATTCGAGTCCTGATTGAGAGCCCTTGTGTACCCGAGTGCCAGTTCGTAACACCAGCTCCACAAAATATAATCAGAAGTGGAAACTCTGGGGAACCCGACCCCAAATAGTATGTGGTTAGGAGACATTAACCTACCAAACATTAAATGGAGACAACTAGCAAACCAAGTAGTGGCGAATAATATTGGTGAAGCAAATAATTATGAGAGAGCTTTTTAAACTTTGCGACTTTTGTAGTGTTACCCAGCATAGGAAGAGGCTGTAAGGCACCAGCCGAACAGGGCGGTACTCTCGGGGAGTGCTAGGTGTTTGATAAGGTCAGCTGGAACTCCTGGTTCTCCACCTGGAGTCCCTAGCTGATCCTTTTTGTGCCTCATCAATATTGAGGACAACCCCAGCTTGCCATTCAAAACACTTTCTCCTCTATTACACTACAAACACCTTACATACTACACTACCTTTTTTCTTTTTTCTTTTCTTTACCAAATTTATGACTAGATCACGACCAGCCTCGGAGTCCCTGGGGGGGGGGGGGGGGGGGCAAAATACCCCCAATGATCTGTCCCCTGGTAATGACTCCCCAAAATGCTCTGGACCACTACCTTCTACTCTTACTATCAATTTTTGAAACAATTGTGGCCTTTCCTCGAATTTCCACTCTGGGGAACACCACCTCTCCTCTGCCAACCCTGATCTTTTCTTTCTCACCGAAACTCAGGTGTATAGGACTACTGACTGCAAACCCTTCTCTGTATCCTCCTACTATCTCTATCCTCAGTTTCAAACCAAAGGTAGATGTTGCGTATATGTGCCCAACAATCTCGCTTTCTCTAGTGTTCCCAACTTTGACTCTTCTGAATTCTCATCTCTCTGGCTAAACCTCTCTTGTCACTCTCTAACTAAATATTTTTGCGCTGTTTATCTATCCCCTAATTCTACTGACTATCAAAAATTCTTTGACTATCTAACTTCTAAAGTGGAACACATTCTATCCATCTCTCCTTTCGCAGATCCATCCTAGGAGATTTTAACATTCCCCACCGCCTTTCCTCTCTTTCCACTGACCAACCTGGTGAAGAAACCCACATATTTTCTATCCTAAATGACCTAGAGCAGTTAGCCCAGCAACCCACCCGCATCCCGGATCGCTTCGGAGATCAACCCAACATTCTTGACTTATTTCTGACTTGTAACCCTTCTGCTTATACTATAAATATTTTCTCTCCTTTGGGCTTGTCCAAGCATAAACTTATCTCTGTCACCTGTCCCATCTCTACGGTACGGCCACCCGATCCTCCCAGCCGGCGGCGCTTGTGGCACTTTTACACTGCTTACTGGGAGGCTCTCCGGCATTATTTCTTTGATTTCCCATGGAATGAGTTTTGCTTCCATGGCCGGGAACCCTCGGAGAGTGCTGAATGCATTACCGAGGTAATTCTCTCGGGCATGAAAGCATACATTCCATTTTCTTTGTCTCAGTGTAATGCTAAAAAATCTGAGTTTACTCACGCTTGTTCTACTACTGTCCACAACAAGGAGGAAGCATTCAAACGGTACCGTCACCTTCAAACTCAAGAATCTCATTCTTCCTATGTCTCTGCCCGGAATCAAGCCAAATCTGTCCTTTGACTCGCCAAACATTCTTTCATCAATAATAAATGCACTGGGCCATCCAACTCTAGCTCTTCCCAAGCTTTCTGGCATCTAGCCAAAAACCTCTCCAATAATTTGTCTTCCTCGTCTTTCCCTCCCCTTTTCCACTCTGACATCGCCACCGTCACTTCTTCCTCTGACAAAGCTGAACTCTTCACCCAAACTTTCGCTAGAAACTCCACCTTGGATGATTTTGGTGCTATTCCTCCCTCTCCACCCCCCTCTCACTTACTCATGCCTAATATCCTAATCTCTTCTAAAGATGTACTTTCTACCCTCTGTGGGCTTAATACTAAGAAGGTGTACGGTCCAGATGGTGTTCCTCCAGTTGTACTAAAAAACTGTGCTTCCGTGCTGACTCCCTACCTAGGAAAACTCTTCCGTCTCTGTCTCTCCTCTAACGCCTTCCCTTCTTGCTGGAAGTTTGCTCTCATTCAACCTGTCCCAAAGAAGGGTGACCGCTCTCAACCCTCCAACTATCCTCCAATTGCTCTCATTTCTTGCATCCCCAAATTTTTGAAACTATTCTTACTTCAAAATTTCTTAAGCATCTCTCTTCTCAAAATCTACTCTCAGATCGCCAGTATGGCTTCCTTAAGGGTCGCTCTACTGCAGATCTCCTTTCATATCTTACTAAATCTTGGTCATCCTCCTTCCGGGACTTCGGTGAGACCTTTCCTATTGCGCTAGACATATAGATGGCCTTTAATAGAGTCTGGCATAAATCTCCAATTTTTAAACTACCGTCCTTCGGTTTCTATCCCTGTATCTGTGCCTTTATCTCAAATTTTCCTTTGTTGGCCGTTCCATAGCTGTGGTTGTGGACGGCCAGTGGACGGCCATCGTTCACTTCCTAAACCTATTAACTCCGGTGTACCTCAGGTTTCTGTCCTATCTCCAATTTTCTTTCTAATATTCATTAAGGATCCTTTCAACTGTACCTCCAGTCCTATCCATTCATATGCTGATGACTTTACCTTACACTATTCAACTAGTTTTTCAGAACCCCCCAACAAGCAAGCTCTCAAAACATAATGCAAAGATGCCATAAAACACTTAAATTCTGACCTATCAACCATTTATATTTGGGGCAGAGTAAATCTTGTTACTTTCAATGCTTCCAAAACTCAATTTCTCCATTTATCTACCTGTAAGGAACTCCCACAGGACTATCCCTTATACTTCAACAATACACAAAGTAATCCTTCATCTTCTCTCAGTATTCTAGGAATCTATTTCTCTCCTGATCTCACTTGGAAAGACCATATTACCACCCTTGCTAAAACAGCTTCCCAGAAGCTGGGTATGCTCAACCGCCTCTGGGGGTTCATTTACCCCAGCACAACTTATTGCTCTGTATAGGGGCACAGTGCGTCCATGTATTGAGTATTGTTCGCATGTGTGGGGAGGATCCTCTTACACAGCACTTCTTGACAAAGTAGAAAAAAAGCCTTTTGTCGCATTAACTCACGTCCGCTTACTGACTTTTTGCAATCTCTCTCTCTACGCCGCAGTGTTGCATCTCTCACTATTCTACCGCTATTACAATAATCAATGTTCTTCAGAGCTCTCTCAGTGTATACCACCTGCTTTACGTAGAGTATGTAGCATCCGTCTTGCAACACAATCCCATCCCTACTCTATGCAACTCTCCAATCCAAGAGTAAAACGATATTCTCAAACCTTCTTCTATTCTGCAGTTGGGCTGTGCAATTCTCTCCTTGAATCCATCTTCTCCTCATCCTATGACTTAAATTGCTTCAAACTCCGTGTGTCCATGCATTTTGGCTCGAATGTTCCTTGATTTTGGCCCTGTCACTCTTTCAACTGGGGGAAACACTCGTTACAGGCAGTTCTGCCTTTTGTCTCCCTCATCCTCATCAAACAAAATATATCTATCACTGAACTCACACGGGAAAACAGTATCTTAGACCTTGGCTTCGCTAACGACTCCCTAGTACACAGCATGAACATATCGGACACAACATACTCAGATCATAAATTTATTGAGATCAAAACAACCTTAGAACCGATACCAAAATTCGGCCCTTTCAGTAAATTTTACTTCAAAAACAAAAATATTAGGTGGGAATAGGTAAACAAAGAAATGGAGGAAATATGCTGGGAAGATTTAATTGATAACCTGGCACCGTCAAAAAGTCTAGTCCTAATAACCGAAACCATGACCCAAATCTGTAGCCACCACATACCTGAAAGACAAACAAGACAAAGAAGCAAACAAGAACGGGAAAGAAGAAAGTTGTGCAGAAGAAGGACATTCTACAGGATAGGCAAAAGGTCGAAATATATAGAGAAACTGTGGAAATTAAACAAAGACTATGAATCTCATTTGAACTACAACATATATATAGCAGAGGAAAGGAGAGCTATTGCAGGTATAGAAGATATTTACAAGTATTTCTTTTCATATGCCAAACAAGAGGCTAAAACAGCGTCAAACATCGGCCCACTAAGTAAAGGGGATGGGTCATTCACGGGGGACAAAAAGGAAATGAGCTAACTCTTACACCGGCAGTATGAAATGCCCTTCAGTGAGCCTGCCGAAACAAAAGCCATCAGAGACCAAAATTAATTTTTCATGGAAACCTCCCCTACGGAAACCCCCCAGACTCTGGATATTAATTTTGGTCCAAAAGACATAGAAGAGGGCATTTCCAACATGTCATCCCACTTGACACCAGGCCCGAATTCATGGAATTAGATCCTAATGAAGAAATGTAAGGAAAACCTCTCAAAACCCCTTGCTATAAGGTTTAGAAGGCGTCTGAACACTGGTGAAATTCCAGATAGCTTGAAAAACACAATAATTGACCCTCTGCATAAAGGAGGGAGTAAAGCACCACCCATAATTACCGCAGTAAATGAACTACACAACACTTGTCAACATGGGTTCAGAGCGGGAAGATCATGTATCTCACAACTTTTGGAACATTATGACAAAATTCTTAACTTGCTAGAAAAAAAGAAAAAGGTGGATGTAATTTATACCAATTTTTCTAAGG